>CM070088.1:20199563-20382063 GCA_036178185.1 Liparis tanakae
TAGATACACAACCACATATATATGTACATATACACATTTACATATATATATGTGCATACACGTATATGTGTATATATAGATATGTATGTATATAAAAATTATGTATATATATATATATATATATACGCTTACATATACAAACATATGTTTGTATATATACATATCTATACATACACACATATGTCTATATATATTAATTTAGTTGCATTACTTTATCTCAAAGAGGACATTTTATTAATCTCATTAATCAATAATTCCCAGTATTCTAGAACAGACGTCACCAGTTTATTGATTTGAAGAACACACTGGGAGGAAAAGAGAAGACGAGCGGGACTCCAGAAGAGCTCCCAAAGAAAAAGAAGAGCAGAGAAAAGAAAAGAAAGAAAGAACAGGAGGATCTCCTCCAGGGTTTGTGTTTGAGGAGGTGGAGTCAGAGGATCGGCCGACCGCTGAACACCGAAGAGTCGCTTCCACTCAGGAAGGAGGTCGTCAGGCGGGGAGCGAGCAAAATAAATATTAAAAAGTAAAACATGAATCACTAAAATGTGTAATACCAACAGAAACGGACATATCGTGCTACAGTAAATACCCCCCCCTCCCTCCCCCCAACCACCCTATTGTCACATCAGTACAGCAGGCCTGTGGAGGGGGAGGGGCTTCAGCCCGCCAGGCTCCTCCCCTCCCCGTGTGAACCACTCTGTGCATTATTGTGGGAAACGAAGCGGCTCAGTCGCGTGTTTATTCCTCATCGCTCGTCTTCGTCGTGGGGTCTTATTGCTTCGCTCGCGGCGTGAGAAACGTGACCCGTGAGTTTCACCTGAAACACTTTAACGAATAGTTAGAGCGGTAATAACTAAGCAATGCAAAATAAATGGAAATAAAGTGAATTTGATTTTTCTATTATTTCAAGATGAAGCAAAATGTACGGAAGATTATTAGCGCCCGGCATGAAGAGGAGGAATCTTTGTTTTGTTTTTTTCATTTTGCCTTTCAAAGAATAAAGTCTAAATATTGAGAGTGAAGTCGGTAAATGTGCAAGCACCGGCGGTTTAATTCACTCAATAGTTTAACGATAATTCTAGGAACGGTAGTTTAAAATTTGACTTAATTATCTAAATTAATTATATCAAACACATTTTCTTTACTAATACTGAAAGTTCAACCGTATTCCCGACATTCATATTTCTTTCCACAATTGGAAAATAATAAAAATATGTTTCACGTTTTCCTCCAGCTTGCGTGTCATTAATCCTCTTCCGTTCACATGAGTGCAGTTATTGATAAAGTAAATCCTAGACGCCTCGGCAGGCTTCGTTTCTTTAACCTACGCGACATTAGCTGTTTATGCTAAGCTAAGCTAATTAGCTTCAGCGACATACGAAATGCATAGTGATGAGAGGTATCGATCTTCTCATCTGACTCTCAGAAAGAAAGTGAAATAAGACAATTTATCATGTTTAAAATAATTACCATCAGCTCGGGATGGATTTACTTTCTTGGTTCCTCAAATCAAACTGTTTGTCGAGTTGCGACTGTTATTTAAGGTTATTTAATTTTAGATTATTTCTCCAAATCAAATAATTAACTTTAACGTCATCGATTAATGCCACATGAATTCTGCCTGCTCGACAAAAAAAATCTCTTATCCTAATTTGTCTGTTTAAAAACTCACAGAAACTTTTCAGTGACCCGGCTGCTCATTCCTTCACAAACACGCAAATCATAATCTCCTCATCAAGGACTTTGATTCACTTCAGAATTTAACAACAACGGATGCGGCCCAAAACTGCCATTAAAACAAACATACACAAACACACACACACACACACACACACACACACACACACACACACACACACACACATCGTGACCCTACACAAGGCATCGGTTTAGGCATTCAAACATCTTGGCACTAACAAAGTGACCTGTGGAAAACGGAAACACATAAATATGGAGATATTGAATATATACATATATATATATATATATATATATATATATATATATATATATACAAATATATATAAAATAGGGAGGGCTTCAATATATATTTATTTATTAGATATATATCTATATATAAATGTATTTATTTTTATATATAAATATTATGTTATATAGAGAAATATATATTTCTTCCCATTCATATATATATATATATATATATATATATATATATATATATATATATATATATATAGAGAGAGAGAGAGAGAGAGAAATACATATATTCATAAATAAATATAAATACAGATATATTCAAGATCTCCATATTTTATATATATATAAAAAGATATACATGCATAACTATCAATACATATATATTCAAGTTGTCCATATATATATATATATATCTTCTTTTTGAGAGTACATTCATCATCCCTCCGTGAGAGGAGTTATGTAACTAATACAGTGTGGTGCTCACGGGGGTCAGGGAGTGGGAAGAAGCAGCTTCAGCGAGGAAAAGAAACGTATATATATATTCAGTCTGGTGAACTACAGCAACAACTACCAGGGCAGATAGCCCCTCCCCCCACCCCCTGCGCTCCGTGGTTCGATTCCCTTCCGCTCACAGGAGTCCGCTAATGAGCCCTTGGCACTTTTTGGACACGATAAAAAAACAAAAAACATTTGAACGAAGCGACTTCTTGAGAGCGCTCATCGATTCTCTCCTCCTCTTCCTTCACTCCGCCGTGCTCTTGGTCCGCAGGGCACTGATCACACTCTGGATGTTTTCCTCGGGGACCTGGAGGAGACACGCGGGACTTTGACTTTTGGTACTTTAAGTATATTTTAATGCAAATAATTGTTCTCTTTATTTTAAACACAATATCCTTTTACTGTGTAGTCTTGCTAGAATACCCGAGTGCTTTGTTAAATATATATATATATATATATATATATATATATATATAAATTATATGGGGCGGTTCCCGTCTCACCAGCGCGTGGTCGAACTTGAAGGTACTGATGTAGTACGCGGGAATGTCGGCGGTCGCCAGCGGTTCTGATATCTGAGCCACGATGCCGCACTCGTCTGCAGAGAAACAGTTAGCAATGTAATATATATATATATATATATATATATATATATATAAAAACACAAACACTCACCGAACCCTAAAGGTTGTCCCCCGATCCGAACCATCTTCCAGAGCTCACCAGAGGCGCTGGTGAAGAGGACGTTGTTGGGAAACCTGGACGAGAACAAAGGAAAACAATCCACAGTTTAGAGATTGACACTTATGTATATATTTACATATATATACATATATGTATATATTTATGAATATATATATATATATATACATATATAAATATATATATATTATATTTGTATCTATATATAAAATTAAATATATATCTATTTATATAAATAAATACATATGTATAAATAAAAAAGTATATACATAAATATAAATAATAATAAATATCCATAGTATATATATACACTTATATAAATATATATATCAATAAATATATATGTATATATAAAATGTATATATATATATATATATATATATATAAATATATATATATAAATATATATATATATATATATATATAAATAAATAAATATATTAATACATATATAAATAAAACACGCTGGAAAACCCTGACAGTGATGAAACACTTATACATGGATCCAAAGCAACGCTGTGGAATCGTGTCGTGGGATTTGATGACTTCAGATTTGACTTGACGGAATAAAATAAAGACTCGGACACCGATGACGTGTTTTGTTTTGCTCTGGTTACCGAGAGCCGACACCGTCAACAGAGCCTGTGAGGAGCAGCAGGAGCAGCAGGAGCAGCAGGAGCAGCAGGAGGTGAACTGTGCTCAACAACCCGCCGCCCTGAATAAGAGAGCCATTGTAAAGTGGAATGGGTGACCTATTCCTTCAAGGCAACACATTAGGACTCACATAAAGGAGGGGCCAAGGGTGACCTACATACGGAGGAAAACACACAGTCACTTTGAGGCTCTCTGTGGTTGTTGTGTGTCTCTTTGTGGTTGTTTTGTGTCTCTTTGTGGTTGTTGTGCATCTCTTTGTGGTTGTTTTGTGTCTCTTTGTGGTTGTTGTGTGTCTCTTTGTGGTTGTTTTGTGTCTCTTTGTGGTTGTTGTGTGTCTCTTTGTGGTTGTTTTGTGTCTCTTTGTGGTTGTTTTGTGTCTCTTTGTGGTTGTTTTGTGTCTCTTTGTGGTTGTTGTGTGTCTCTTTGTGGTTGTTTTGTGTCTCTTTGTGGATGTTGTGTGTGTCTTTGTGGTTGCTTTGTGTCTCTTTGTGGTTGTTGTGTGTCTTTGTAGTTGTTTTGTGTCTCTTTGTGGTTGTTTGTGTCTTTGTGGTTGTTTGTGTGTCTTTGTGGTTGTTTTGTGTCTCTTTGTGGTTGTTTTGTGTGTCTTTGTGGTTGTTTTGTGTCTCTTTGTGGTTGTTGTGTGTGTCTTTGTGGTTGTTTTGTGTCTCTTTGTGGTTGTTGTGCGTCTTTGTGGTGGTGTTGTGGTTGTTTTACGTCACTTTGTGGTTATTTTGTATGTCTTTGTGGTTGTTGTGTGACTCTTTGTTGTTGTTTTGTGTCTCTTTGTGGTTGTTGTGTGACTCTTTGTTATTGTTTTGCGTCTCTTTGTGGTTGTTTTACATTTCTTTGTGGTTGTTTTGTGTCTCTGTTGTTGTTGTTGTTTTGCGTCTCTTTGTGGTTGTTTTGTGTCTCTTTGTGGTTGTTGTGTGTCTTTGTGGTTGTTGTGTGTCTCTTTGTAGTTGATCTCTACACTCTTTACCAACTAACAACCCATTCATAACTAACCAACAACACACTGGTTAGTGACTAACAACACACTGGTTACTGACTAACAACACACTGGTTAGTGACTAACTACACACTGGTTACTGACTAACTACACACTGGTTAGTGACTAACTACACACTGGTTAGTGACTAACAATACACTGGTTAGTGACTAACTACACACTGGTTAGTGACTAACAGCACACTGGTTACTGACCAACAACACACTGGTTAGTGACTAACTACACACTGGTTAGTGACTAACAGCACACTGGTTACTGACCAACAACACACTGGTTAGTGACTAACTACACACTGGTTAGTGACTAACAGCACACTGGTTACTGACCAACAACACACTGGTTAGTGACTCGTAGCTCTCTGATTGGATGCCTGTTTCTTTGTCCTTTCTGTTAGTTAGAGGGTGAACTGTGAGGAAGACGAGGGCCCAGCGGGGGCCAAATGAGTCAGCCTGAAACCCGCTGTGACTTAAGGACATTGTGTAAGCCCAACTGCACTGCTGTTGCTAAGCAACAAACTAATCGACCCCCCCCCACCTCCTCAACAACAACAATCATAATTGTGTTCCCCCGGTTTGACCAGAGCAACAACAAGAGGAGGAAGACGAGCCGCTCCACCTGCGCGTCGTCTGCTGGTCCATCACCAGAGAGACGTAGCCCTCGATCAGAGAGAAGGAGAAGAACCGGATGTGGCTGGAGTCCTCCACCGGGGGGCCGGCCTCCTTCAGCCTGGAGGGGGAGGGGGAGGGGGGGGGGGGGAGAAACTAGCTGAGTAACATTTAAATTAAAATCAAGTATTTCTATTTTCTTCTCCATCTATTTGAGAGTCGGATGTTGATTTTTTGTGTTTTCTTGATAATAGTTTTGTACTTTGAGCTCAGAGATGGAGCACAGATTAAACTTTATCAGTTCTTTGATCGTGTATTTTATTTTGTTTATGCAATTTCACACAAAAAAACAACTGCTGTAAAAATAAAGACATAAATATATCAAAAGTGAAGAAGAAGAAATGTAAACTGAACTACAAAAGGAAACTGAGACTTTAACCCGAGTCACGTAGAAATAATGCGTAAAAAACAACAAACTTACTTAAATAAAATTTAAAAACACCAAAAAAAGAAAGAGAAGAAATCGAAATCTCCCGATTTTAAAAGATCTCGATATAAATAGTGGCGTTTGTGGGTCAGTGGTCAGCAGTTCGCTCTTCCTACAGAGGGTTGCCGGTTCAAATCCCCGCCCTAGTCAATGGTGCGTCCTTGAGCGAGGCACTTTACCCCGAGTTGCTCCCCGTATGAATGTAACATGTAAAGTCCTCTTAAAAATGTAACGTATTACTAATGTTGTTGTGGATGAACACGGTTGTCGTGGCGACGCGGGCCCCCTCTCACCCTCCGGAGTAGAACATGACGTCCATGAGCAGCGTGGCCACGGAGGGCAACGTGTCCGGGTCCAGGCTGGTCACGCAGAACATGTTGCTGGGGCTGGACAGCGGGTGGATGACGGGCCGCGGCGCTGGAGACGGGAAGGACGGGAACCGGAATATTATTGGGATGCGAGAGCACGTCTAGAGCTTCTGACGTGGATACGGGAGAAGCCATTTTCTTTAGGATTCTTTGATGCCTTGAATCTCAACACAAATAAAACTGACGACATTCTTTAATTGAGAGTTCATAATTGAGCTGAACAAAGAAAGAAAGGAAATATTCAAATGAAGGTGGGAAAAAAACATCCAACTTTAAAAAAAGACTCCCTTAACCCTCCTGTTACCTTTAGGGTCAATTTGACCGCATTCAGTGTCAAACATATAAGAAATATTAACTTTTTAATATATTTAAAAGGGTTTTAGGGAGTCAACTAACATAAAGTACCTCACACTTAAACTTGGGAAACAATATAAATTCTAATAAGTTTTTGGAGGTTTTAACTGCTGGGGTCAAATTGACCCCGAGGGTAAAATATGTTAATAAATGTTAAGATAACAGGAGGGTTAAAGAGTGAACTCGCTTACTGCTCTATCTTTGTGTTAAATGTGGACGTACCGAACATCCAGGACGAATACTTTAAGTTAAGCATAAGCCCCGCCCCCCAAAAGATTAAAGAGAGTATCCGTGTTTCTTTGTTCTTCCTTTGAAGCCATACCCAGTTTGGGCTTCACGAAGCCGTTGGTGACCCCGATGTGTCGCACGGCGACCGTCTCCCCGTTGACCACGCGCAGCAGCGTGAACTCGGACGACAGCGTGTGCGTGACCATCGGCAGGTCTCGCTCCCGGACCTGAGGACGGAGACGAGATTATACATGCGAGGCAGATATCTGTGTGTGTGTGTGTGTCATAAATGCATTTTATAATTAAATGACTAGAAGTCGAGCTGCGTTTCCCTCTTTGTGGAGTCATGGATGGACGTCTTCCTTGAACGGACGTCGATTATCTTTGCCACACAACTCTCTTTCATTTTCATGAACATGAAAGACAACAAAGAAAGAACGCACAACGCCGCGATCGAGGCCTGTCAATCACCTGTAGCCCCGCTCCTAAAGCGTGCCCTGCTTTATGGTCTGTTTGACTCTAAATGACCATCATGTACTAAATGATGACATCATGCTGGAGTCGCTCCCCTGGTGGTCAGGAGAGAGAATGCAGCTTTGACACATGAAACATAGACTTATATACAACCAGAGGAGTCGCCCCCTGGTGGTCAGGAGAGAGAATGCAGCTTTGAGACATGAAACAGACTTCTATACAACCAGAGGAGTCGCCCCCCTGATGGACAGGAGAGCGACTGCAGCTTTAACACATGAAGCATAGACTTCTATACAACCAGAGGAGTCACCCCCTGGTGGTCAGAAGAGAGAATGCAGCTTCGACACATGAAACATACACTTCTATACAACCAGAGGAGTCGCCCCCTGGTGGTCAGGAGAGAGAATGCAGCCTTAACACATGAAGCATAGACTTCTATACAACCGGATGAAGCGTGTGTCCTCGTCCACACTCACCAGGATGAAGTCGGTCTGATACGTGGACAGCATGAAGACGGAGATGTTGTGGTCGGCCAGCGGCGCGATGACCGACTTGGCGATCTTGGTGACCCCGATGGGCTGCGAGTTGGCGGCGTTGCCGCCGCCCGGCACCACGTTGAGGGCCAGCCACGTGGCGTCGGCCACGCTGATGTGCTCCGACTGCGGCAGCTCTGGGGACGGACGGAGACGCGTCACGAGACGGCGACCGGGGACCGGCTACGAGAGGCTCCTCCCACGCGGCGGTGTTTACGCATCAATATAATGTTTACTCTTTAAGCTCTTTGCACAAACAATGGGGAAAGTAAAAAAGTAAAAATGAGCAATGACTGTTTTTTCCGTGTAGTTCTGGATGTTTTCTGTTCTGGATGTTTTGACCCTAAATAAATGAAGAAATACGTGTGGACACATAAATAGAGAAATAAATAAATGAAGAAATACAGAAATGTAGAAATATATTTATTTAATGATGTCCTGTTGATTTATAAATTATATTCATTCATTCCTGTATTTATGTATTTATTTATACATTCATTTAAGCATTTATACATTTATTTAAACATTTATTTATACATGTATTTAAGCATTTATTTATTTATTCATATATTAATTCATTTATTTATTTATACTTAAGTCATTTTGAGTAAAAGGTGCTTTATCAAATAAAAGACTTTAAAAAAAACGTCATATATATAAATATCCGTTTATTGTCGACTGCTACTGCCGATGCATTTTTATTATTTCTTATAGATTATTATTCTCATTCTTAGAATGAATTATTTGGACCCCATGTTCCCTCCTTCTCGTCTCTTTGGGGTTTATTGGTTTGAACTCAGCTCATTAATAATGATAATGATGTTTGGAGATGGGAGTTGAAGCTTCCCATCATGCATTCACGACTCTAAGGGATGTGCTTTGAAACTATGAGCATGATATTGATTATGTCTGCGACGCCGAAAAATATCGCTCGTTTCAGTTCATCTTTTAAGCGAGATGCCACAAATATTTACTTCTCAAACATGAAATTTTGCTTTAAAAAAAAGAAGAGAATTTATATACGATGGTGAGTTTGATGCACTTTTTGCTTTTTCTTTTAAACGTTTCACAGACTAAACTATTGGTTGATTATTTAAGAAAAATAAGCAGCAGATAATCACTTAATAAATTAATCTTTGCTAAAAAGAAAACAAAGCTTATTAAAAATGTCCCTGTGGTTCCAGTAACATATCTTATATAAGTATCCAAACTCATCAGTTGTTCAACAACCTTTCACATGAAGTAGATTAACGTTATCAGTCACTGCATTGTTGCCCATTGTATAATAATCCTCTCACAGCATGAGGCTCCCTTCAGGGCCCGATGTTCATCCGCTGGACATCAGAAGGTCAGACAAATATATGTCTAGCGTCTTTAAGACGTTTAGAGAGTGAGAGGGAGTGAGACGGAGTGAGAGAGTGAGAGGGAGTGAGAGGGAGTGAAACAGAGGGAGAAGGAGTGAGGAAGAGTGAGAGGGAGTGAGAGGGAGTGAAACAGAGGGAGAGGGAGTGAGGAAGAGTGAGAGGGAGTGAGACAGAGTGAGAGGGAGTGAAACAGAGGGAGAGGGAGTGAGGAAGAGTGAGAGGGAGTGAGGAAGAGTGAGAGGGAGTGAGAGGGAGTGAGAGGGAGTGAAACAGAGGGAGAGGGAGTGAGGAAGAGTGAGAGGGAGTGAGAGGGAGTGAGACAGAGTGAGAGGTAGAGAGACGGAGTGAGAGACGGAGTGAGAGGGAGTGAGAGAGTGAGACGGAGTGAGGGGGAGTGAGAGGGAGTGAGACAGAGTGAGAGGGAGTGAGAGGGAGTGACACGGAGTGAGAGGGAGTGAGACAGAGTGAGAGGGAGTGAGACAGAGTGAGAGGGAGTGAGACAGAGTGAGAGGGAGTGAGACAGAGTAAGACGGAGTGAGACAGAGTGAAAGGGAGTGAGAGAGAGTGAGAGGGAGTGAGACATAACATCACAAGCATGAGGAGAGAAACACCGATTGCGCAATGTGATCTTTCCCTGCCGATCCGCGGTTGCCACGGCGATTTTAAAAGACCCACCGAGATAGAGAGAGAGACACACAGAGAAAGAAGGAGAGGGAGGGAGAGGGAGAGATAGAGAGAGAGAGACATACACAGATAGAAAGAGACAGAGATATGGGGGGGAGAGAGAGAGAACAGAGAGAGACACAGAGAGAGAGAGAGAGAGAGAGCGAGGCCCACCTTTGAAGCCCTCCTCGTCCACGATGATGGTGTAGTCCTCCGGAGTCTCCGTCAGGCTGAAGAACTTACACCTGAGCGGAGGAGAAGAGGAGGATCAAACACAAGAGAAGACAAAGACACACACACACACACACACACACAGACACACACACACACACGTCTGAAGTCTCAGATGGAACGATGAGACGTGCACAAACCAACAAGCTATATGAACTTATAATCCATATAATAATACTTTAGATTATTTAATATTGTTGTTGACTTGTGTATCATTGTAGTAGTGTGTAGTAGTGTGTCTCGTAGTTGCTCTGTGTTTCTCTGTAGTAACTGTGTGTCTTTGTAGCTGTATTACGTCTCTGTAGTTTCCTTGTGTCTCTTTCAGCTGTTTCTTTATTTCTTTGTAGTTGTGTTGGTCTCTTTGTAGTTCTTTGTAGTTCTTTCATGTTTCTTCCTGGCGTCTCCTTCAGGGACACGTTGTTGGTGAAGGGCCCGACACACGCAAGGAACTTCACAGAGAGTCTTCAAATGTGTGTGTGTGTGTGTGTGTGTGTATGTATGTATATGTGTGTGTGTGTGTGTGTGTGTGCATTACAAAACACCACCATGTGGTTTAATAATGGTAATGGTTTAATGGGTTTATGGATTAATGGGTTAAGCTGGTTATTGGGAGCTGGGAGCTCGGTGTGGCGGTGAAAGAAACAACAAAACTTTTCCTCGCATTACTTGTGTCATTCGCTCTTTTGTTATCCATAATCATATTGATTATTGCAGCTCACATACAGAGCGGGCATTGATCAAACACGTGTTGCTTTGGGGAATGCAGCTTTGTGCAAGTCAGCGAGGACCGAACTCGTCCTCCGCCTCCTGTGTCGTCTGAAGTTAATAACTCACGTCATTTTGTGTGAAAGATGCGACACAGAGGAGCGTTTCCAGAAAAGGGGGCGGAGCTTATGAAAAATACTTTGATTTAGCAAATCAACACCAACAACCAACGCATGTACGTAATGAGCATGCTGCGTTCAGGGGAGGGAGGAGATCCGATGCACATGGAGATAAAAGGTGTATATATTATATATATATATATATATATATATATACACACACACACACACACACATCACCATTAAACTTCCCCGATTAGTTACTTAAGACTCTTTTTTTTACATTAAAATATA
The DNA here is from genome assembly GCA_036178185.1 of Liparis tanakae. Classification (NCBI taxonomy): domain Eukaryota; kingdom Metazoa; phylum Chordata; class Actinopteri; order Perciformes; family Liparidae; genus Liparis; species Liparis tanakae. Next base: position 20,210,790 of record CM070088.1, read on the forward strand.
TTCATATATGAATATATATGTAAATATATATTATCCATGTATCCATTATCTATATATATATATATATATATACTCTTTTTTTTACATTACAAGTATTCTGAAAATCATATCCCTAAATATGCAAATTAGGCACTATCTTCATCAAATACTTGCTCATTTAAATAAAGAACATTTCCAGAAGGGACATCTTAACATTGTAATGGGGAATTGTATATATTGTTAGTTGTATTTTCTTTGTAAATCATCTTCTGTCCTGTAAAGGTTACTAATTAATTAATGATGTCACAGACAAGTGCTGGTTCTTCGATATTCCTCATTTCAGTTTTAAAAGACTCAACACTCGACAAATTTTGCGGTTCAAATTTAAAATATCTCTTAGCGTCACCCCATAAATCAGAAAATAGGGTCAACAGACATTTAAAAAAGAAATAAAGTATTTAATTGTTTTCACAAATAGAATGTCGTATAACTCGGGCTCTGAGTGACCTGTGAACAAAGCCTTCGGCGTAAAGCTTCACAATATATTCATGAATGAACGTGTAAAGTTTGGTGGATGTGAGAGCTGCTGAAGCAGAGTTATGGATCAGAGTCTGAGGACTCATCGCTGAGAGGAAACGTCCTTTAAAGAGATTAAAGTTACATCAACAAATGACCTCATAGTATCACATGAAACTCACCACTTCATTAAGAGGAGTTATTGTGTAATAGGGTCAACACATGACCTCATAGATATCACATGAAACTCACCACTTCATTAAGAGGAGTTATTGTGTAATAGGGTCAACACATGACCTCATAGATATCACATATATATATATATATTACAATCCTCTATAAACATGTCATTGTTATTAAAGTGATGTCATACGTCCCGCTTTTTTCTTAAAGTGACGGTGCGCTGGATGTTTTGTTGTTGTTTTTTATAAGAGAGAACACACTGATGAAATATATAATTAATCTATAAAAAAGAGAAGCAGAGTTTCTGATTTACTGGGTGAGCTCCATAGACGGTACTTATTGAGAGCGCTATGTCGTTATATATAAAGTTATTGAATTTATTAGAATGAGAATCTAGGAGTTGATTCAATAAGTTATAGTTTAAATAAATTAAATGATGAATTCTGACTAAAGACGTTCATTTTTTCCGTATTATTTAGTGCCACGTGGAATAGATCAGAGAGGTTTTATTTATTTATTTAGTCTTATTTATGAGCCGGATGTAGAAACTAACTCTAGACTGGTATTTACAGGATTTCTCAGTTTGGAAGTGCAAAGAATTAATTAGATTAATTTATTTTTAATATTAAAAACAACAAACGTTGATTTCAGCTTCATATATATTATGATTTTAATTTCGTTTAAACTATTGGTGAGAAGTAAGACGTCATCTCAAGACTACAGGGAAGTTGTACACTTGTTATTATTGTTATTATTTTTATTATTATTATTATTAGTTACATTGATCCTTAAAAGATGGAGAACATACAATGATAACTGAAGCGTGTTAAGTTAACTACAGAATGAAAAAAATAATGTCCAATGATTAATGTATCCTCAAAGCTCCTGCCTGTATCTTTAACTCACGCACGCGCGCGCACACACACGCGCACACACAATTGTTTTCAATACCTGATACATGGAACATTCATTTTAATGGCGCAGTAGACTGGTATATATACTATGATGACATCTTCTGACTCGCAGGTTATCTGCAGCCTCATCAGAGTGACGTCATCGAGTGACTCGTGCGTTTCTTCTTTATCACTAACTTCTGAGCACAGACACGAGTTCTGGCTGCTGACTGCAGCTTTGCATGTTCTCAAACAACCATCATCCAATGGGGACTCATTTGCTTGTGGGCTTATATTAATAGACGTGTGGTGTTGAATAAAAGAGTGTAAAGAAAGAAGAAGAAGAAGAAGAAGAAGAAGAAGAAGAAGAAGAAGAAGAAGAAGAAGAAGAAGAAGATTAAATTAAAAAATAAAGTTCCCCATAGGATTTAAAACAACTGCTTTCTTTCATCCTGAAGCTTGTTTACAATATCCTCTTTTTAGAGAAGGAAAAACAACACGCACGCACACACACGCGCGCGCACACTCACACACACACTCGCGCGCCCATCCAGCTACAACATGACACTCCAGACCGGGGGACAGGCCTTGGAACCGGTCCACCGGGAGTCCGGGACCGAGCATTAAACGCGGAGCTGCAGGATGCACGAGCCGGCCTCACGTGCACGCGGCCACCGGCGTCCTCGCACAGAAATGACACCGCGTGTGTGTGTGTGTGTGTGTGTGTGTGTGCGCGTACGTGTGCGAGTGTGTTTTTCTCACGTCGCGTCTTCGAAGTTACGTACCTTGTTTTGGAGGCCAGGAAAGCGAGTTTGATTAATCCGTGCGTGCAGACCTGGATGCCCTCTTTCTCTATGCTCGCCACTTTCAGGCTGTGCTCGAGGATGTGAAGCTCCATCTTCTCCGTCTTCTCATTTGAGGAACGGCTTTCGGAATGGGCAGAAATAATTTATCACAGATATTTAAATAACAATGTTTGAATAGTTCCAAAAGAGATGCATGGATGAATAAATACAACGCGCGCGCGGCGGAGGAAAGGCGTTTTTTTTAAAGAGAGAAAGAAAGAGAGCGAGGCAGGGTGGAATAAGGAAAGCGAAGAGGTAAAAAAAGAAGAAGAAAAAAGCCGACCTGCTGTCAAAACCTGCGACGGAACCGCGCGCACTTCCGGTTTGAGGTTTTCAGAATAAAAGACCCCAGAAAAAGCGATGGAAAATAATTAAAAGAATAGTTTGACATTTTGGGATTACAAAAGAGTAAGTAGCTGTAATAAACCCATATTTAGTTTCTAAACATGTTATTAGATAATAATTACATTATTAGGGATTATTTCATTACTTTTTTGATTACCTCTTTAAATTATATAATCTTTTTTAAACTTATGTTGTTAAATACACAGATACAAGTAGTATCTATATACATATGACACACTTTGATCAACTGCACATGTTGGGTGTACAACATGTAAATCTTTAGAGATGTTTTAAGAAAAGACAAAAATAGTCATTTTAATTTTTTATTTTTAGAGGCCCAAAGTTTTCAACCTTTTATTTTGGAGTATAACTACCTATAGTCTTATATCCACCAACATCTCCAAAGGTTCCTTTAACAAAGCGTATTGTATTTTTGAATGTCAGAATCCACAAAAACAATGAGTCCATTAATCGATTGACAGAAAATCGATAAAAACAAATTAAAAACAATTTGAGGGTGTCACCTTCGGCTTTTGGACATTGTGATGAGTATATTCTGACATTTAAGAGAGACTGGTTTATTAATTTATACAATTTCAACATATTAATTGATAAAAAAGAAGAAAAATATATTTAGTCTCCAACATGTACGTGTGATTTCTAACCAGTTAATAAACATAGTTATTTTGAATGAAAGTGACGTTAATAAAGACCCACATTGAAACCTTTTGGGGAAATTAAATGGTACAACTTTATTTTATGAGTTAGTAATTTCCTTATTTAATTTGTACTAATAACAGAGACAATAATGTGTAACTATTTCAGTTCATATTCAGTTGTTGGTAATCCAAATAAAAAACAGCCCGCTGATACATAAAAAAAAATAAGTTTTTAATTCCGGTGCTTTTATTTTCTTCATAAAAACCGTGAGACCGGAAGTGCCCGTGTCCCCGGCTTCCGGCAGCTTGTCGGAGCTGCTCAATGGGAGCGCAGGACCGCGGCTCCCCATGTTTGCTCTCCGACTGGAATAGTTAGCAGCTGGTCGGACTGAAACAAACAACTTGCCATTCAAACGGTGGAGGCGGGGCCGGGTCCACAGTGGCGCGGGGCACCATGGGAAATGTGGTTCTCTTGCTTACACGTCTGCACAGGCGGATTAGAAGGAAGATTAGATAAGAAGTGGACACAATATGTGACTTTATGTTGTCTTTACTGCCTCGTGTTTCTGCGGAACCATTTAAGGTCAATACAAATAAAAGATAACGGTGAGAAAACAAAGACATTATAGAAAGTGTGTTACATACACTATTATATTTCCTTAAATTATATCCTATAAATATATTGTCCAGTGGAATGTCAACCCTTATATTGGTGGGACAATTACTTAGTACTAAGTATTAAGCATAGTATGAATATAGGTATGGATAATAAATACAATATGCATAAACATGTATGAATGTATCTTATGTCATATTATTATTACAATTATTATCATTTTGTATATATATATATATATTAAAATAAAAAATAAAAAATATGATATAGTGGGAAAAAACTATAATACATTATATAAAATACAACAAAATATGCAGTGATGTAAGTCATGTTATTGTGTTCATATAAATTTAAATTAAATAGGGTATATATGTGTTTTACTGCTTCTGCTATAACTCCTTATCATTCTGAGTAAGTATAATCATAATCATAATAATATAATATTTAATCTAGGATGAGGTGCAGGTCGTGTTGAATGAGCTCAAATAAAACCACAATATTTAATATCGGTCCCTAACTGAAGAATTACAGGACACATTTCCGTGGAGCTCAGCGGGAACAGCTGCTGCTGTCATAATCGAGACAAACATAAAACTATTAATACATGTTTACTGCACCTTTCTTCAGCTGTAACCCGGCCTCAAGTTTAATAGCTGAGTCAGCTTCACGTATCCGAATGCTCGCTGCTCTTTTAGTAATAGATGTTATTTATTATGATCATAAGGGTTGTTATGTGTGTGGGTGTACACAGTTACAGCTTCCTGTCTCCATGTTCAGTTCTGCCCCGATAGCAAGTGTGTAGGATTCTTATCTATAATAATTTGAATTATAAATCCAGTAAGACGATGCACGATACATTTGTTGTATTTTTTAATGTGTTGAGAGTACGCGATGTACAAACTATCAGCTCCTGCTTCCTTATTATTGTATTTTATTTTATTTTATGAACCATACTCTTTCAATAAAGACCAACATATTTGTTTATTTACTCTTACTACGTCTCCAAATGTAACAAAAAACTTCTTCTTTTTTATATGAAGTGGACTTCTTTCTGCAGAAATATTAAGTAATTGTGTGAGTGTGAGTGTGTGTGTGTTTTTGTGTGTCTTTATATATTTATTTTTTTAAATATATATATAAATAAATATATATATATATAAATATATAATTATTTATATATATATTTTATATATATATATATATATATATATATATATATATATATATATATATAACCTCTCGTTACTTCCTCTCTTTTGTTGCTTCTGCTTTTCTTTTGAAGGACTTCCACCACTCCACTTCCTCCCTGAGGAGTTACTTCCTGTCTAATAAATCTCAGCATCACTCCGGTGTTAAGCATGAGTCTCTGTGGTATTTACAGCCAACGCTCTAATTGCAAAAACAATTAGTAGTAACCACCCACAACAAAGTATTAATCAAGCAAACAGAGTCAACTTATTAGAAGTGGAAAACACATCAAACAAATCTCCCTCGTGACGGTTAATATGCTGATATGTCCCCGTGCAAATAAACATTACGTACACCGAGGTATTTAAAGACATTAAAGCGATGTCGTAAACATCTTGTTTTTGAGGAGCATTGTTTACAAATCACACAATTACAATATTTAAAGTGATTTCCTATTTGTGTTTTTTCCCCTTGTAGGATAAGAAAAAACCGAGGTATGAAATATTGTAAAAATATAATAATATACAGACATATATACAAATATTGATCACCGTTTTAATATGTATGAGCTCATTGCTCTTGTTTAGATATTTACACATGCATAATATACATACATAAATATAATATTTGTATATTTATATAATATTTATATATTTCTAAATATATATCTATATATAAATATATATATATATAATTAAATATATGTATATATTATACATATACAGTATATACATAAATATAAAAAATATATATAATTTATATACATACATAATAAAATATATATTAAATATATATAATATTTGTATATATAAATAAATATATATTTGTATATATATATATACATATATAATATGTATATATATATTTATAAAGATATATATATAAATATATTCACATATGTAATATTTATGTATAAATACATACATACATACATATAATATATATATATGTATATATATATTTTAAAAGATTATGAATAATTTCTTCTACGATAGACTCTAGCAGCCCTTTATGAAACAATACTTTCCTCCCTACTTATATGAAACCCTGTTTAATGTATCTCCATTAACCTTTCATGTATAATATTCAGTATTGATTACCTTGTGCCTGTAATAGACCTGAACTGGACACCGGGGTGCTGACAAAGCATTTCCAGCTGAAGGAGGACGTGTTAATACTTTAGAAGAGCGAGCCGTGGTGAGTGAACGAGGGGATTTAATGAGAAGATACTTGTTTAAAATATATAGCATTTATAAAGAAACATGCTCATTATTAAGGAGTAGATCACAGGCTGTGTGTAAGAAGTTGTCGTAGCGTCTCTCCTTGCTCTGTGGTTTGTTTTGATCACGTTTGGACTGGCGTAGACACCTGTCACTCACCTTGTAGCCCCGCCCCAAAGCACAGCCTGCTTTACGGTCTATTGTGTGACTCTAACATGTCTAAATAGATGATCATTTACTGTTAAATGGAGCAGACATCACAAAGAGAGTTATCGTCTCTAAATATGAACAAAAGATATTCAGACTTCATATCCCCGCACGGCGACACCAGAACAACGTTGTTTCTTCAAGATGGATCATAAAACCCTCGAGGATGACGACTGTCCACCTGGAACACAACGCTTAAGGTCAAAAGAACTAGGGGGGGGGGGGGGGGGGGGGGGCCTTGTATTGTAAAAATAGAAACTCTTTACATCAACAGGAAGTGGCAGGAAGCGCATTTCCTGTTGCATTAAACCACCCGCGTGTTGCCGTGACAACTTCGTGCAATCGCCACCGCCGACAACAACACGCTCCAGTTCATCGGAGGACAAATAGCACGAGACGTCAGCCCGACCTTTGACCTTTGACCTTTCCACTCCGTCCAGGTGACATCACAGAGAGAAAATAGCTCTCGGACGTCAGCGGCGACGTCACGGACGCCCCGAGGGCCCCGGGGGCCCCGAGGGTCTTCTTCTGTGGCCTCGAGTCCTCCACCAGACATCTGGTATCGTCTCTAACTGTCGGCCCTCAGGTCCAAAACACAGGAGCCCACAGATACCACGGTGGTGCACGGTGTATATATATATATTTTATATATTTATTTATTTATTTATATTAATATTATCTATATTTATATACATATATATATTTATATATATATGTATATAAATATAAATATTATATATGTATATATTTATTATTATATGTATATATTTATATATTTAAATTGTTATATATATATATATATATATATTCAATTTTTATTTATGTATATACAGTATATATTATTTATAAATATATATATATATATATATATATATATATATATACATATATATATATATATATATATATATATAAACATCCTTCTTTCTTTCAACTAGGTTTTTGTTTTTTTTTTTTATTGATGAAATCAATATATAATATATATATATATATATATATATATATATATATATATATATGTATATATATATATATATATATATATATATAATATATAATAACATCTGAAGTATAACCACTTTTAAACCGACCGTTGAAATGAAACCTCTGCTCATTCCCAGAGACGGCTCATTCGGAGGAGAATATAAAAATATAAATCTCTCTGAAATGACCACCGGGGGCAGCGGAGCGAGGAGCCGTTTATGAACGGTTTCAATTGCTTCACCGAAAAGATTTAAAAGCTTTAAAAGGTGCAAAAGTTACAAAAGATGTGAGGAGGTGTGAGGAGGTGTGAGGAGGTGTGAGGAGGTGTGAGGAGGTGTGAGGAGGTGACGGCGTGGGGAAGATCTGCATATTAGCTCGAGTGGGATGGAGTGGAAAATCGACTCTCCCAGCATGCACCTCACCTCCCCCGGACTCTGAGTCACCGAGCCGTTTGTTTTGTTTAGCACACTCGGCACTTTTCCCTGACGCAGTCGTTCAACAATAGATAACTTCAGCTCTCATGCTTCCTGAAACGTGGCACTGAGCGCATATTATGGGATGTTTTAAAAGAGAAAAGGATTACGAGCTCAACGTGTTGTGAAGCTGAGAGATCAAGAAGAGCAACACAGGTGTAAAGGAACACAGGTGACCTATTTGTTTAAAAGACGCATGAGGAGGAGGAGGAGGAGGAGGAGGAGGAGGAGGAGGAGGAGGAGGAGGAGGAGGAGGAGGAGGAGGAGGAGGAGGAGGAGGAGGATGGGGATAATTTGAAGTGTGCGTGCATGTAATATGTAATATACGTCACTTTTGGCATAACATGACCTTTGATCTTTTTTTTTACAATGCAACCTTCTTTCTGTGGCACATTTACGAAAAATGAATGAGCCGTCGCTGTTGTTCCTTTGAGGATTAATAATATATATTATTTGTAAAAGCTCCATTCCAGTAAATCTGCCCCGTGTGACTTAAATCAGATTTCAGTTCTCGTGTTTTTTGTGATTCTTGGTCAAAGGGTTTTCTGGGAAGATAATTACAGTTAGACTTTCTTCTTTTTTAAAGGTTTTGTTGCAATGAACATGTGCAGAAGTGTTTGTTTCTGTTTCTATTCATCAGTCGATGCCTCGGGGAGTCTGAATCAAAGCATCATGAGAGCCGTTTGAATCAACCTTGAACTTTAATGAAATTCATTCTGTGGCCGTCTGAAAAGTTTAAAAAAAGCAGTTTTGGGCGCTTTTGGTGTGAATGTTTCACTCAGCATCTGGAGTTTTAGTGCTGTTACATTTGAGAGGCAACAGATCCTTACACACACACACACACACACACACACACACACAGTTGAAATGGAGCACGGGGGGGTAAGCTGTAATCTCTTCCCCGTGACCCAGATGCCATCCCGAGGACAGCCGGGCCTCCACCGGTTCACACCGCCGTGATCTGTGCACACACACTTTGGATCTGTGCACACACACTTTGGATCTGTGCACACACACTTTGGATCTGTGCACACACACTTTGGATCTGTGCACACACACTTTGGATCTGTGCACACACACTTTGGATCTGTGCACACACACTTTCTCTCCGGACTTTGCACGACCTCGAGAACACGACATACCAAAAAAGCCGGTTGCCTAAACCGAGCGGTTACGTAGCTACCGGCTCTCTTCACCAGCGACGCCGGTGTGAATACACCAGTTTAGTGTTGACCAAACATTATTACACTCCTACATAGTGAGGACTACATGAGAGTCGCATAAATGAATGAATTATGATGAATTGTGTGAGGGGTCACCTCATTATAATGGAAGTGCATGTTGACCATTCACACGCTCACTTGTGTCTTGTCTGCAATTTTGTTTAAAAAAAAAAATTAAATTGCTTTATACAGCGATTAATGTGATTGTCAAACATGATCATGTGTGTGAACGGGAGACTCCTCCTACCAACTGACCCCAACTTCACATACGGAGGTCAGAGGTCAAGGGTCGCTGGTGAAAATCTGCATGCCATTTTTTTCCCCTACCTGAGCCAGGTTTGGTACATATATATATATATATATATATATATATATATATATATATGTGTATATACATATATACAGTATATATATGTATATAGTGTATATATACAGTATCTATACAGTATATATATAAATATATATATATATATATATATATATATATACATATATATATATATATATATATATATATATATATATATATATATATATATATATATATATATATATATATATATGTATATATATATAAATATATGTATATAGTGTGTATATATATACAGTATATATATATATATTATATAGATATATATTATATATATATATTTATATATAATATATATATATAAATATATATAAATAAATATATTATATATACCTCACCAAAGCAGAAATAAAACACATCAAGAATCTGAACGTCTTTGTGACTTCCTGATATTTTTATTGTTGCATCCGTCTTCGTTCCTCTCCCTCCTCTTCGTCCTCTTCACCTGCAGAGCTCAGCTGCAGGCTGATGGGCAGAGACACTCGTTCATCATTTCATTTCCATTTGTTAGACGGATGGCGGGGACCTCACGTTCCTCCATCGTTCCTGCTGCGCTCTCAAGACGTCATAAATCACGTTTTTCCGAAATGCAAAGTCGGGCTCTTGAAGGGGAGTAAACGGGAATCTGTTTACGCCCCGAAAAGAAATCCTTCAAGCGTGCCGAGAGCGACCCGACGCCGCCTTCTCTTATAAACGAGCGTCTCGGGATCCCGAGCCGACCTTCGCGTTCAGCACTTCGGTCCGAAGCCCGTCGTCGTCAATAAGGGAGAAAAAAACACGCGATGATCAATAATAAAGTAAACAAACAAGTTGATTGTTTTTCATGGATCTCCGGTCCATTGGAGACGCGCCGAGTAACTAATCGGAGCGGCCTTATCAATCACGACGCGTCCCCACGGTTTCCTGGTCGTGGCTGAAGGTGTTGGTTTGGGAAGAGGAGCAACTGGTTTCTGTTTCTAGGGTAAAGAACTGATGAATGGGATTAAAGATGGACAATTATATCACGTTGAAAATACAAATGTACCCAACAGAGGCGTCATAGATCTCCTTTAACCCCGAGGGGATCGGATCCCCGGCTCCTGCTGTCTGCAGGTCAAAGGTCAAAGGTCGAGTCAATACTACCACCTGATAGAACACTATGTACACATCTGGGTATTGATTTGAGACGCTTTAGAAACATCAATAGTTCATCAAATAGTTTACCGGATATTTAACCGTTTGTTTATCTCCGTTAACTCGACCTTTACAGGTCGTACGGAGATAATAAAGGAGTTGGATACGAGGTATGAGGCCAGAGGTAATAACAATCCTTTATTTAGCTTTTATTAACGACTGTGGCTCAGTGGTCATCACAGTCGTCCTCCGTAAGGGACACTTTAACCCCAACAGTTAGACTTTAGCCCCTCCCACCAGTGTGTGTATCTTAACGATACTTTAGCCCCTCCCATTAGGGGGCGGGGCTAAGGTATGAGGTTTGCTTTGTCTATTTGAATATATTTTTCAGAATAATATAAGTTCAACATTATTGCAACCTACTGGATATAAACCTATTTGTTTAAATAATAAGGTAATACCAATAAAAAAAAGTATAGAGTTTTCAAGCTAAATTATTGAAATAAAAAAACAGGAAAGACAATCTGTCCACTCGACTGGAATACAATGTGTTTATAACGTGTTCATAACGTGTTTATAATAACGTGTTCACAATAGCGTGTTTATAATAACGTGTTTATAATAACGTGTTTATAATAACGTGTTTATAATAGCGTGTTTATAATAGCGTGTTTATAATAACGTGTTTATAATAACGTGTTTATAATAGCGTGTTTATAATAACGTGTTTATAATAACGTGTTTATAATAACGTGTTTATAATAACGTGTTTATAATAACGTGTTTATAATAACGTGTTTATAATAACGTGTTTATAATAACGTGTTCATAATAACGTGTTCATAATAACGTGTTCATAATAACGTGTTTATAATAACGTGTTTATAATAACGTGTTTATAATAACGTGTTTATAATAACGTGTTTACAATAGCGTGTTTATAATAACGTGTTTATAATAACGTGTTCATAATAACGTGTTTACAATAGCGTGTTTACAATAGCGTGTTTATAATAACGTGTTTATAATAACGTGTTTATAATAACGTGTTTATAATAACGTGTTTATAATAACGTGTTCATAATAACGTGTTTATAATAGCGTGTTTATAATAACGTGTTTATAATAACGTGTTTATAATAGCGTGTTTATAATAACGTGTTTATAATAACGTGTTTATAATAGCGTGTTTATAATAACGTGTTTATAGTCGTACGCTCCACCAATAGGGGATGCCCGAGCGTCACAAAAGGAACTGGAACAACAAAGGAGAGATTTTAATAATTCACATCAAGTCCCGCCTCCAGACACTCGACACAGCAGCCGGACGGCGACGCGTAGTTCAAAATGTACAAAATGTTGTCCTGAAGAAAGACTGACGGACAGAACCTCAGAGCATCCACAGGTGTGTATTTGAGTTTGTTTTTAAATACAATAAAATAAAACAGTATCAAACATTAGGCATGTCAACAAAACCAAGAACATACGCATGCAGGTTTCTTCTTCTTCTTCTTCTTCTTCTTCTTCTTCTTCTTCTTCTTCTTCTTCTTCTTCTTCTTCTTCTTCTTCTTAATATTGAGCTTGCATACAAAGGCGAACAGATCACAAAATCAAAAATCACACGTCGGTTGTATTTGTTACATATGAGAGAAAGAGAGAGAGAGAGAGAGAGAGGGGGGGTCAAGGATTATATTGAGAAGTCCATTATAATGAATTAAATGTTTCATCCCTCAGTTTTGACGTTTTTTTGTCTGAAATCTAATTTTCTTACGGAGTCGGTGTGAAACGAGGGGGGGGGGTAGGGAGGGGGGGGGGTCAAGAGGGTCAGACGATATGAGAAAACGGCCACCGGCGTTGAAACAATGTTATATAAAGAGAGCGGTCACACGATCCGTGAAAAAATAAAATAATGTTACGACAAGAGGGCTTTTTTTTTTTGTATGCCGTATTTCTCGTGTGTGTGGAGGGGGGGAAGGGGGGGGCATGCAGGAAAAGAGAACGGGAGCCTCAACATAAAATATCAGAGTAATAACAAGGCTGTTAAATAATAGAAGGACAAAAAAAATATTTAAAAAAATACTAATTATCTGACTCTGGGGGGCCGCAATTTCATGTCTTTTCCAAGATGTGTGTGTGTGTGTGTGTGTGTGTGTGTGTGTGTGTGTGTGTGTGTGTGTGTGTGTGTGTGTGTGTGTGTGTGTGTGTGTGTGTGTGTGTGTGTGTGTGGAGCTTTGACATGTGGACGATACCAACAACACGGAGCACTAAGCTGCACATCCTCAGGGGTTCACTGCGGAGCAGAAGGGGTTAAACATCTGGTTTGGTACATTTACAGTGGAGCCGCTTACATACAAAATAAAAACATCATAGTAACAATATACACACAAATACACACACACGGCTAGTATATTTAAAAGTTCTTGCATTGCACGACTGAACAATCGCAGCGGCGTCAGCAACAAGAGGCCGTTGTAAACGATGCATGCTTTTTGATATTTTTGTATTCTTCTTTTCTTCTTCTTCTTTTTTTTTGTCGTAATATTTGACGTAAACTTCCCCGTCGATGTCGTTCGCTCCATTTTTCACAAACAGCGGGGGGGGGGGGGGGGGGGCGTGTCCAGCCACAGCACAGTTGGAGTCCTTTTTTTATCTTCTTCAGTGGTGTAAACAATAAGCTGCACACACACACACACACACACACACACACACATACACACACACACACATACACACATACACACCATAGAGCTGCCCAATCATGTGGTGTTGTTGTGGTTAGACAAGTGATTTATTTTCTTTTTTTCCAGTTGCTCTCTCTCTCTCTCTCTCTCTCTCTCTCTCTCTCGCCACTTCTCACCTCGGTGCCGAAATTCCCCAAAATTGCAAATCGCCTCGACTCATCGGAGTGCGTGAACTCTCCGCTCGTGAACTCATAATCGGCGTCTCGCCACCGCCGCTACGCTCTCGCGCGACACGTCTTCCGCCGCGTTCTCGACCCCCGGCGTCGTCTAAAATACGCAGGAGTTACGAGGTAATGCGCTTCTTTACAACGTGGAATTTAAAACCGTCTGTTGCATGTCCGGTTGTGTTTCAGTGTAACCGTGGCGACGCCCACCGGACCGGCTGCAGCTCCTGTTTAAAAACGTCATGAAGTCATCGTGTTTGTCGTGAACACCAGAGTCGTCGTCTGCGACGTTCCACGCCGGTTTACTTTATATATCCGATCTCTAACATCTAGCGTTGATCGGAGAAGTCGATTTGTTTCGGTGGTCCGTCACCTTTCATAGCGACGAGCTGTTCTTCCATCGCCAAGACGACGCAGCCGGCCGATTGAAGACGAGCGATGTCCAATTTTACTGGAGTTTCTAAATGCATCTTAGACGCCCGTTACATCAGCACTGGGAATAAGAGACCTGCTACTCGAGGTCCGTGTGAGGAGCCTCGGGGTCCTATGTTATGGTACTTTCTCCTCTCAAACTAACCACCCTGAAGCTCACTAGGAACTTGAGGCCTCAGTATACTTCAAACAAGGTGCAGTTGGTGTAACAGTGTCTGGATGAGCCCCCCCCCCCCCCCCACACACACACACACACACACACACACACACACACACACACACACACACCGATCGGCCGCGTTCAGAAAGACAATATTCGGCAAAAAATTGCACGGCTGTGTCTTAAAGCTGCATTCTTTCCTCTGGTTGTATATAAGTCTATGCTGCATGCGTTAAAGTTGCATTCTCTCTCCTGACCACCAGGGGGCGACTCCTCTGGTTGTATAGTAGTCTATGCTTCATGCGTTAAAGCGGCATTCTCTCTCCTGACCACCAGGGGGCGGCTCCTCTGGTTGTATAGAAGTATCTGCTTCATGCGTTAAAGCGGCATTCTCTCTCCTGACCATCAGGGGGCTCCTCTGGTTGTATAGAAGTCTATATAATGACTCTACTTCTCTTGATGTATTCCCTCAGTAAACATTGTAAACATGAGTTTATGTCTCAGTCTCTAGTTTCAAGTCTTCTTCTATACAGCATGATGTCATCATTTATACTATATGGTCGTTTAGAGTCACACAGACTATAAAGCAGGGGACGCTTTAGGGGCGGGGCTACAGGTGATTGACAGGTTGCGGATCTTTTACCACCGCAGTTCTCTGTGCAGCGCCTCGGTGTTTAATACGTCTTCAAACTCGTGGATCCATAACTCTAAATCTGTGATTCATCGCCACGCCACCGATCCCTCTGCCCCCCCGGCAGCTCATTGGAAGTTTTCTCCCGCCGCTTTCGGTCTGAATGCCAGAGGCAGCGTTCGAACTTCTCTCTCAATTTTTATTTATTTTACATTTTAAATCGCTAACACGTGAACAACAGCACCAAGAGAGACACTTTCAACGTGTTTGCCGTCATCCGTCATTTGAATAATTCATCGGAAAGACCAAAGAGTCGTTAGCAGCGGGATGAAGCCGGGAGGAAGATACGAAGTGTGGACGTCCAGACGGGGGAGAAGCTCAGGTCTTGTGATTGGACATTGCTGTGGTTGTGGTTAGGCTCGGTCCAAAGCGACATACCGACCACCATGGGCGGATGAAACACCGCTAACAGTTGATAGAAAAGGTCCAAATCTCGTCAGCCCCCCTGACCGTCTCCCTCTCTGGACGTCCATGCAGTCTTCTCTACTGTATTTGCTCTCCATGGACCCGTGTCTCCCTGTAATTCCCTCAACATGTGTGTGGCGTTTGGACATTTACCCAAACCAAAAGTCGTTTCTTTTGGCGGGAGGTCTCGATCAAATCGGTTTGAAGCATATTGAGGACTTAACTTGAGGCCAAATGAGTCAAACTAGTGGATAAACGCTCCAGATCTCTTAAAACAAAGTGCTTGCTGTGAGAGCCACTTGCACCACCAGATTCTCTACCCAACGGCTCCACAATCATATTAAAGTCCAGCATCTTGAAAATGAGAACTATTCCACGAAACTCTCATCAGTATAAAATGTTGCTACATCCTTTGTCGAGATTATCCGCTCTCTTGTTTGTGCTGTTTCCGGGGCGCCGGGGGGATCACCGGTCAACCGTTTAGCTGCTGTTGGAAAGATCTCATCGGATAGAAAGCATTCGCTCTTTTTTTTCCTTCACTGATCAAATTTGGAATTTTACGAAGCTTAAAAACGCGACGCTGCGATCCGCCGTTATTCGTTCGGTTCGTTGGATTTCTGTTGAAAGGAAAACGAGCATCCGTGCCCCCTGTTGCACGTAGGGATATTATTTATAGATATACGATATTCCCAAAGAGGTGTTTCGCAGGTTGCTGTGGCCGACATGAGGAGGATCCATAGAAGAGGATGGGGGAGGGGGAGGGGAAATGAAGGCGGGGAGTCCTATCTGGTGGGCTGGGGGGGGGGGGGGGGTGTCTTCAGTCATTTAATGAACCGGGTAATTCATTGGTCAACGTGTGCCAGCGCTCAATTTTCTTGTCCTTGTTTTTCAGGCAGTCGAACCAGTGTTTGAGCCGCTCTCCGTTTGCATTGATGCCCAGAGACACGCCACCTAGAGGGAGGCGAGAGGAGGGCGTCAGTCACGGACGTACATACAGGACTGTCTCAGAAAATTAGAATATTGTGATAAAGTTCTTTATTTTCTGTAGGCCGCTATTGAAGCATCCTGGGCATCCATAACACCTCAGCAATGCCACAGGCTGATGGCCTCCATGCCACGCCGCATTGATGCAGTAATCCGTGCAAAAGGATTCCCAACCAAGTCCTGAGTGCATTAATGGACATTTTCAAATGTTTGATTTTGTTTTGCTGTTATAAATCTTTTTTTTTTAATTGGTCTGAGGAAATATTCTAATATTTAGAGATAGGATATTTGAGTTATCTTAAGCTGTAAGCCATAATCAGCAATATTACAAGAATAAAAGGCTTGCAATATTTCAGTTGATTTGTAATGAATCCAGAATGCATGACATTTTTGTTTTTTTAATTGCATTACAGAAAATACTTTATCACAATATTCTAATTTTCTGAGACAGTCCTGTACATGTGCCACGTTAGAATATTGTGAACATGCAAAATAACACCGGCCACGAAATCAGCACAAAACGTTCACAGGTTTGAATGCGTCGTTCATTCTTGATTACTGGTGTTTTATTAACGATTAATAAATCATTCACTCGGCCAAACGATCTCCCCTCCAGGTCCGTTCAGTGTCTGTCTGATGATACTAATCTCTAGTTGACAATGAAATACAACCAAGTCCAGTTCATGATGATGTGGCCGGCGTCTGTTTGTTAGTGAATACGTGTTTAACAAACATCTCTAAGCCCCGTAACATTATTCTAGGTTTTAAGGACACACTCACAATGAACGCATTCATACCACGTAGTTAGAAGCAGCGCTTTGGACCAAAGTGGCTTTTGAGCGTGATGTATAGGCGAGGTCACGGAGGGATGAGAGCATGAATAGTGTCCTTGCTGCAATTTAATTGACTAATTAAAAGCCACCAGTTTATTGTGAATGTCCCATCAGTGTTGATAAATGAGTCACTTGAAGCGATACATTCCTTAGAGCTGCTGTACTGAACCAGAAAGATGACTCATCACAATATTTAGCTTATTGCCCACAGGATGCATTGAGTAGAAACCTCCTATTCTGAAAAGTGAAGTCAATGCTTCATGTGTTGAAGCTGCATTCTCTCTCCTGACCACCAGGGGGCGACTCCTCTGGTTGTATAGAAGTCTATGATTCATGTGTTAAAGCTGCATTCTCTCTCCTGACCACCAGGAGGCGACTCCTCTGGTTGTATAGAAGTCTATGCTTCATGTGTTAAAGCTGCATTATCTCTCCTGACCACCAGGGGGCGACTCCTCTGGTTGTATAGAAGTCTATGATTCATGTGTTAAAGCTGCATTATCTCTATTGACCACCATGGGTCGACTCCTCTGGTTGTATAGAAGTCTTTGAGTCATTTGTTAAAGCCACGTTCTCTCTCCTGACCACCAGGGGGCTCCTCTGGTTGTATAGAAGTCTATATAGTGACTCTACTTCTCTCTTGATGTATTCCATCAGTAAACATTGTAAACATGAGTTTATGTCTCAGTCTCTAGTTACATGTCTTCTTCTATACAGCATGATGTCATCATCTAGAGTCAATCAGACCGTAAAGCAGGGGACGCTTTAGGGGCGGGGCTTAAGGTGATTGACAGGTCTCTACTAGAGACATATACTTCATTTGATTACATTTACAGCTTAGAAAGTGACCCATTTTTGCCCTTTTTAAAAAGATTTTGGTCCAAAACAATCCTCAGCTGACATTAAAGTGTTCTTGTTGAACTTAAACTAACTCGAGCCAAGGGATCTCGAAATTGCCCATAGGTGTGAATGTGAGAGTGAATGGTTGTGTGTCTCTATGGATGGACTGGTCGCCTTCGCCCTATGTCAGCCGGGGTCGGCTCCAGCGCCCCGCGCCCCTAATGAGGACGGAGCGGTATTGATAATGGATGGATGGATAACTCGAGCCGGTGCTGATGAATATCTATCGAGCCGCTTCAGCTCCTCGTTATCTCCGATGTGAAGCGGGTCGCCGGCCCTTACCTATGAAGTCGTTGGACTTCCCGATGTCGTAGTCCCACACGGTCACCTCCAAGGTCTTTTTGGTGAGGTCTGCATATTTAATGTCGTAACAGAACTCCTACAGAAGAATGAAAACGGCAAAAGAATTAGAGCCCCTCTCCGTATGATCGCATACGATCACATGTTTTCAGATCGTCAGTACAAAGCCTAGCATGTGATTTTAAAGGTCATGAACATTTAAGAAGAATCCAATCAGCTTTGCAACCTTCACAATAAAACATGTCTGCTTGGTGTTGGATTTGCTGTCATTGCTGACCTGAATGAGATCTACGTTTGATTAGTTTTTTGGCTGTAATGATTCACATAAATCTGGCTGCCACATTGAGTTTGAAATCGTATTATTTTGTCTGGATGTTTTTTCAATAACAAGTGTCGAAAGTGTCTTGTTGATACTTCCGAGATGCTCATTTAGCATCGACTCCTTAAGAAAGTATATATAAATGTAAAATGCCGCATTCCCGCCCAAAAATTTCGCCCACGTTTGCATGATGACATATTGAGCTGGCGAGCGTCACATGACTCTGGGAGCCAATGAGACATCAGAACCGATATGAAACATGTGAGAGAATGACGGGAAGTAAACAAAGCTAAAAATTACATCGACATGCACGAGTTACCTCCTCAAACGTGTAAAAACATCACACATGAAAGTTAAAAGGAGGGTTTTCTTCTTTTTTTAACCCTAAGAGGCACAAATATTTCATGTAATTGCTTTGGGTAATAAAGGTGTTCTAAACGGCCGCCGTGTGTCACAGGATATTGTTTTCCTAAAATAAAAGGATTTAATTGTAAAATAAAGCATGTGATTGGTATCACTCATGCGTAATCGCTGCATAATCAATGAAGTCCCCGGTCCGTGAAGTCAAACGAGCCTTTTTCCGATATCAATTTTCCACCGTGGAAAGAAAGGGAATTAATTCGTCATTCATATCTGTAGTTCAATCGGGGTCTCCGCTCCGCCTTGGAGGGAATCAATGCCTCGATGCCGCTGCTCGTCTCTGGCGGAAAGGCCAAGAGGTGAAAGAGGGATACGGACAGAGGGAAAAAAATGTCAGAGGGAAATGTCAAGCCGCTGGCCTGCGTGATGTTTGGCCGAGGCCGCCCGCTCGGATACGGGCGTCTCCTCCGGAGACGAGCCGCCCTGCGGCGCTCCGGGGAACGCCAGAACATGTTGGGCCTCCTCTCGCAAGAGACACAACGTGTGGGTCCTCACTTCTGATTTCAAGGGTATTTAAATTCAGTTTTAAAGTTGGCCTGCCGACGTACTGACTGCATTCTCTCTCCTGACCACCAGGGGGCGACTCCTCCGGTTGTATAGAAGTCTATGCTTCCCGTCTTAAAGCTGCATACTCTCTACTGACCACCAGGGTGCGACTCCTCCGGTTGTATAGAAGTATATGCTTCATGTGTACAGATTGTAAAACACTCCGAGACAAATTTATCATTTGTGAAATTGGGCTATACAAATAAACTGAATTGAATTGAATGTGTTAAAGCTGCATTCTCTCTACTGACCACCTGGGGGACGACTCCTCTGGTTGTATAGAAGTCTATATAACGATAACATAAACGGTGGCTCTGTTTCACTCCGCCTTATCTGACTCTCAGAATGTTTTTTTGTGGGTTCTGGGAATTATGGAGGGTGCTTGGCACATAAACGCACCGGATAACTAGACACACACACACACACACACACACACACACACATTGAAGCTTCAAGTTTCGTACCTCGTTGAACTCTGGATTGAGCGTCTTCTTTTTCACAGCAGTCTTGTGCTTTGACTTTTTGTTCTCGTCGGGCTTCAGGTACCTGCAGCAGAGCAGAGCAGAGACTCAATACCTCCAAGAAAGAAAAAAAAGCCCACAAAGCCTCCAGACGGGCTCATCGAACGCCTTCGCCGTGCGTCATCTCAAAAAGCCTCATGTGGAAGCATTGTGTGCATCCGGCCTGCAGAGGGCGCTGTGGCGCTGCCCAGCATCCAACCACACAGCCGCTTCACATGACTTTACTTACCCGACTTTAATAGACTCCTGCGTTTTTATTTTGAAAAAAGGAAATTAATGAATGCCATCATGTGTCTTCATGATGACACCACAGCTCCGTTAGAGTTAAATAATCATTATAGTGTTCAATGTTTTTTCTGAAATGGTATGGTTAAATATGCAAATGAGCCATTACCTGATTAATTATGTGCTAAAAAAACTGAAACTTCAAAATTCTTGTTTTAGTTTGTTGACATATTCAAGTCAAAGGATTTTATTGAGGGGATTTTATATATCTCTTTATAGCACTCCATAAATCACAAAATCATATATCAGACATAAAAAAACTAATATGATTGTTATATATGTCAAGCTATACGTGATATATGAACAGACCCCTCTAAAAACCTTCAGAATATAGAGGAATGAAATTGTAAAGTTTGGTGTGTGTAAGTTCTACTGAGCAACAAATTCACCGTGTCACCAGTTTATTAGCTGCACTGAGATAAAGCTAACGACATTCCTACTTTTACCAACGTTATGTCTAGTTTCAGGCGTGACTCATGATCTCTCTAAACACTGCAGTTTATGTTGCTGTTGAATTGTATCGTCATACCGAGAAGGTGTTTCCATTATTTTGTCTATACCCTGAAACCTTTAAATTGGATCGAAAAACTGTCAGAAACGTTTCTCAGTATGATGCCGGTGTAGGCAACCTTTGAACGCGTTAGCTAACCCGGTGGCACAATATCAATAAGCATGCCAGATAATCTATCGGAGACGTTAACAAGCCCCTCGTCTGCATGCCGGATGACAGTCGGCCGTTTGATTGGCCCGATCCCAACGTCGCCCCCAAGACCTTCAACCCTGCGTCGTCGGGGACTCGCTGACATCACCTGGTAATGGTCGAGTGTGAAAGACAGCGACGGTTTCACATGGTGTGAATACAAATGTGACATATCATGTTACCATGACAACCTCGAGAAATACAATGTACAACCGTGGGTGTATTTGTTTTCTGCCGTTTTCACTCCGATTTGAACGTCTTCCAGGCTCGTTTCCTCGCGAGCCGAGAGGTAATCTATTTACTCGATAACAAAATGAAATGTGTGATGAGTAAATCTGTGTAATATAATCTCTGCTTCCATTCATCTGATTTAATACGATTTAATGTTCTGTCTTTAATCCTTAATGCTTCTGCGGGAATTTAATTTGCCAGACTCAACACCTCTTTGTTTACCTTTT
This sequence comes from Liparis tanakae, assembly GCA_036178185.1. Taxonomy (NCBI): domain Eukaryota; kingdom Metazoa; phylum Chordata; class Actinopteri; order Perciformes; family Liparidae; genus Liparis; species Liparis tanakae. The sequence goes on from CM070088.1 coordinate 20,232,460, forward strand.
TTTTTATTCACGTCGCCATGCTTCCACTGGTAACCCCTTGTCTTGTATGTTTGTTCGATTAAAATGTGGCTACGCCAATTGCTTTTATGAATAGAATACTAGAATACAATCACACATCAATGTCATGATTAAAGTTAACGTTGATGGACCACTGTTTAACATTAAAATTGTAATTAAATTCGGTTTATTTTATAAATACCATCAAAAATTGGCCTCAAATGGCTTTTTCAATCCGTACACATACAACATCCCTGACCTTCGACTTCACATCGTATTTGGAAAAACTCGCAAGTAATAGAAAAAAAGTCTTTCACGGGGAAAAAGGGAAGAAAACTTTAAATGCGCTTCACATTAAAAAGTGAAGGTAACCCTGTGTTTAACGGAGTTTTGTATGATTGTTTCTTAAAAATGTGCAAAGCAAATTCCTTTTTATGGATGGAATAAAATTAAACATTCACTGTCATAATTAAAGTTAACGTTGACGGAACAATGTTTACCATACAAATACGCTTCTCATTTAAAGGTTTGCCGAACCCTAAATGTTTAACGTTTATATAAACGTCTTAATACTGCAGCATTTAAAATGACCACAACGTTTAACTCTTTATATCTGAAGAGTATTATTTAATAACCTCTGTGACGGTAGCAATCGTTGCAGAGCCTTTAAAAAGGAAAAACAGCTTATCATCTGGCAATTGAGTGTATGTCGTGAAATATACAATTAAAATAAAGGTTGACTTGATCCTCTGGTGTTCCCAAGAGACGTGACATTGTGCGGTTACTCGTCGGTTTTAGTCCGCGAGTCTCCGGTGAAAACGCATCGTTAGTGCTTCTGCTGGTCCGGGTGAAGTCAAACCTGAGTGAAGGTTAAACCTTTGGGCTCATGAATAATGTACTAGGTTTTGACTTAATATATGAGACCCTGCATATTGGACACACATCGATAGTTTTTTTATTTTTTATTTTCGCTCCGGTTTATTTGTTTCAACTCTTCACGGTGAAGCTGAAAAACCAGCAGGAATTTGATCTTTTCACTTTGTTATAGTCAAGGAAGTTATAATTCTAAACTATATGAATTCTTAACAAAAAAAAATCCTTCAAACAGCTGCATTCATTCAAGTTCACAGGATACGTATTCTTACTGAATGGAACTTGAACGCAACATAAGGCAACCTCCGTTAGCTAATAGTCGAGTGGGACTGTGCTGCTAACAGCAAACGCCAAAGAACTCACTCTACTTCCCCCCCACCCCACACAAATGTATTGTTCATTATCAAGGAAGTGTTGGACTACAGATGTGTAGTACTAGTTTAGCACTTGGCGGCATGTAAGGATCAGGTGGAGAGGGACACCTGTTGAGAAATTATCCGATGGCGAGATGTCTGATCTCTGCATAGACTCGTCTTATTCTGTCCATTTAGCAAAGAACAGTTTGGAGCAAAGCTAATTCTTACGGCGGTATACTTTCAATTCGGTGAGCGATTACATTCGCTCTGCGCCCCCCCCCTTTCTGTTTTCATGCTCACCGGACCGGTACAGACTTCCATCCCCCGAGGTAAAACAAAAGATTTAAAAGGGAACGCAAACGGGTCGGTGGTCACAAAGCTACGCCAGGTGGGAGCGGGCACTCAAATTGTTTTTGATGAGGAATATCGTGAGGAGAACCTAATTCTCCTAATTGTCGTCGTGTAATGGAGCCGCCGATCCCCGAGGCAAAACCAACAGACAGTGGAAATCATCGGGATGCAAACAATGCAAACAATGCCGTCGATGTACGACGGTTTTTAAACGCATTGTCTCAGAAGCCGTGCAATTCAAGCAAACATTAAAACACATGTTTACCTTTAAGCTCCATGAAAGTCATATTGACTGAAGAGCTATTGAAGAGGTTTACGCTCCGCAGACGACTAATGGATGCTTGCATTCATACTACACATTGCATTTAAAGAATAGGCACCAGGGAACATCAAACATTTGCCGTGAGACTCAGCCGGTGAGAGCAGAGAGAACTTGCGTCTGAGTGTACGTTTCCTTTATTCCCTCTCACATGAGCTCGTCAGTAAATCCATTATCTACCCCGCGTGTCCTTCAAGCTTCGGGGAGATTTTCTCGACCTTAAAACTGTTGGAAAATTGCAGCCCGCTCCTTCGATACGAGTCGCGCTATTGTTCCCGAGGTGTTGCGTACGCGCGCGGCAGAGTCGGAAATTAATTGCGCCCTCATTTCTCGGCCAGACTTGGGAAATATTCAGGTGTGATAAATAGGACTCTCCTCTAAATTGCAGCCCTGCGGATGGCCTCTCATGTCCTTCATGCAGCTGATAATCACAGGTAGCCTGCCTTTTTTTAACTGAAACATCAGCACATGTTAGATAATCCATTTCAGGTTGTCTGCAGCTTAAAAAGAGCATTATTATGAATATGTTCCATAGTGTATGCATTAAGATGTTAGGGCTGAAGGATGGTGATGGCAGCTTGACTCTTTGGCAGTTATCCTCAGAACCAAAATTAAATATTCGATATTCATGAAGCCCTTCAGGCCGGTTCATTATGGCGTTTTGGACCTCTTGACTTTTTTCCTCGAGTGCAAACAAAAGGCCAGATTTTGTTAGCCCACCATTATTTCGGAGAATGAAAATAAATCCATGAACTTGGTTATGGACCATGCAAAAAACTTTAATCTTTCACTGAGATAGTTAGTAAGTAATTATAACAGAAAGATTCTCTGATTCTTGAATGTGATTTTTTTCTTCCTGATTTCGTGACATGACATTAAATTGATTATCGGAGTTAAGGACAAAACAAAAGTTTTGTAGACACCCTAACTTGGGGAATACGATCTTATTACGGATGGAAATGATGGCGCTAAACTATGAAATTATTTTTTTTAAATAAAACAGCATCACATTTATATCAGAACATGGTATGAAAGTCAAACACCAGAATAGCTTAAGGTTTTTTGTTTGTTTTTGAGCGTGTTACTCTTCATACTGACGTTTTGACGTAGGGGTCGGAGAAGCCGTTGGCGTCCATGGCGGCGAGGTGAGCGCAGCGTATGATGCCCACGACCAGGCAAGACTTCTGGGTGTTGTACTTGAGAGATATCATGATGCGTCCTCGCTCCTCCAGGGACTTGTCTTCTGTCTTGTTGACCTGTGGCGGTGAAAAACGACAACGATTAGTTTTTAGTTTACTGCATTTGGTTGCCAGCCAGATCCCCGATAGTTTTTGCCCCGTTGAGCATTTTGTGGAAGTGAGTCTTCAGCGTCTTCTCGACACTTGTGTGTCCTGAAAATCAGCCGCGTACTCATTGGCTGATTGGCGTAACCTCCGTTGGAGACGGTGGTGAGTTAATAGCCTCATCAAAATTAATTTGACATGTTCTTTAGAGACGAGACAAACATCTGAACCGACGAGAGGACCACTTTTTTCACGTCCTGCTGAATGAACTCAAATGCTAATGTCTCGTTAAGGCTATCTTATTTTACTTGGTAGTGTCTTTTTATTCCTCTTGTGTATTTTTATCTTTACATTAATATCCTTGTGTATTTCTTGTATAAATTGTACTTTTTATCTTTGTTGTTTGCTGCTACTGGCTGGCTGTAGGCCACTAAATGAAATGCCGTTGTATAACAACAATGACAATAAAAACATCTTATCTTTTATCTTATTGGACGTGGAAATGTGATTTCTTAAGTGATTTCATGTTTTGTGAGTGTGCAACGCTTAGCCAGTGACGTGGGGTAACAAGCCACGCCCACTACAGGTGAGGTAATGTGAAGCCAGGAAGACTTCCGATGCGGTGTGTGTGTCAAGCACAGGACTAGGACCCAGGAGACAGGTGTTTGTGTCCCGTGTGATGTAGCCACGTAACTTACGTACTTAAGCAACACAATGTGTTTATTTTAAACCAAACAACAATCTTTTCCTAAACCTAACCAAGTAGTGTTGTTGCCTAAAATTTATTATCTAATAATACATGAGGCTAGCACTAATCCCCCCCCCCCAATCTAGTTATTTACACTGTTTTAATTTCTAAAAACGTAAACTTTCATCTTGATAGTGAATGATAAGAACCTGCCGTTATTTAAAAAATGTCGCATGATTAATTTGGTTGGTTGAACGATTTTTCATTTAGATATTTTTTAAAGATATTCAAGTCTTGCAGGTCTTGCATCCTTATCAGCGCAATTAGTCTATTTTTAAATTAATTTCCCCTCATGATTAATGCTTATTGCTATTTTTGCATTCTTTCAGTGCTCCAAAAAAACACCTCAAGCTTCCGAGATACAAAAATACTTTTTTCGTTGCCATTTAAGCATCGTTTGTTTTTTCACGGCTATGCCCGATGACTTTGAAATGCAATCTAACAGCAAAAGGTCTCACAGTTGCGGATTGTGTGAATATGCATTAAGATTTCCTTTAAGCCAGGATCATTATTTTTCTACCACATATACATAGATAAGAACATTTATAGCAGTGGAGGAAATGTACAGAGACTTAACGACTTCACGCTTATCAATGGCCTTTTGAAAGAGTATGGATCAGTGGAAATGGAAGAAATGGGACTGTGAGTTATTTAGATTTGGTTTGTTCCATTTCAAATTGATATGCATTAGTTTTTTTTTTTAAGGACCAGGTTATGCTGTCCAGATTGGTAAGCCCCTTCAGGCAAATTTGTTATTCTAGGAAATATATATTAAATTGACTTGACGACAAATTACTTCACACCCCAGAGTTAAGCAATACAGTTGAAAAACCCAAGAGACGTATAGTTCCAATAATTGTATCTTGATATGACTTCAAAAAGATGAATCCTTCAGTGGTAAAAACTTCCTGTTTGCATTTTGGGAGCAGATGTGACACTAGTGACTAGAAGGTGGAGTTAAGTACAACCAAATGCTGAAAAAGAGATATTGTTACCCAAAAAATGTTACATTAACTTCCACGAAAGACTAATAATTACAGCCGGTGTGTCGACGTATATAAAAATAGCAGTCAATAAAATAAAGGTCACAGGATGAGCTCTTATTCTGAAAACACACCTGTGAATAGGTTACAGTTGACAAAAATACACGGACTACCCTTGTAGCCCCGCCCTAAAGCGTCCTCTGCTTTATGGTCTGTTTGACTCTGAAGGACCATAATGTACTAAATAAACATCACACTGTAATAAAGAAGACTTGAAACTAGAGACTGAGGCATAAACTCATGTTTACAATGTTTACTGAGGGAATACATCAAGAGAGAAGTAGATGGATTTATGTAGACTTCTAAACAACCAGAGGAGTCGCCCCCTGGTGGTCAGGATAGAGAATGCAGCTTTAACACATGAAGCATAGACTTCTATACAACCAGAGGAGTCGCCCCCTAGTGGCCAGTAGAGAGAATGCAGCTTTAACATATGACGCATATACTTCTATACAACCAGAGGAGTCGCCCCCTGGTGGCCAGTAGAGAGAATGCAGCTTTAACACATAAGTATATACTTCTATACAACCAGAGGAGTCGCCCCCTGGTGGCCAGTAGAGAGAATGCAGCTTTAACACATAAGTATATACTTCTATACAACCAGAGGAGTCGCCCCCTGGTGGCCAGTAGAGAGAATGCACGTTTAAGATACTTCCAGCATTCGCTCACTTTTCAGTACCTGCGGGTGCCGCCTGACCCAAACAGATCGGACTCTGCCTCCAGATCCGGAACGGACCCAAAACCAGATGGTGTGTACTCAATGAGTTGAGACCATTTGGTACAGTATAGCTTACGCTTCCATGTTGTTTAATGAGATGTATCTCTGTGCCAATTCTCTGCGTCCATGTTCGTCCATGTGTTGCAAGCAGATACACAGCGGGGGAGGGGGAACAGTTAGCCAATGTGTTGCTTTCATATATCATGACATTTTCGCAGTTGCAAATGTCCTACTGTGGTACACTCTCACTGTTTTTTTTTTTACATTTTCAAAGCCAAAACTAATATTCAAGCTCTGGAAAAAGTCTTTGTTCCTTCCACTATGGGCTCACACATTCGCCGCTAAACACAGAGGCCCCGTAACATTCAGAAACGGCGTACGGATAAAAAAAACGAAGAAGTAAAACAGACTTCTGTCCGGAGACGGTCCAGCAGTGTCCACAGCGGGGCACTCGTCGGATATCTCCGGGGGAACCGACATCTCTCCGCATGGATCACAGATAACTTTTACAAGACGTCTCAATGGACCCGTGGACCTCGCTTATCCATTATCATCCGGCACTCCGACGTGTTACTGTCAAATCCACTCAGTCCCGTCTCCCCTTCCGCCGTCTATCTGTGTTCAGGACCCACTGTCGTCTCTGTGTCTCCGTTTAACAAGATAGTCATGCGGCTCACAAAGAGGCCGACAGGAATACAAGACAAGTGCCGAGACAGAAAAGGAAGGAGTACGAACCTCGGACTGCCTGGATGGCATACCTGACAGGCGCTGACATCTCAGCGCCTTCTTTTCTACTTCACGCTCACAGATCAGCCGTGTACCCTGTCTACTGGCTTCGCTTCCCCTTCTCTTAGGAATTACTTTAAAAATGCCATATTTATAAATGGATAGCCGCGTATTAAACTGACAAACTGCAGTTGACGGCCACGATAAACTAAAATGAGACACACGATGACAGCAAAAACGCATAAAACTACTGCAATTAAACATAAACGGACAACCAAGAAGCACATAACGACAGAGAGACAAAAAATTACCGCAATTAAATTACAAATAGATCACACTGGGACACAAAATGGTCACAAGGAGGCATAAAGAACAACAACAAGACGAAGCTAAAGGACTATGAAGACATAATGTCTGGGTCCTATGGAGGGTTAGAGTTTCCAGTTCCTCTTCCCATCAATCTGCTCAAACATTAAAATCTACTTACATAAACAAACACGCTGCTGTACAGTAGTGTTTGCTTAACATTTTCCAGCTAATTGTACCGTTGCCTGGAGGGGAAACTCAATTAAGATCGTCTGGAGGATGTCCATTAATTTCATTTAACGCACAGTAAAACCGGACACCTCCGACGCGACTGAACATCATTCTAGATGAAGCTCCAGCTGCAGAGCTAAATAATCGAGTGAAATATACATTTCTCTCTCTCTCTTTCTCTCTCTCTCTCTCTCCCTGTCTGCTTCTTTGTATTCTGTAACTCACAACCCAATAGAATAATATTCCAAGTGTTCCAGGTATTACTCATCCCCTGAGGGGTTACCAGGGAAACTGCAAACAGGAAAAAAAAGAAAAGAAAAAGATCAGGTGACATCCCAGGATTTTATTTTGACTGAGCCAGGAATCAATAGTAATGTCTTAACATATAGATTGAGGTGGAAACCTGTAATTAACTGACACACGTAGAACACGTCTCCTGAGATGCTTAGAGGAGCACACGTCTCTCCATGCTTAGAGGAGCACACGTCTCTCCATGCAAAGCATATTTAAATTTCATATTTTTAACTTAATTGTAATTTGTTCTATGTAATGATAAATAACCGCGTCTGAAAACTTTGGGGATTAACATTTGAAACTACTAAAAATCATCCAGCAATCAAATCTGATTAATCTTTGTCATTCAGATGTTGCCATACTTTCATTTTTGCGCACAAATATGTGACATCATCCTTCTTTCTTTTTTTTACTGAGACCCACTGACTTCAATTCCAGTAATAAAATAAAAAATAAAATCTCTCATGTGAAAAAAAAGAATACTGCTTGTGGTTTGCAGAAACATGCAATGCATCCTCTGGAGCAGTGGTTCGCAACCTATTTTTAGTGATGTGCCCCCCCATGTGAAATATGTTTACAACCAAGTACCCCCTAACCAGTACAACGCATTTTTGCTTATATATTAGAATATTAAATATGTAATACATATCAGTGTGTGATTTAATACAGAATATATGTTATTAAGTATAAATTTACATTCATATTTAATTGAATATTTAGTAAATAACTACTATTTTTACGACTCCCGCCATCCGTGTCACTGTACCGCCCGGGTCGACTCCAGTTCTCGTGTCCCGTTGCCACCCCGGTAGACTCCAGTTCCCCGTATGCCAGCACAGTAGCAACATTGTTGCTCGTGTTGAGCTTCCAGGGCAAGCAAATGAACATCACTCTATCACTGTAACAAGACAAAGCTCTTTTTCCCCCCCAAAAAAGAATTAAACCGGCAGGTTGAGGTTCAAATTTGTGTCCGTCTCTTACTGTTAAACCTCTCGTTTGTCCAGCTGAGCCGAAGGAATAGAGAAATGTGCTGCGCAGACACACTCATCCAAGATGCATTGCCGGATTAGGCTGCTACACAGTTCAGGCCCTCCACTGTCTACTTGTGCCAACGCTAAGGTCCAATGATCAGGCTGGCAGACTCATCCACCAGATAGAAGCAGCTGCCTGGAGATTACCATCTTTCCATGGTGGAGACAGTGGAGGCGCTATCCTAAAGGTCCTTTGCTTATTTATGGATGCAGCAGCACTCACTAGGAGTTCCCAGGGGTTCACATAGAAGATACATTCATTTTCAATGGTTTGGTAAAAAAGTTGTATGCATTTCTTGAACGATTTCACGGGCTGACTGACTTGTTTACCAGCCGGAGAGACACACTGCTGACAGCTGTCAGGCCAAAACCACCATTAATTCCCCTTTCCCTCTAAAACCAGAGCTGGCGAAACGCTCTTTTTCTCCGAGCGTGCAGTTGAACTGTCCGTTCTGTTTCACGGTCGATGTCTAGACGGAGGTGGCGAAGATGTTACGATGGATACATCTTTATTTGCCTCTGCTTCTGTCTTTTCTTATAAACTCTCAAACCAGAGTTGGAGTTTGTTAAAGTGTCTATCGAAGAGAGTTTGTGGAGTTTGGAGGAAGTGTGCCTCGAAGAAAAAAATATGTATTTATATAAAAATGCATCTCACACGAAAAAAAAGGCGGGAAATCCGGTTGCCGTGTTTCCACCGCGGAGTCCCTGGTCCTCAGACGAGAGACGATCGTAACCTTCCCCCCAATGAAGACGGAAGCCAGATGTCAGCGGGCGTTAGTTTGTTTTTCGTCCAGTGGGAAAGAGGCTTAAGAGATGATTACATTGCCGGTGCTCTGTTCTCCTTTAGCGCAGCACCCGGAACACATCTCACAACTCCTCATCTGTTACTCCAAGGGCGAGCGGAGCAAACATTGTCTTGTTTTTCTCTCTCTCTCTTTTTTCTAAACCAGCATCCGCCACGGCTTCACTTTGCCTTCAAGTATTTCTATGTGAGAATGGCCACACCGTGCTTCACGCTCGCCGTTTGCTAGGGTGAGTCGATGGCTGCGTTGCAAAAATAGCGGGGCTATAAAAAACAACAATAGCAGCAGTAGCTACGGAGTTTGGACTCAAACGTGGTGCCCTGCAGCTCTCTGAAAGCCCACGGCTGCACGCCGTGATGATCCGAGCTAACTGAGAGGAAGTGCTACGTAAGAATTATAAACCCAAAGGAAACCCAGCAAATCTTTGCTGGGGAGAAGATACTATTTGAAGCTGATTCGAGCACAAAATTGTCGAAATAATGTTCACATTTAGTCCAGGTGAAGGTATATTCAACATGAGGCGGAGGCTATGAAAGTACTGGTGGTATCTATCACAAATAGCCTTCTGTCACTATGTGTAAACCATCCATAATCTGGATTTTTAACACCACCGCTCTTTAGCACTTATTACTTAATTAAAAATGCGTTACACATTTAACATATAGTCTGTAATATACTCTTGCGTTAATTAAACCTTGACGAAAACCACAGGCGTAGAACGGTGAATGTGTTTCGTAATAGCATATTTAGTATTTCGGGATGCTATTTCACACTCCCACGAGGACAACAAAGCATATTACGGGAGCGACGAGGCAGAATTACACAGTATTCCCTTTTTTTTATCACCATAAACTGTGTAGGCAATTTAAAAAATCACAGTTCAATGACACTCCACTCCACTCCCGTGTTCTTATGAAACATAATCCACTCAGGGGCTCCAAGCCCGAAGGAAAGTGTCACGTGTTCCGTCGTTTGTGGGGCTAGATTTAAGATTTTTATGTGCAGAGCTATATGCTCTTTATTTTAAAAGATATTGTAAAACAAAAGATGAATGCACTTATTATTATCGTCTCTGTTTCGTTATTTTCTTTTCAATTATTTTCCGATCTCACGCTGTTTCCGTGAACATCGTTAATTAAAAAATGAGTTATAAACGCCAACGGTCCAGCATGATTTCTGTATTCTCTCTACACGATAAAGAATTTCGTTTTTTACATCATTATATAATCCCTTGAGAATAAATTGCTCTTTTTGAATGGCAATACCCTGAAGAAAATGTTTCTGGGGTATTTAACCAAAATCCCCTACGGCGCCGTAAGGGACTTAATATAGACATATTTTAACTGTCCGAAAGGCGCTCCCTCTAGTCATTCATATTTCATGTTTGCACATTGTGATTTCCTGATTGGTTTCTTGTTTAATATTCACTATAACTCTAGACACACACTATGCAGTTAATCTGCTTTAACCACTTATGCCTCAAGTCTTCTGATATTGTTTATGACTATGCAGCCAACACACAGAGGAGATATTGTCTTAGTCATACTATTATGATATATTAATATAAGTATGTACGGCATAATAGATTGTTATAGTATATATATTAGTACAGCATGTGTACTATTGTTGGATACAATTGTCTACTATATATTATTGTATAAAATGAAGAATAGTATGGTATAACAAAGTATAATTGAGATGTACTGGAATACAGTATGTAGTATGTACTGGAGAATAGTAAAATAGTGTATGTTATAGTAAATAATGAAGAGGTGTAGTTTACACTAGAGTAGTACAATGTTGTGGTGTACACAGGCGTAGTGTATGGTATAGATTACACTAGAATATGATGGTAGAATACGGAGCAAAGATCATTTTAATCTGATTTTATGTCAAACTTGATCAAATTACTGTAAACCTCTCGACTCCGTTCCTTCGCATTTTAAAAACAGAACCGCGAGTGGCGCTTTGTACTCACAGGTAATTGTTTCTCCAGGCAGTTGTTGAAGTTTTTGATTTGGTTGGGCTTCAGCTTCTTGAGCGGGATCCGCGTTTCCCCGATGAACTCGTTGTGTCGGAATTTGTCCTCGTCGCACACGGAAATCCTGAGAGGAGGAGAAGCAAAGCAGGGAGGCTGAAAACCTTGAAGAACAACATGGAGTCCATCAGCCTCCATCACAGGGGTTCAATTCTCATTCTACATTACACAACAGAACATTACATGACATGACATGACATCACATGACATGACATTACATCACATGACATCGCATGACATGACATTACATCACATGACATGACATCACATGACATGACATTACATCACATGACATCGCATGACATGACATTACATCACATGACATGACATCACATGACATGACATTACATCACATGACATCGCATGACATGACATTACATCACATGACATCGCATGACATGACATTACATCACATGACATCACATGACATGACATTACATCACATGACATGACATCACATGACATGACATTACATCACATGACATCGCATGACATGACATTACATCACATGACATCGCATGACATGACATTACATCACATGACATGACATCACATGACATCGCATGACATGACATTACATCACATGACATCGCATGACATGACATTACATCACATGACATCGCATGACATTACATCACATTAAATTATATGACATTACATTACATCACATGACATTACATCACATCACATGACATTACATCACATGACATTACATCACATAACATCACATGACATTACATCACATGACATTACATCACATGACATGACATGACATTACATCACATGACATGACATCACATCACATCACATGACATCTAGCAGACGCTTGAGCCAAGGAGACTCACAAACAAGTGATTCAGCTATAAGAACCAACTCAGAACACATAGAATCAAGAAAGTAACATTTCTTCAAGTAAACCAATGAGTAATACCATAAGTAACACCATAAGTAATACCATATGTAATACCATGAGTAATACCATATGTGTAATGTAATGTAATGTAATGAGTAATACCATATGTAATACCATCAGTAATACCACGAGTACTACCATATGCAATACCATCAGTAATACCATATGTAATACCATGAGTAATACCATTAGTAATACTATGAATAATACCATTAGTAATACCATTAGTAATACTACAAATAATAACATAATTAATATCATTAGTTATACTATGAATAATACCATTACTAATACCATGAGTAATACCATAATTAATACTATATCATAAGTAACACCATTAATAATACCATTAGTAATACTATGAATAATACCATTAGTAATACCATTAGTAATACTATGAATAATACCATTAGTAATACCATTAGTAATACCATTAGTAATACTATGAATAATACCATTAGTAATACCATTAGGAATACCATTAGTAATACTATGAATAATACCATTAGTAATACCATTAGTAATACCATTAGTAATTCTATGAATAATACCATTAGTAATACCATTAGTAATACTATGAATAATACCATTAGTAATACCATTATTAATACCATTGGTAGTACCATTAGTAATACCATTAGTTAGTGCCACTGCAGTGCCAATCTGTTTTATTGAAGTATCGTGGATGCTATACTAAAGATGTGTCGGTACATGACTCACACGTGAATATTAGATATTGTTTGTTTTTGAGTGTTTTTCTCCCACGTAAATCCGCCGCCGCATGAGTGTAACGAGTAGCAGCGCTGCAGCTTGTCGGGGAGGGCGTGTGATGGGAATCACAATGAAACACAATGAATAAAAAATAACGAATGTGCCTCGCTGCATACGGTGGGGCCGAATTCATATCACATTAAAACAAAGTATTTTGGAGGCTTTTCTCAGATATTGATCCTGGTGAAAACCTTCATCAAGGCGGAGTAATGAGAGTAGATGTTTGACTTAATGCATCGATAAGTGTCTGAAGAGCAGTGATTCAACTAGTACTTCCCCCAGCTGTCAGACTTTTAAGAAATAGAGTAATATGAGAATTCATAATGACATTTTAACTCATTTAAGAAAAATGGGTCGAATCAAATTTTGAATTGGTTGGTGATTTGATGCATTCTTCCAATAAATCAGCTTTTCTTTGGTTGGCGTGTTTATTCATCGCGTCCAAAAGTAAAGAAATATTGAAAAAGACTTATAGAAGTGTTGATTTCCAAGCAACACAACACGTTTTTAATACCAACGAAATATTAGTTGTTGGCTTTCCAAAAGAACCTTTTCACTGTTGTGTGGGGGCGGGGCCTGTGCATAGCAGCCATAGCACAGAAAATTTCACGTTAAAAGTCGACGTTAAGGGCAAATTCAACGGATTGCTGCTCATTTGGCAGAAATCACCTCCAGTAAAGGTGTGTTCGCACCAAGAGCGACGCGATTTGTTGTGTCGACCGAAACGCATGCGTTTACTCGCTCGACCATTTGCCGTGTTCACGCCATATGCGTTGTGACGCTGCGCGAGGGGCGGGGCTTATCGCTGTGTCTCGTCTCCGTAATGACCACCATCATCTCCTTCATCCACCACGGAATAACTCACCACTAGTTCTGCTTCATACTTGTTGAGGACGTCCCAAACACGTTGGAACATCTAACGCCCTCGTGTTCGGGTTCATGACATTAATATTATATATATATATATTAATATATGACATCACCCGTAGGCTCACACCGCTCGGTCCCTTTCAAGTTATTGTTACGTCCGAAATACTTCAGCTTTCGGCGCTACGAGAGCGGAACATCAAAACGCTGTTATTGTGTTCATAACATTATAATATATAATATATGTTAGTGTGTTCATAACATTATAATATATAATATATGTTAGTGTGTTCATAACATTATAATATATAATATATGTTAGTGTGTTCATAACATTATAATATATAATATATGTTAGTGTGTTCATAACATTATAATATATAATATATGTTAGTGTGTTCATAACATTATAATATATAATATATGTTAGTGTGTTCATAACCTTCTTAATTATTACCTTCGCATTGAAACTGCGGAAAGTAATGTTTTGATCTCCGCGTATTTGTATGCGTGTGTGTTATTCGCATAAGTAAAAAAGTATTAAATCGAATCGCATGAAATTTGGTGGGATGATCGGTTATTATCCGGGGACCATTTGATTAGATTTTGGGATCGAAACGGTCAAAGGTCAAGGTCAAGGTCATGGAAAGGTCAAAATCTTCTTTTTACCATAGCGCGGTAAATTTTTATCCAAATGGCAATTAATGCCAAAATGTTCATAATGTAATGCTCAATCTTGTGATATGCGAAGGTAGGCGCTCTACCCAGTGCCCGTTCTAGTTATACATTGATTGGCCCATCGATCAAATCATACTCAAGATATTTTGTTCTGGAAAGACCGCAATGACAGAAAGAACTCCCCCCCCACACACACACACACACACACACACCCTCACTAATAAGAAGTCAGGGCCCCTCCACATCCACATTAGCCGGCCGTCCTATCATTGGTATTTATTCTGTTATCACCAAAGAAGTGATGACACAACCTACTTCCACTGCAGCGTTAACACTTAGCACACGCAGCGACACGTCGGGCGCTAACGGCGTCGTGTTTATCGCGAGGAGCAGACGTCGATTCTCAGGCGTCGTTGTGAAATACAAACAACCGACAGACACGGGAACTTTATCTCGCCGCCAACAACGTGCCGTTTAAAGATTACAACGACAAAAGGATTTCCCTCGGCCCTTAAACGGATCGGGGGAAGGGGGGGGGGGGTGATCGCCCCCGGCAACGAGACACTCATAAATTGTAGTGAAGAAAAGAAGAAGGATGAATAAATAATTTCCTGTAATGCAGAGATTTATCTCGACATCATTACCTCCTGAACAGGCCTCTAAAAAAAACTAATAAATACATATACTGAAACGTGCAACAGCATATTTCATGTCTTCCATTCTTTAGAGTCATAAATATCCTCCCTTCTTTTTCCCTTTGTCTTTTCTTCCCCTTCGCTTCTCTAATCACCGCCGTCGCTTTCCTTCTTTCTTTGCTTTCCCACCCGTCATTAACTTCCCCTTCGTTCTTTTAATTTGCTTCCTATCTTTCCTGCCCGTCCATTCCTACTCATTTAGTTCCTTTCCTTCACTGTAATTCCTTTAATTCACTTCCTATCTCTCTTCTCTTTCCTTTCCCCTTATTTCTGTCATTTGACCTTTCCTTTCATCCCCTTCCTACTTATTTCCTTCCTTTCCGTCACTTTTATTCCTTTCATTCACTTCCTTTCCTCCCTTTCCTCTTGTTTCCTTCATATCCTTTACTTCCATTCCTATAATTCCTTTCCTTCCTTTCCTTTCCTCCCCTTCCTACTTATTTCCTTCTTTTCCGTCACTTTCCTTCCTTTAATTCACTTCCTCTCCTCCCATTCCACTTGTTTCCTTCATGTCCTTTACTTCCATTCCTTTAAATCTCTTCTTCCTCTCTTTTCTTTCCTCTAAATTCTGTCATTTGTTCTTTCCTTTCCAACACTTCCAATCCTACTCATTTCCTTCCTTTCAGTCACTTGTATTCCTTACTTTCACTTCCTCTCCTCCATTTTCTCCATTGACCCCCCCCCCCTACCTGAGTGTCTTGCGACCATGTCCTTTACTTCCATTCCTTTATTTCACTTCCTCTCCTCCCTTTCATCTTGTTTACGCCATGTCCTTTACTTCCATTCCTTCAATTCACTTCCTCTCTTCTCCTTTCATTTCTCCATTGCCCCCCCCTACCTGAGTGTCTTGCGGACCATGTCCTTTACTTCCATTCCTTTATTTCACTTCCTCTCCTCTCGTTTCATTTCCCTTCTTCCCTCCCCCCCCCCCCTCCCCCCTCCCTACCTGAGTGTCTTGCGGACCATGTCCTCGTCCGTGATGCCGTAGTAGGTGAGGGTCTCGCTCCAGACGGGGTTGAGTGTGTTGTGCAGGGTCTTGGTTCTCAGTTTATTGGCCTGAAAGACAAACGGAGACGTGAACATCTTCGTCCATCAGACGCTCGTCTTCCCTCCTCGCGGCCGCTCAATGGCCGCCCGTCCCTCGGGCGTCGAGTCGCATTGAGCCGTCGCCAGAATTATACAAAACGCACACAAAGCCGCTCCGCCTCTGCTGGAAATGTGTCGGGAATGAGAAATAAACGGCGTGATGGAGGCGCCGCCGGAGGACAATGCAGCTGATTACACTGAAGTTATGAGATAGTCGCCGCGCGCCCGGCCGGTGACGGTCAGCCGCACATTTTCTGAGAAAACAATGTTCCAATTATAAACCTTAATTAGGCTTTCACAATTAAACCCCCCTCCACACACACCCACACACACCCACACACACACACACACACACACACACACACACACACACACACCTCCCTCCACCCATCTTTGGTAAATCCACAGGCTGCAACAGATTCAACGTCTATGAACTCACAGTCTCTAGTCAACGGCGACATATTTTAAAATCCATACAGTTCAATGCAAAGCGAAGAGGTAATAAAGAATACAGATGTTATGACGCAATATGAAAATGTTGCATCAGTTGCAAATGTAGCGAGCCGCCGCGGCGCGGGGCGAACCCGTGGAGTTTAATCAAGAAGCCGCGGGGATGTGTGCACGGAGTAACGAGGCGCTCGCTGATTGTTTCTCTCTCAATCAGCGGTTGATTGACACGGGAACGCCGGCGAACACACACACACACACACACACACACACACACGCACACGCACACGCACTGCGACGTCAAAACGATGCGTTTAAGCCCCGATAACCACATGATGTATGAACACATTACACTTAGCGTAGGATGGAAGGCTTCAGCTACTCGTAGTTTCAGAAGGTTATGATTCTATTCAGTTTATTTTGTAGAGCCCAATATCACAAATTACAAAAGCGCCTCCTGACCTTTGACCTCACATCAGATCAGGAAAAACAGGCAATAGATGTCATGTGTACAGACATCTATTGTGACAGTGTTACAGAGTTACAACACATACACTGAATATTACAGAATATTATCCTCTTTACGGAGCAGGGGCTTTTTTCTGCACACTTATATATATATATATATATAAATTATTTATATATATATATATATATATATTTTATTTATTTATTTATTTTTTCTATCAGTGGGATTGGTATGAAGCCTCCGATTAAATCAACAGTTAGAATAAATAAATTATATATAATTTATTTATATATATACATATATATATATATATATATATGTATATATATATATAAATAAATTATATATATATATAATTTATTTATATATATACATATACATGTATATATATATATATATGAATAAATTATATATATATATATATATATATATATATATAAATAAATTATATATATATATATATCAGTGTTGATTTAATCGGAGGCTTCAGACCAATCCCACTGTGCCGAACGGCCGCTGTGATTGCATAACATTTATTATAATTATTATAATTATTACAATATACAAATCAAAGACGGCCAACTTTGACCCGGAGTCATTAAACTCTACCGATCCTCTGACGGTTCGGACCCTCGAGGCGACTCGCTGTCCGTGTGATCGGCTGCTGGCTCCAACCCGCGGCGATGAAATGAATGAATTAAATCAATTAAAAGAAAAGATTATAAAAGGGAAGATGCAGGCGAGACGGGGGTTTTAAACGAGTGTGATCGGCCCTAACCGATTCAGTCTCTTTCCATCCTCTGTTCTTAATGCACACGGCAGGTATTTAAAAATCAATCCAGTCAGACTCTTGAATGCAGCGGCTGCAGGACGAGGAGCTGCAGCCGTCGGCTCGAGTACGGAGACATAAGCGGCCTCGTTTTGTTTGAACGGCCTTATGTTCCCCCCGTGGTCCGGGGACAACGTCGTAATTCAGCTCCTCGTCTCCGCTCTCGGTGATCGACGGTTCAGTCTGGAACAATAACGGGCGTTTTGATAACAAAAACGGGCGATTCGATACTAATAACGGCTGTTTCTATAACAATAACAAGCATTTTGATAACAATAACAAGCGTTTTGATAACAATAACGTCCGTTTCTATAAAGGGTATTTTGATAACAATAACGAACATTCCGATAACAATAACGTCCGTTTCGATAAAAATAACGAGCATTTTGATAACAATAAAGGGTGTTTTGATAAATAGAAATAACGAGCGGTTCAATAATAATAACGGGAGGTTCAATAACGTTAACGGGCGTATTGATAACAATAACGATCATTTCAATAACAATAACGGGTGTTTTGATAACAATACCGGGCGGTTCAATACTAATAACGGGCGGTTCATTACTAATAACGGGGGTTTCAATACTAATAACGGGGGTTTCAATACTAATAACGGGAGGTTCAATAACGTTAACGGGTGTTTCAATAACAAAAACTGTGTTTTGATAACAATAACGAGCGGTTCAATACTAATAACGGGAGGTTAAATACTAATAACGGGCAGTTCAATACTAATAACGGGCAGTTCAATACTAATAACGAGCGGTTCAATACTAATAACGGAAGGTTCAATACTAATAACGAGCAGTTCAATACTAATAACGGGCGGTTCAATACTAATAACAGGTGTTTCAATACTAATAACGGGCAGTTCAATACTAATAATGGCTGTTTCAATACTAATAACAGGCGTTTCAATACTAATAACAGGCGTTTCAATACTAATAACAGGCGTTTCAATACTAATAGCGGCCGGTTCAATAACGTTAGCGGGCGTTTCGATGATCGCGCGTCGAGGAGATGAAACTGTGATCCGGCTTTGCGGCAAAGAGTGAAAACTTCACTTGTGATTAGAGCGGCGGCAGAACATACGACCTCTTTAGCGTCTTAATGAGGCGCTCAGACCGAGCCTAATGATTCTCTGAGAGCGAGCTGAGAGAAGTGTTTTTTTATGGACTCCATATGCAAAGGGGGTGCGTAGAATACACACCGCGTTAATTATTAAACTTCAGAGATGTATTTTTCACGTCTGGCTGACGCTTTGATGTCAGAATAATGACATCTGATTTAATCTTCTGCAGCAGTTCGTGAATCATCATTTATTTTACAATCCATTTTCAACACTGTGAATAGTGATTATCTTTTGAGAAATCCCATAAAATGTCCATCTACAACAAATAAAAGTGATGATTCACGACTCGTGTAATTGTGCGTCAGTCACAGCTGAGTTTAAATGCGCAGGGAGTCTGCAACTAATTCCTCTAAATTATTAATATCCCTCTCGACGAAAATGGAAAACAAACAATTTCTAAAGACAGATATTCACAAGTAGAGGTTTACGGTATTTTTCTTTTTAATCCACAATCTGGTTGTTGAGAAATCTCTGGATCTAATCTATCGGATGGCCATGAAGCCAGTTGGCGTAGCTCTCCCCTGATTAAAGGGGCGGAGCCAATTGAAACCGACAGCAGGTCGACTGCCGATTTCCTTCCTTTGCCAATTCCATGTGTTGTGAGACACTTATTACATTACGGCGTCATTGTGGTTGTCAGGCCTCGGGCCCCTTTATGAATGGCTAGTTACGCCAATAATAACACACTCTTATCCCCGCATTCTCGCTAATTAGTCTATTTTTAAATTCCTAGAACAGGTTGTGTCACAAACGAAGCGCCGGCGGTGTCTCTCTCTCTCTCTCTCTCGCTCTCTCTCTCGAAGAGCGATTGAAAGTGTCATTAACGATGTTTTTGTACGTCACACGAACGCATCGGCACCGTGAGCAATAACGACATTATGACCATTTCCATCCGTACGAAGGTGGAACCAGAAGAGCAACCAGAATAAAACAGCTCTTAAAAAATGATAAGGAGAATATTTTTTTTTATTATTTGGTTTTAGCCAATCAGATTTGGGCAATCAAGGTTTACTGTGACCTCACTAAATACATTTTTGGGCCAAAATTAAAGAATGTTTAAGGCAATTTCGAGGGATGGTCGATATATTTATATTATCAGGGTTCGTACTGTCAAGGAAAACCTGGAAAAGTCATGGAATTAAAAAAAATATTATTTCCATGCCTGGAAAAGTCATTAAAAGTAAATCCCATATGTTTTGAAAAAGTCGGGGGAAATTTGTTATATTCATATGTTCATTTGCGTAAATGAACATATGAATATGAGACATTTCCATGACTTTTCCCAAAATTGTATGCTTTAGAATTCTCATTGTTTAAATACTAGATGTTCTCAATTCTCAAAACATATTTGTTGATGGAAATTTGGTTTAAAGTCCTGGAAAAGTTCTGGAACCCCATTGGTCAACATGTGTATGAAATGTGGTTTATATTGGGATATGCCACTAGATATCATTTCATATTTTGGATGTAATATCATAATATGTCATATTTTCTTCATAACCTTTTAGTTTCCCGTAAGCCTATAACCACATGATTGAAGATTATGGAGGAAAAAAATTAAATATTTGCTCAAAGCGCCGACAGTCAACCATAAATATATCAACAATCAGGTATTTGGTAAAAAGAAAATGAAAATCCTGATATTTGATTTTGAAAGTGGTCGAAAGTCAAAAAGTGGGTTCTGAATAATCTCAAAGTTGAGATGAGAAGAAAAGCCGTGGGAGGAAAGAGAGACGAGTCAGACGGATAACCACGGCTTCAGCCCCCAATAACAGGTCTGAGGACTTTAATGAAGGAATACGTCGACCTCACGGCTCCCAGACGCCAGCAAACACAAATAAGTCCTTGTCAACTAGAGAGAGATTTCTACACGTGACATTCAAGAGTGCTTTCCATCTTTGGATTCATTTGAACGCGTATGTCATCGCGATCGTCTTGGAGGAAAAGAGACCTGTGCTGCTTTTTTTCCGATTATCGGCGTCTCGGCTTAGAAGAGGGGCGTCGATAGCCGCTCCGTCCCCGCCTCGCAGCGATGTTCTAAATATAGCGTGCACTTTAACGGCATGGATTACTCTACGCGTCTCTAACGGTACATTACTTTACACCCTGGTGCCGGTAAACCTGCGGGAGAAATACACCGAGTACCGCGCTCCACGACATCCAAACTACCCCCGTACCAACAGAAGGCGGCGGCCTTTTATTTGACCTCTCAGAACACGCTGTTTTGTGCCTTTGATGATTCTACTTTACTTTTTAGAACACTCTCGGGTTCTGGGAGGCAACATGTTGTGTTATTGTCAATGTGGAGTCCTTTGAATAGAGCTCTTCTGTTTCCAGAGGGATATTAGTTATGTGTCTAAAAGGTGAGTTTGAATACGTGTTTCATTCAGTCAATAACAACATGCATCAAAGCCACAATGCCATGAAGAAAAAGAAAAGACTAAATGCTTATATATTCATGTCCTACATTAGTATCAGTTAAATATGATAATGAATTAGATATACAAAAATAAACTAAAATAAATAAAATAAATAAAATAAATAAAATAAAATAAAGAATGAATACAATGAATAAATAAAATGAATAAAATTAAATAAATAAGATAAATTAAATAAATTAAATAAATGAAAATAAATTAAATTTTAGTGTTTTTTTTATTCATCTTTTCTTCATTATTCATATTTCTCCTTCATAAACACGGCGCTCACCTTGCTCGCCCCGGGCAGGAGATGCAGCTTGACGTAGGGGTCCGAGAGCCCGTTGTGGTCCATCGGCTTCAGCCCCTGTGGAGAGAACACAGTAAACAATGTTCCTCAAACGTCACAGTACCAGAGCCATGAAGTTCACAGAGATACGAGAACAAAGAAATCAGTTAGTTTGAACATGAATATAAAAATAATGGCATTTAAACATAATTTACATTGTACAAATGTACAGAAGTTTGTAGTATTCGAGTGTCTCCAGTCTTTCCGTGTCTCTGAGGACATGTTGGACCTCTCGGCTCTTCATCTGGGTTCTATTTGTCGTTGTTTTGTGTTCCATGTCTTTAGTTATTTGATGTATTTCTGTGATAATAGTTTTGTGTCTGTGGTTGTTTTGTGTCTCTTGTGTCTTTGTGGTTGTTTTGTGTCTCTTGTGTCTCTGTGGAAACGCTGTATCTCTGTAGCCAGTCTGTGTGTCTGTGTAGTTCTATGTTGTAGTTTTGAGTCTCACCTGTTGCCATTTTGTGTGTCTTTGTGGTAACGTTGTGTCTCCTTGTAGTCATTGTGTCTCTGGTCTCTTTGAAGTCATTTTTTTCTCTTGTCTCTTTGTAGTCAGTGTGTGTTAATTGTGTTAATTGTGTGTATATTGTCTCTTTGTTGTAATTGTGTGTCGATTTGTAGTCATTGTGTGTCTCGTGTCTCTTTGTGTTCATTTAGTTTCTCTTTGTTATTGTTTTGACTCTTTGTGTACTCATGTTAAGCCTGTAGTGAGTCTTTGTGTCTCTTTGTAGTCACCGTGTGTCTCTTTGTGTCTCTTTGTGGTTCTTGTGTGTCTCTGTTGAATCTCTTCCTGGTTATTGTGCGTCTGTCTCTTTGAGTGACGGGCGGCCGTGACACTTTGGGGTTGTTATCCACCGATGCATGTGACATCAAATAAAAACGTCAGGAGCATACACAAGTCCTGCCTTGAGTCTCCCCCCCCCCACCCCCCCCCACCCCTTTCATTCTCATTCATTCACACTCCACTCTCAGTTTTGCTTGCGTGCCGATCCTGACGCCTGATTCCGCGTCTCTCCGCCTCGGCTGCAAAGAAACTCGCGTCAACCTTGAGAAACGGCGAGTGAGAAAAGGAGGGAAGTGATTTTTTTCTTTTTCTTTTTTACATTCCTTTGAAGAACAAATCAATGAGACTCAAAGGGGCAGCAGGAAGTAAAGGTCACCGGTATAATGACCAAATAAATAAAACACCACCGGGGTGCCACCGAGGGAACGGAGAGGGGATGAAGCGAGGGAACGGAAAACTCACTCAGAACATCTACAGAACCGGGAGCGCTCGTCGGGTTTCTCTTCTCTGAACCGTGCGGCGCTGAGATCAACTCCCCCACGAAGACGCCGCGCTTCTATTCCCACAAGACGTCCACTTTCATCCGCTTTATTATTTTATTATTTTCTGACTTTCCACCTGAATACAAGCCCAAAGAATTTTTTTGTTGTTGTTTTGGACAGAAAATGAATCGACATTTATTACAGATATTTATTTTCACGCTCCATAAGCTCCAAATGCAACGTCTGCATCTTTGACTTCAGGTACATGAGCATAATGCATAATACATCATGTTGATATCTATCAAATCTATTATATACATATGATGCATTAAACCGTTTAATTATAACGCATTTTATAATAACTTGTGATTATCAGTGGCTCTAAATGTCTAAAGCATTTTATAATAACTAACTTCAATACGTTGTTCTTCACAACAAGCATTTCTGAACTGACGACAACTGGAGGAACAGTCTGGAGGGAAGGGAGACGACGGGAGAACCAGAACCAGGAGAACCAGTACCAGGAGGACCAGAACCAGAAGAACCAGGAGAACCAGACGAACCAGAACCATGAGGAACAGAACCAGGTGAACCAGAAGAACCAGGAAGACCAGAACCAGAAAAAAACAACCAGGTGAACCAGAAGAACCAGAACCATGAGGAACAGAACTAGGAGAACCAGAACCAGAAGAACCAGGAAGACCAGAACCAGATAAACAGAACCAGGTGGACCAGAACCAGGAGGACCAGAACCAGGAGAACCAGAACCAGAAGAACTAGGAGCACCAGAACCAGAAGGACCAGAACCAGGAGAACCAGAACAAGAAGGACCAGAACCAGGAGAACATGTACCAGAAGAACCTGAACCAGGAGGACCAGAACAAGGAGCCGTCAAACAGAGTCCTCCACCAGCCCGGCAACAGTTTGTTTCTTCTTCTCTGGTTGGATAATGTTTGTATGTAGAAGTCCAGAATGTTCAGGCGCCAACACGCCAACACGTCAACACGTCAACACGTCAACACGCCAACACGTCAACACGTCAACACGTCAACACGCCAACACGTCAACACGTCAACACGTCAACACGCCAACACGTCAACACGTCAACACGTCAACACGTCAACACGTCAACACGCCAACACGTCAACACGCCAACACGTCAACACGTCAACACGTCAACACGTCAACACGTCAACACGCCAACACGTCAACACGTCAACACGCCAACACGTCAACACGTCAACACGCCAACACGTCAACACGTCAACACGTCAACACGCCAACACGTCAACACACCAACACGTCAACACGTCAACACGTCAACACGTCAACACGCCAACACGTCAACACGCCAACACGTCAACACGCCAACACGTCAACGGGAGTTCATCCTTCCTCTTCCAGTCGTGCGTAACCAACATCGAAAAGACGAAAGGATCCGAAGGCTGGTTCTCTTCCGACGCCCGGTTCCATTGTGTTAATTGGCCTTCGCGGTTTCTTCCTTTTAATGGATCAGAAAGAGAAGAAAACAAAAGGGACGTCCGCTAGCCGCCATTACGGGGCCTGATGGACGAGCTCGGCACTCAGCGGGAATTACTGGCAGCCAAATGACACACTCGTCCGATCAGGCCCCAGATCCCGTCTGCACCGCGGAGAACCGCGGAGAACCGCCGAGGACTCTCCCAGGAGAACATCGGTGGACTCCACCCCCCCGACCGGGCGGTGGGAGTCCAGGTGGTGAAAACAGAACAACAGGAAGTGAAAACCGGATGAACGTCGGGATGCTTCCTCTGGGTCCTTTTCCTTATCTTCACTCTGGGGCGTCGTCAGATAAACAAAGAAGCAGAGCGACTCACGTGGTGTTAAGAAGAAAAAGAAGAAGAAGAAGAAGAAGAAGAAGAAGAAGAAGAAGAAGAAGAAGAAGAAGAAGAAGAAGAAGAGGAAGAAGACAGATAAAGATAGGCAGAAGTAGAAGACAAAGCCCAATGAGAAGACAGAAGAAGAAGAAGAAGAAGAAGAAGAACAACAAGAACAAGAAGAACAAGAACAAGAAGAACAAGAACAAGAACAAGAAGACCGAAGAAGACAACAAATAAAGACAGAAGACAAAGACGAAGAAGAAGAAGAAGAAGAAGAAGAAGAAGAAGAAGAAGAAGAAGAAGAAGAAGAAGAAGAAGAAGAAGAAGAAGAAGAAGAAGAACCCTTCTGACGGATGGATTATAATAACTCCACAAAGAGACATCTGCCTCCAGGAGGACGTCAGTAAACGCTCTCCACCGCCGCTCGCCGCCACCGCTCGCCTGATTGGCGCCGGTGGAAAAGCTAATTATCTGACACAGATGAGCCGATCCACATTTTCATCAACTCTCTTCTCTGGTCCAGATCGTTTGGCAGCGGCGGTCGGAGGACGGCATTGAGAGGATGAGAGAGAGAGAGAGAGAGAGAGAGAGAGAGAGGCTTCTGGGCCGCGTGGAGAGGCTCACTTCCTGTGGAGAGGCTCACTTCCTGTGGCGAGGGAAGAACGCTCATCAACGCTCATGAGTAGTATTATTATTATTATAGAGGAAGACTGAAGGGAAAAAATACATTTTCAAAACGTTGTTGAGTCTCGTGTGTTTTAACCCCTGTGGTGCTTTTTGGAGTAAGAAAATTGCATGTCCCAACGCATCGACTTAATTAATTAGGCCGGGTGAAAAATTACGTCTCACGGTATTTTTGGTTTGACGCGAGACACGAACAGCGGCGTCCTGGGTGAAAGTCCTGTGTTTATTCGAAATATTATTGTAATCTGTATTTATTTGTTAACATTACTGTACAGTTTTAAGCACTCAAAAAATATATAATATTAATATATATATATATATATATAATATTTTATAACAATAACCATCGCATATTATTATTATTTTTAAATAATTTCACATTTATTACAGCCAACAATGACGTATAGATCCACTTATAATCCCGTTCTAATGGATTATTACATTATTATGGGAATTATAATACTGATAGTGAATGATTAGTTATTATAGAAATGCTTAATAATGTGTTATGATTATTGCTATAAAGCATTCTGAATATTTATGAGCATTTTGGTCCGATCCAAATATTATTATAAAATTTGTTTTCTTTAAAAAAAAAACCTGTGACTTCCCCTCCTTCTCCTTCTGTTCTTTGCTTTTCATTTCACCGTTACACGCTCCTCTTTGATAACCTGCAGATTTCCCCCCCCCCCAACACACACACACACACACACACACACACACACACACACACACTCGCCGCGCGACTGCGTTTTCCCGCCCACCGCCGGCTCCTCGAACGCCTCACCGTGTTGCCCTCCAGCAGACACCTGAGCTCCATCCTTTACGGGCGGAGGCACCGACAGCTGCTGATTGCAAAGAGCGCGCCGTGAATACTCCGCTGATCATAATTACCGGGAGTGTGTTGGGGGGGAGGGGGGGGGGGATGACCATCGAGAAAGGCAGATGGGTGACTCACACACACACACACACACACACACACACACACACACACACACATTGCATTCCCACAACGGCGCCTTTTAAAGAGGAGAGGAAGTCGTTTAGGAAGTGATGATGCTTCCTGGACCTCTTCCCAGGGGTCACACTCACGGTGACCCCTCGGCCTCCAGGACTTTAAAACAACTTTACATGAAGAACATGTTATAATTTAAATTTTAATCTCGGTGCATACATGAACGAGTGATAAAATGTGTTATTTAAACCAACATTTAGGAATACAGAGAATACAGTAAATAACCTCACATGACAAATGAATGAGAGACAATAGTTTAGATTAAAAGAAGAATCATTTATGTCTTTTTAGTTACGGTGCGTTCACTTGCAGCGCGGAAAAATGTGCGAGTATAAGATCGTGTATGTCTCTTTATATTTTGAGCGTCATTCCTTTTAATAGCATGTAAAACTTAGCGTGAATAAACATGAATAGAAAACATTTACATAATTTTTTGTTATATATGAGCGTAGGAACCCTGTCTTTCAGAGGAAGTGGATTTCCTACAAAAACATTGTGATGAGCTCTTGAATATGAGTCTAAATCTACTGATCTGGATCAGATGAGCCCCCTAGTGGTCAGCACACGTCATTATGTTAATATTTACAGTGAAGAGTTAATTTTAACTTCCGGAGGAGGGAATTACAAAAACACTAAGCTGATTTGATTTGTGTTGTTTAGCATAACAACTCGATTGCCTCACTAATTACAACGCCACCGCATAAGGTCTTAAGTTTGGATTTGACATCTAAGTTAATTAATTATGCTGTTATATTTAGTGCTGAGATCTCTGAAAACATAGAAGCCTGAAGAGCAGTCAGACGTCACCAAACTGACTGGATCCACTTTGACTTGTTTACTCAGTAGATGCCACAGAAAAATAATAACAACAGAAATAAGACCATAAAACAGAAAGAACGATCAGTAAAAACCTTAAAAACACAGAATTAGAGGTCCGTATTTAAAATTTACGGTGTATATCTGTGAAGTACATGTGCAGGAATCCTTAAAGTACATTCCCTGTGTGAAGCTTTAAAACAAATACTTTGAGATCTCACTATTCACGGTGCATCCTCCACGCTGGATGTCGTGCTTATCTCTCTTCCACGTTGCTTATCGGCCATTTCGTCACCCGGGAGCCAAATGTCTCCATTACCATATCTGACAGGCCTGGCCACAGGCAGGTGGAGGCGCGGGGCATTAATCACCAGGGGGACAGCAGATAACAGGATGGATGAGTCAGAGCATCGATCTCCTCCCGAGGCGACACACACAGTGGTGTTAAAGAAAGGGTTAATGCCTAAGGGGGGGGGGGTACCTGGGCTCAGGAGGGGGGGGGGGGCACCTGAGCTCTCAGGTCACGGTGACTCGAGGCCGAGCGACGGAAGCCGGCAGATGGGTCCCGTTCGCACCCAATGTACGTCAGCGGCGATGATATGGGGGGGGGGGGGGAGGGGCTTGTGTCACAGCGTCACGCTGGGAAACGTTAGCTTCAATGTCGCCCACGATATTGATAACGTATCATTGATTTGACAGCAGGCGGTTTGATTTTAATCTTTATCGCAAGGGAACTAGAAGCCAGTTGGGGGAGGGGGGTAGGGGGGGGGGGGGTCGTTCGGCATCGGACCACCGCTGCATATTTTCGTTTTGGGCTCCCGGTGAAGAGGCCCAGCGCCCTTTTTGTTAAATGCATTTTTCCCTGGGGGCGACCGTCGCCAGCTAACTGGCGCCGGATGAAGAGACGAAGGCGCCCGAGCTCGACCAGCAACTTTATAATAAATACACTATTCACACTATTTCTTCTGCTCAGGATTAGTGTAAAGATTGTTTTACATCTCATCTAAACCTGTGTTAATCCAGATGAAGTCAGGTTTAAGCTCAGTGGAGGTCACAATATATCGTGATCTGATGAAAGGAAACCCAATAATCTAATCAGGGAGGACGTCTTAAGCCCCACGTGGACGACGGCTTCATCTGTTACGTTTTGTTTAGTCAACAGCAAAAGATCTTCATCATCTTCATCATCTTCATCCTAGTGAACCAGTGAAGTTATGTTTTTAAGGTTTTTCCATGTTGTTTTTCGATGAAACCAAAAAAACATGAATCACCACGACTCATTACCAATAACTTGATGACCAACAGCGATAAACGTTGTGTAACAGCGTCCTGCATGAGGGAGGTCACCTGAAGGTCACCTGACTAATCAGTCAGGCGGTCGACCTTCGATCCGGCCTCGTCCGTCTCGGCATCGCTCGTCAATATCTGGTGTCACAGCGTCTGCTTCTCAGAGTCGAATCCTCCGGGTGACTATTTCATATTGTTTGAAACAGTCGTTCACAACCAGAAGAGGACGAGACCAACGGAGGAGGGAAAGACTACTGGGTTCACTGGAACGGGATGAGGGTTGAGGGACTGGTTGAAGGACTGGTTGGAGGACTGGTTGAGGAACTGGTTGGGGGAGTGGTTGGGGGAGCCGTTGAGGGACTAGTTGAGGGACTGGTTGAGGGACTGGTTGAGGGAGTGGTTGGGGGACTGGTTGGGGGAGCCGTTGAGGGACTAGTTGAGGGACTGGTTGAGGGACTGGTTAGAGGACTGGTTGAGGGAGCGGTTGAGGGACTGGTTAGAGGACTGGTTGAGGAACTGGTTGAGGGACTAGTTGGGGGAACGGTTGAGGGACTAGTTGAGGGACTGGTTGAGGGACTGGTTGAGGGACTGGTTGAGGGACTGGTTGAGGGACTGGTTGAGGGACTGGTTGAGGGACTGGTTGGGGTTCTCATTGACTTACCTTCTTGTATCTGGGGACAGGAAGCTGTGTTTTTTTTTTTTTTTTAGAGAGCATGCAAAAGAGGAAATAGAAAGAGGTAGAGGAGAAAAAATGTGAAATCAAAGTTAAAGTGACAAAGACAAGAAAACACGGAATCAACACGGACACAACGTCCGGCGGAGAAAAGAACGGCATCCTTTTCTTAATTGTGCAAATTGTCCCACAGTTTAAAACATGATGCGTGAGGAGCTGCAGAGGAATCTCCTGAACAGAGAACGCTGAGGGTGTCTCACCAGACGCCACTTTTAAAAGTGGCAAAAGTGGCAAAAACGCGCAACCAACCGTCGATTTTACCACCATCGATTCCGCGAATTGTGTCTCGATGACGAGACTTTCGGTTGTACTTCCGACTAAGCGGGAGTCAGTTGGAGTCGTGTTTCCATTTAGAATTATAAAGCTCTTCGGAATTAAATACCGCTAATATGAGCGTCGGGAAAACAGGAAGTAAAGCTCGCCTCCTGCTTGATCCGATTGGCTGCCTTGGGCCTGCTGCTTGATCCGATTGGCTGCCTTGGGCCTGCTTGCTTGATCCGATTGGCTGCCTTGGGCCTGCTGCTTGATCCGATTGGCTGCCTCGGCCGAGTGTGACATTGATGAGCGGTAAGCCTCGCGCTTAAAGTTGAGAATATTTTAACTTTCAAGCACGCCTGAAAAACACCACGTGGCGTCTAAAAGGCGCGTCTGAAAGGCGCCGTACCGTAGGAAACGACGGTTTTGCTAGAAACGCATTTTTGAGAGTCGCCTCTGGTGTGATCAAGCCTTAACCAGGTATCAAGCTCCTCCTCTTTTATGGAACCAGCTTCACCTTCAGTCCTGGAGGCAGACACCGTCACCTCATGGAGACTGAAGACTTTCCTCTTGAAGGTCTGATAGTTAGACCTGAACCAGGTTCACCTGGTCCAGACCTAGAGATGCTGCTATCGGCTGAGAGGCTGCTGGGGGACGTCTAGGATACACTGAACATCTCTCTCCTCTTCTCTCTCTCCTTATGGATGAATTTACATCTCTCCATCTTACAACACCGTGTTATTCTTCCATATTCTAAAAAATATCTATATTTTCTTCCCCCGGGGGGGTCCTCCAGCTCTTGACACTCTTGTGGATCCAACGAGCTCATCTGTATTCACGTGCTTTGATGTGAGTAACCTCTGACTGTATAGAATGACCTGTTGTGACCTCTACGGTGAAAACGTGACAACCTCAGACTAGACACTTAGAGGAGGTTGTTTTACTGAGTATGTTCACGAAATGGCGTTTCCAGAGCGGCGCTCGCCTTCCGAAACGCTGACATGTATGAATGACTCTCTAAAGGTCAAAACAACAGTTGTGTGTTCACGTATCAGCTTCAGGAGGAATTTAAAAAGCATAACTTCTTCTCTGGTTTTCCTCAACGTCTTGGTGTCTTTTATGTTGTTTCTTGAAGGGATTCAGATTGTTTTTATTTAATAAAATCCATTTGACACATTGCAGCAACTTATGAAACGTGAATAGCCATCATAGACATTTATAGTGCTGCATCTCAAATGAATCTTCAGCTGTAGGACAACATACACCTCTTCTACGTGGCGTCGACCCTGAAGATCCCCTGATCTTTAAAAAAGAGAGAGAGATGAGGACACACACATAACAATGCACTATTAGGACAAAAGACAGACAAATGGACGGTCTGGACCCGGACTTGACAGCAGCAGTATTAACCGCTAAGATAAGATATGAATCACAATTGACTTTTCTCCGTTGCCATGACGCATCGGCTTCTCCTTCATCCCTTTCTGAATAGCCTTGTGGGGGAAGTCTGTTGGACAATCCATCGATATTTTGAACAATAGAAGTAAAGTATTTCTCAGTTAGTGTTGTTGTTTTTTTGAAAGATGTTCATGAAAATTTCAAAGAAAAAAGTAAAGCCAGCGACAAGAAAACGGATACGAACACAAAAGAGCAAAAACATATTTGTGTGTGTGTGTGTGTGTGTGTAATGAAAGGCCAGTCTGCTGCAGAAGGGTATGAGAGACGCAGTGGGGGTGTTAAGGTAGGTTGTCGTGTAGGCGGTGCTGGATGAACTGGGTCTTGGATCTGGAATTGAACAACGATACGCCTCGGATTCAATGATGAGGACCGGCGCTTAAGAACGATGAAGATCCAGAGGAACTGGCTGTGCCGGTTCGGGAGGGTTAGGGTTGGGGTTAAGGGGGGGGGGGGGGGGGGCAAAGAGAGTGATCCATCTTTGAACCTTTGACGTGTTCATGTGTTAGCGCTGCGTGAATCTTTCTGAACAATCCAAACGGCTTCATCTCAACACCGGGTGGTAATAAAACAGACCTCAGATCAGCCGTGGCCCGCCAGAAGCTCAGAAAAAAAAGCAGATTAGAAAAGTCAGAAAGCACTTAGGAGCAGCGTTGTGGAAGCCTTCCGGGCCGCCGCCTCTGAGGTCCAGGAAACCGAAAGGCTCGCACGCAAACACCTGTCACCTGGGCGACAGAAGCTTACTCATTTCCCACGAAGCTCGGAGGGGGGAAATCAGGCCGACTGAGCGAGCTACACGCTTTTTTTCTTCTTCTCTCTCTTTAGAGAGAAGTGCAGGAATGTAAATTGGCCCTGTAATTGTTCCGCACTTGTAGCCGAGTAGCTGGAACAATGGCCGCCTCTTTCCGTACAGACGGGCCTCCAGCCGCGAGGACTTCTTTGGGTAATTTTTGTGGCTGTGAGAGGCAAACAAAGTAAAATGAAAACAAAATCGCTGGGATGCCGTTTCATATGCAAAGAGCTCTTGTGGAATCTCATTCATGGAATCTGGAATCTTTTTTTCATTATTTTTTTTTACGTTAGCATGAGGCGAGCTACAGCAAGAAGGTGAATGGCTGTTTGTATTGTCAGAGGCCCGTGTGTTGCAGTGTTTTTTATTGTATTTATCTTATTTATTTATAGTGTATTGGAAGGGGACATACTGGAGCCTTCCAGTCGCTTCTTTCTGGTGGATTTTATTGAGTTTTGTCAATTCTATTTGTTTATTTGAACATGTTTTTACTTACCGGAAATAAAGACACAATCTTGTGTTTACTCATGTGACATGTGGTAAATAAGACAATATACAGACCACCTATCCCAGACTCTGTGGTTGTTTAGCCTTGTCTCTCCGGAGTGGTTTCATGTCACTTTATAGTTGTTTTTCTCATTTCCATAGTTGTTGTGAGTCTCTTTGTTATGGATCTCTGTGTAGTTGTGTGTGTGTGTGTGTGTCTCTCTTTGTGCGTCTTTGTACTTTTA
The DNA here is from genome assembly GCA_036178185.1 of Liparis tanakae. NCBI lineage: Eukaryota > Metazoa > Chordata > Actinopteri > Perciformes > Liparidae > Liparis > Liparis tanakae. The sequence continues at coordinate 20,265,118 of CM070088.1, forward strand.
ACGTTGCGTTCCATGCAGTCAATGCACAGAAAACAGTGACAACAAACAAAAACAAACAAATCCTATCTTTTTCGAATGTAGCACTAGAAAAATAAAGCATATATATGTTGTTTTTTTCAAGTTTGAAAAACGTCCATTGTAAATTTCAATTTTGTCTTAAATATATATATTACCTAAATATAGTCACATATTATATATATATATATATATTTATATTTATATGTATATCATTTACTAAATATAATATATATAATTGATATATATATATGTGAGTCAATATTTAGGTAATATATATTTAAGACAAAATGAAAGGGAATATATATAATCTTTATTTCATCAAATTGAAAAATGTCTATTGGAAACTTACATGTTGTCTTAAATATATTGCCTGAATAAAAAAGCATATTTTATATATATATAAATACATTAAATAATGAATATATAATATATATATTATATGTGACTATGTTTAGGTAATATATATTGAAGACAAAACGGAAGTTTCCAGTAGACGTTTCTTTAAACTAATCAAACTAATCATACTTCCTGTTGCAATTACATTACACTACATGTCATTTGCGATGGTTGTTGACGCGGTCGCCAGCAGGAAGTCAATGTGGCCCGACGCCGTTGCCGTAGCAACAGGATGGCAATGAAAATGTCTATTTTGGCACGTAGGATTCCAGATAGAAACAAGCTGTTCTTTTCCTCGGAGGACTGAGGGAGCGACGTGCACCTGAAGCTCCATATCAGCCAAAACCCACGAAGAACCAGAGGAACTGGCTGTGCCGGTCAGGGGGGGGGGGGGGGGGCTCTTCTCCATCCTCTCTGTATGTTCAAGAGAATTCATAACACTCACATATTTCTACCCTCAAGTTGAAGTCTTTTCTACCCATGTGAGTGTGTCTCTGGATCCATTCAAGCCGTTCGGGTTAAATTAGACTCCAACTGCATCTTCCCGTCGTCATATATATATTATAGACGTCATATATATATATATATATTATAGACATCATATATATATTTTATAGTGTGCGTTGGAATAAATTCACTTGTTTTCAAGCTATAATATAGGAATATGTATAAAATATATATATATATTAAGTAAACCGACATTGTGACAGAGCTGAACAGTCTGTTGTTGTTGTTGTTTTTACTGCAGTCTAATCTTATAGAATTGAATAACAAGAATATTTTTGAGATTTTAATTTGTGGTATTTTCGACGCTATCGACCCGCTCGTCGTTTCGTGAGCTAGCATTGTGACGTAACTACGTATTTGTTCTCTTTTTTCGTGCCTCGTAAGTTTTCAAACGCAGGAAACGAGTTGCTCAAACTAGACTTCCGGTCTCACTGGTGACTGAAACGAGCTGCTCACTAAATGAGCGATCGACATTGCTCAGCTTTCTGTCGTCACGCAGATTGTTTCGAACGTTTTATTTGCAGCCGCCAGTTGCGAACGCGGCGGCGGCTCTTGACGCGATGCGTGTTTCAACTCCGCCGGTTCTGTAAATACAAGAACAGCGACTGACTTACGCAGAGTAGCAAACAAGATTCTGGAGAATTTTGTATTTTTTTGCGGGACGTTGGTCTTTTTTCCCTGCTCAATTATTTATCGACTTTGTTGTTCTTAAGCTCCGCCTTCTCGTTTCCTCCTGCCTTTGTAGGATGAAGAAGAGACTGGGGTGTTCGTTCTGCTTAAATACAGTATGTCTCAACCCTGACGTCACGCCACAACTGGAGATTTAGTGCATCAAATGAGACACAAAGAAATGAGATTTTGGTTTAAAAAAGAAAAAAGAAAACTAGTGGCATTATTGAGTACCAGCCTGCTGCAAGAAATCATGAAACCCTCAGAGTCATTCTGTACAATTCAATAAAGTCTCACCAGGAGAAACTACTCTGTGGCAGTGAAACACCCTGAAGGCTGCGATTCAGACCAAACTCCTTTTATCTGCGTTCGATCCCACACATCCGGACTACTCCTCCCGACGAGGAAGCGCCGTTAGCTCCCGGCCACGTCCGCCTCTCCGGGCGTCCAACGCACATGTGCTCCCTTTTTTTAAAATCAATTAGAGCCTATTTCGAGGGGGTAAATTGACTTATTTCCCTCATGTGAGCCATCAGGATGGACGTCGGCCTGATTCACTTACAGAGAGGAGGCCGAGGTTACAGATGCAGCGACGCTGACGGCAAAACCGTTAGCCGAGGCTTTCAATGCTCTGCTTGACAAAAGTTCATTTCTGACCCTGCGCCGTTCCATTAACATCATTATCCAGAGCGGACGGCGTTGTGCAGCTCCAAGGACGTAATGGTTAACCTTTGTGCCGTGAAAAATAAATACTTTTTTCTTTCCTGATTACCGTTATTATCAGCTGTGATGGAGGCGTATCAACCTTGGTTCCTGTTGGACTGAGAGTGCTTCAGCGAAGATTGTTTCCGCATCAGGACTTGGAAAAGAAAATCTATTTCTAAAATAGTTTGATGGCTCCGCGACTACAAGAGTCTTTGGTGAGGCTTTAATTTTAGTTTTAAAGGTTTTATAACAGTAGCTTTAAGGAATAACGCAAAAGGTTGCGTGCGCAGCATAAACGAGTGTGCGAGAGTCAACAGTAGTTATTTTATCTTATTAGAGAACCCGTGATTACAAAATATATATTCCTGTCTCTCACGTCAAGGTGAAGGATTTAATGAAAAGTTAACAAGAGAGTCTAAGGGCCATTTGTCCTACTATTGCCTCCTTATTACACAACCATTTATTTCCATCTGCAAAGTAATTCAACAAAGGAGATTACCGAGCGCAGTTGTTGAGAAACTCAGAGACGTCTTATTTTATGCAAATGCTATCCAAATCTATCCTCTAGTCTAAACCCTTCTAAAAAACATTCACAGGCTTTCTCTGTCTATATTTATTAAAATATTAGTGGAAAAGGTACAAAAGCATTTTACGGTTGTGCGTGTTGTTCTTCACGCTGACGACAAAGTAAATTACTCGTTCCTTCTCTTTGAACAACACGAGGCAAAGGAAAATAAACACAAATTGACCGAAAATTGTATATCATTTGCTTCGTAATAGCCAAGCGGGAAGGAATGCAAGGAAAGGTGAAACATGCATATGTGATGATTGGCAGCTTAATTGAGGGGCGATGACGAAGGCAGCATTTTGTCAGTTGTGCTCGGTGGATGAATGAAGGGACAATTAAGGGCCTTGGACACATTGCAATATATAAAATGGAGGAAGGTTCCTTGCTGCGGAAAGCTGCAGTAGTTTATATAACGCTCTCAGGATAAAATCATCAAAAAGGCCTTCAATAATCCCAATAACCATCAGCGCCACAGCGCCTGGAGAAAAAGGTCCCCAGGAAAAAGTAAGAGACTTCAAGCTGAATTTCCCCGAGTTTCTAGAGTCGGATACAACAGTGTCGTCAGCGTATTGGTGAAATATATCATTTACTTCTTAGTGGGTTAACCCAGAGGAAGCATGTCACGAGAGCAAAGAGTGGATCCAGGAATCTGGGGGATTCGGGATCGAGCGGGCCGCTAAATGGTGGCCGATGGACTCGCCTCTTTTTTGAGGAGGAAGAAAATAACGTGGAATAAAAACAAGACACTGTCGACTGGATTAATGATGCTTTCTTCAAACTGTCCATCGGGAGTCTGGAGATGTTGTAGGAGTTCAAGGGTCCCTGAACCACTGTGTGTGATAAAGTCTTAGGAACAACCCAGAAAGGACATGAGACGAAGTTAGCTCTTTCAAAGAAGAGACTATTTCTAAGAGATGATTAGTTTCCACTATTACACAATCTTTATTCGCCAAACGAAGAGGAATCGGACAGAAAGAAGAATGAGCCTTCTCAAGATTTTAATTGAATATTGATAAGTTGAAATTTGTAAACAGGAAGAAGAAGAAAAACGCTCCTTCATCAACACTCCCACTGGCGCTGGAGGGGTTAATGTATTTAATATTTGTTCCAGATGTGCTGAGCTTCGCTGGTTCTCATTGTTTCTGTCTTATTTTGAAATAAGTCATGTTTTTTAAATCAAGTGGTCCTTTTAAGGCTTCCCCTTTGAACCTCTTCTGTTGGCTCTAGATGTCATGTGTCTGGAGAGCTTTTTGTCCGTTTCAGCAACGCACAACACTTTCTTTTTTTAACCGATTTCCCACTATCACCATGTCAGCGTTGTATATTTGAGCGACCCCTGCTTCATTATTATAAAACCAAACTGTACACGGCCACCCTAACAGCACATCATTGTCAGAATTGTCCTTCTCTCTTTCTTCCATGAGCCAATATATAACCGAGGTACTCTCAATCACAGTTATTATTCAAGCTACTGCAGAAGCAACTGGAACAACCCAACAAATGAAATCCTGAACATACAGTATATTTGTTCATGTTGGCGAGGCAGGAAGCAGAGAAATATAGAAAATAACCATCATAAATCAAGATGGCATGATGCCCACTCTGCTGTCCGACACTGCTGCCAAGACCGGCTCCTCTGGTGCCCACGTTCCTCCACGGACGCTATTTGGCCGACAGATAGGAAGAGTTATGGCTGCTGACGGCCGCCATGGCGGTCGGAAACCACCACTTCCTCATAACAGGGAATCAGAGAAGTAAACACCACTTAATTCCTATTTACTGTGTGTTGGATATAAATTATTAAAGAGTTAGGCAGGGTTTGGTCATTGTGGTCCATCCCCAACATGCTAGAGTTTTGGATGACTTATTTAATGAATAATTCATCAATGCTAATCTGTTTGTATAATACCGATACAAAGCCTGTATTGATTCAGCTACAGTATTGATGTACTCTGATCCGGAGCCCCGGGATAAACAGTAATCTACGGGCTACGTTTGCTCTTCAGCTGCTCGTACAAACTTAATTAAATAAAAACGGGTCGTGAACGGAAAACTGAAATTGTTGCGGTTTGGGTTTAATTAACTTTTCGCACTGTAATAGCTAATAATCCAAAAATCGTATTGGCACGGCTTTAAGTCGATCACAATCACATATTAAATATAGCCATTAATTATGTAGCTTTTCACTTATTTTTAAGCAGCCTGAATACAATAAATATGAATATAATTCATACTCCGTGTGTGTTTGTGTGCAGATTGGTTTTCGTGAAGCTAAACGTCGACAGGTCAGGGTCACGCAAAGTTATTATGCAAGAAAAACAGACCGAGAAAAAATGGCTGTTGCAACATAAAAATCAGCTCCTTTACGAATCCGAGTCTGATGCAATTTATTAAAAATAAACGTGTTGTGTTGAGCTCCAGTTTACGGCAACATTGGGTTGTCAGGCTTTGAATTGTATACATCTTTCTGCATTACGGGTTGAGTTTTAAAGACTAGTTTTGCTGGATGTCTCGCGCTCGATGGAAACCAGGACCGGAATGCGATGGATTAAGTTTAACAATATTTAATGTCAAGAGGTTTAACAAACAGTCGAAGCTCACGGTCGTGGGTTCGTAGTGATCCAGGCTCTACAGGTACGAGCTAAATAAAGAGAGTGTTGCTGGCTAACGGAGGTCAAGAACGAAAGAGATTTCTCCAAGCACAAAGAGTATAAGTCGTCAGCAGCCAATCACCTGTCCTCAAAAGTTATTCCTTTGTTATTCAGTCATGAGACACCTTCTCATTGGCTAAATTCCGTTATTAAAATGAAGGGGTCAAATATCACGACCCCGGGTCACGTCACTTTCGGTCAGACTATTAAAAAAGTCCCTTCACAATAAAAGTCCAGTATGTTACTTTCCAGATTAAAGTAACGTCACAGGCTTCAACCGGCTTCCACATTTCTGAAATACTACCTACCATTCACCCCCATGGAACATACCTATAAACAGTACCTCTCTCCATTCACATGTTATCATCACATACAGTCAATACAATAAAGTGTCTTTCCCTAATGCTTCACACTAAATTCATAATACAGTCATAATAATATTCTCCCTAATATTTCCTATGATAATATCTTTATATATGTATTCATTTAATGCATAAGACTTCCACTATGTACATGTGCAGAATCAAAATAAACTATTACAACCTACTAATTGAAATTATTGCAGAAATTGCGCTGTGAATTAATCAGGAATAAAATGGTGTAAATTAACACCTGAAACAAGAACAGATGGTGTTCTCACTACAGTGTGAAAATATATGAGAGAAAATTAAACCTAAAGGTTGGTCTGATAATATCCTGTTTTTAATAAAGGCCTCTCTTCACCATTCAACATTTTAATTAATAATTCTCCTTTCAGTTTAGTTCTCCACCAATTCCAGAAATATTCAGATTCTTATCAACCTGTTTGGTAAGTGACACTTTTAAAATAAAAACTCAACTTATAGATATAATACGCTTTTGAAATCCCAGCTGCTTTCTCAAGATGAAAATAGATTTAAATATCTCTCTCGCAGAGAGACCAGTGGGATGTGTTAAGTACCAATTACACAGCCAGTACGTGTAGGTTGACTCAAGATTAGACCGCTGCTAAAATATTCACGTTGAGATAGTTCATTAATTTTTTCGGAAAAGCTGTCACCTGGTTTAATTTGTCCAAAGCAACAGCTGTGAACACGTGTTGCGTAATGCGTTAACAGCAAAGATAAGTCGAGCGTCTCGATGCACTTGAATTGCAAGTTGACTCGAGGTCACTCGGATTTCACGCAGAAGTTCTCTTTCAAACTCTTTACACTGTAAATTGCAGATATATTCGATGCTAACGGAGGCCGCAAGCTAACGTAGGCCGCGAGCTAACGTAGGCTGACCCACCTTGGCTCTGTTGATGGTGCAGTGCAGCGCGTTGTTCTCCTGGTCGTACTGCAAGCTGAACTCCAAGGTCCCCAATGTCGCTGTAAAGAGAGAGAGGGAAGGAGAACAAAGAGAGAAAAGGGAATTAGTGATGCAACACAACAGGCTAGTCGGGGAGGAGACCCCTCCCCCAAAAAAACATTGTTTGAGAGAAATTTCACACAAGAAATGGACATTTTGTCAATGTTTTCTCAGTTTTTTATGCTTAAATATGCAAATGAGACACTGTCTTTAAATCGGATTAAGGCCAGGTTCAACGTTCTGTTGTCGTCATATCAGAGTCAACGGTTTCCATCTCTCTGCATCGCTAAACAAATAAGAAAATACTGTCAACAGGCTGTCGCCAGGTTTTTAGGAATAAAATATTGTATAAATCAACAAATATTATACTGAATATTATACATTTCTGTATCAAATGTAGAGAACACGGCCTCTGAAGACATGTATTATTAAATTACATACATTTTGAAGACAGATGTTGATTACTGACATTAAGACAATTCCTTTTACATATTACTTTTGATTGTAAAATGTAATTGTACCAATTAAGGATTATTTAAAAGGTAAATCAGCAGATTCAAGAAAACAAACCCGTAAAATAAACCCCTACATGTATATTATGGATCTTTTATATCCACTAGTCTGAAAGATGAGATGTTATGGAAGCAAAATAGCCTAAAACTATATAATGAAAAAAAAATCACTTAATGGAAAAACATTGTTTTTAATATGTTGTCTGGCCTTCAGTGGAAATCGGGAGACACAGAGACAAGATTCGGGGATGGAAATGAATGACTCCTGGTACACGCCTGTATTGACACTACTTGTTACTGATATAGCCTAATAGCTCATATCTTGCTCCTTTTCTACAATCCTGTACTCAAGATGGAGAGCAACAAGCACAAAGAAGGGAAGGATGGAATACACACTCTGGCACGATGCCGCCACAAACACTAAAAATATTTGATGCATATTCTCAGCGAAGTGGGCGGCACAAGTGCAAATGTTAAGTAGTCGAAATGGAAAATGCGTTGGACATAATTCAACTGTTACATTTATAAAACAGGACAAAAAGTAATTCATCGTCCAACAAAAAAAAGATGAGATTAGATGAAGTTAAAATAAAAATAATAATAATAAATCAGCATTCATGTGTCATCAGGAAAAAGACACAGATAAAAGTATATTAGTCAAGATTTTCTAAATCTTATGGACTTTAAGTAACACTGTAGTGTCCATAAAGGGTTTTATAGTCTTGAGTTTTCTTTGATTAAAAATCATAATTATAGCATCAGAGGTTCAGTTAACTCCATATCAGTCTTTCTTCTCTTGAGGTGTCCCCCTGAGCATTGTTTAAGCCTGGGTAGAAGGTGAGACCCACTTTCCCCATCGCTCGATCTAATCAACCCACTATTCTTTAAACTCCGAGTCTCGTAACTTTCATTGAAGAGCTGCGGTGAACTGAAGCCGTTCGTGGCACGGTCGCCTCCTTTCGGGCGTTGCCGGTGCCAAAGCGATGACGGGGTCTCTCGGTTCCTGGACCCGTGAATATGTCGTCGGTGGGGAAGCGTTTCAACGGCCGCAATATTAAAAACAGAGACGTGTGTGGGCTTCAAAAAGCTTCTCAGGTTCTAAAGCGTTTTGGCGTTGGTGCTACATAACACCCACGTTGACATTTACACGAGCGCTGTGGGTTTTGAGGATATGTGACTGTACTTATGGGTGATGATTACCGCCTTCACCGGCTCTTACTCCTCTGGAGAACTTCCAAATGGAAATTGACTTAATTAGAGCAGGTGATGAATTACATGTGGGAAGATCCAGGATTTTCTTTGGTGCCGGTTCGTCCAGAAATCTCTCGACGTCTATTGGACCGCTCGTCATGACATGTTTGTCGTTGTCTTCCAAACATGTCAGTGACGTGACACCAATGTGGAAACAATTTTGTAAGGTTGAGTTTCGTCCACTGGATTGTGGACAGCTGTTTTGGTCATTTTGGTGATCGGCATCTTGTTTTTTTTTGGGCAACCAGAAGGATCATGCGAGGGTCAACCGAACGATAAGAGCATTTTATGAACTGAAAACACATTGCGGAGTTTGAAGACTCATAGCCGGTATTTACAGAAACTAATATTTCCGCCCCTCCCATTTTCAAAAATAACGTTGTACAGACAAGGTCGTTTTCAAAAGAGTTTCTGTTTATATGAACCCGCATAAATACGCCGTCCGCATCCGTCCTCATAGGACGCTCACATGACGTGAAGCATCTTTAGTCGCATACTGTGACGTTTGAGCACCTAAAACTCTGTTTGACCTCGTTCACACGCAAACACTAAAACAGAGTTTTCAGAAATCTCCACTTTGGCCCGAGTTTTTAGAAATGATCGTTTTCCGTGATAAAACCTCAGTTTTTGTGTAAATGAAAGGCCAAAACGCAGGAACATATATGCGTTTTCCCAACGTGTAAACAGGGTCTTAAAGTCCCAGACCGGTCCACGCCATGGTATTAACCTGTCAATCACCTTGTAGCCCCGCCCTAAAGCATACCCCGTTCGACCGTTTGGGCGTAGTTTTCCTGGCGGTCATTTTGAAGCCTCAAATTTGGCCTTTTGGACAACACCATCTTGAATTTTGGTCGTTGCCGTCTTGTTTTTTTGCAACCAGTGAACAGAAGGGACTAGAGTCTGTTTGACTCTAAATTACCATAAAGTATAAATGATGACATCATGCTGTATAGAAGAAGACTTGGAACTATAGAGACTGAGACATAAACTCATGTGTACAATGTTTACTGAGGGAATAAATCGATTGATAAGTAGAGTCATGGGGTCACAAACAAACACATGTTGTGTTAGTGCACTTGTGTGTTTGGAGGTATTAACATTTTTATTGTTACGGTTAAACTGAGTGATAAAAGCGTGGCGGTGTAGCAGGTGTTGGAGGCTCCGTGGGGTCAGCAGCACAGACGTAAGTTATGAGAGGAACAGACGGGAAAGGCCAGCGCTCTGTGTCTCGCTCCAGAGAGAGGGAGTTTAATTCAGAGTTACAGTCTTTAAACCAGTTATTCTGCTGCAGTTTAATGTTCCCTTTCCTTATTATTAAAGTTAGGATAAGGAATAGGTTGTCTTTCTGATATTGTAACGGCGACAGAGGGAATTAGTTTGTCCGTGTAGAGTGGAATGAAGAAAAGCTATTTCATCCGCCTTTTATTGAACCCAAAGTATTACACGACTTCGAGAAAACGCATGTAGGATTTAGTCGGTCCTGGACTCGGTCCTGGACCGAGCCCTGGACTCGGTCCTGGACTCGGTCCTGGACTCGGTCCTGGACTGGGCCCTGGACTGGGCCCTGGAGTCGGTCCTGGACACGGCCCTGGACTGGGCCCTGGACTCGGTCCTGGACTTGGTCCTGGACACGGCCCTGGACTCGGCCCTGGACTGGACCCTGGACTGGGCCCTGGAGTCGGTCCTGGACACGGCCCTGGACTGGGCCCTGGACTCGGTCCTGGACTTGGTCCTGGACACGGCGCTGGACTCGGCCCTGGACTGGACCCTGGACCCTGGACTCGGCCTTGGACTCGGTCCTGGACTGGGCCCTGGACTGGGCCCTGGAGTCGGTCCTGGACACGGCCCTGGACTGGGCCCTGGACTTGGTCCTGGACTTGGTCCTGGACACGGCCCTGGACTGGAACCTGGACACGGCCCTGGACTGGACCCTGGACCCTGGACTCGGCCTTGGACTGGACCCTGGACCCTGAACTCGGCCCTGGACTGGGCCCTGGACCTTCGCAACGTTAATATTTAATTGCCCGTTTATCTCTGTATTCGGGGCAACCGTAGAACTTCGTGGAGGAGCCGCTTTGAACTATTTAGCATCGGACATGCATGAGCCATCTGGATATCCGCGGGGAACATGAAGACGGTGCTGTGAACTACAGGAGGAGAATAAACTGGAGACGTTTCCTTTCCCTACGGTGGAGTCATATTTCTGTCTTACCGTGCGTCCTAATTTCTGTGACTTTCATAAAAAACGACTTGACGTCCATTGAGAGCGGGAGTCGCCCAATCGGCTGCAAATGACAATTTCTGGCGACGAGAGGAACTCGTTTATGCGAAACCATTATTTGTATTTCCATTTCGATGCCGCTGAGTTGCTCCGGAACAAAGTGACTACGAACGCTCTCTTTCCCCCGGTGTGAGAGCAGAGTGCATTCAGGGTAAAATATGTTCAATTGATATGTATAAAAAAAAAACACATTAGGCAGACGATTGCCGTTATTAAAAAGCGGGAAATACATCAGGCGGCGTGATTGTTTCCCGGCTAACGGAGGACGACTAGCCTCGAGAGGAGGCGTTCAAATGATCACAGCGTTTATTTTATTGCACGACGTACAGCGCCGCCGCTGTATTTAACGATGTACCCGCTGGGGGAACCTCCGCCTGTTATCACCGTCTGTGCTTGAAGCGACATTTCGTAAACCGACGTATCGATCAATTTGCTTTTGAAGCGGTGGGTCGAGGCTCCGTAACGACATCCGGCAATCGCTGGCGCAGGTCATTGATTGGAAAATGTAAAAATAAAATAGTTAGATTATCTGTCACAGTTCCACAAGGGCTCCCTATAAATCCTTGTGGGGCCACCGACATGTCGTATGATCATGATGCAAAAAACTCCATTTCCTACCTCTCCTCTCAATCCATAGAAACGCCTCATAATGCTTTTCAATTCAGTTTATTATGTACTGCCCATTCTCACAAATTACAAATTTGCCTCAGGTTTATTTATTTATATTTAATGATGTAATGCATTTATTATTATTATTATTAATAATAAATATTCTTAATATTTATTCAATATTATTAATATATATTATATCAGTATAAATGATTATTTAAATTTAATTTGTATTTATTTATTTATTACCCTCAGAGGGCTTTACAGTCTGTACACATACAACAACCCTGACCTTTGACCTCACATCGGATCAGGAAAAACTCAAAAAAAGCCCATCGCCCGCTACCTGCAACCATCAGGTCGCTAACTTACTCTCCTTCCTGCAGATTTATAAATGTGTTTGTTGTTTACAACGTGGTGTTTGTTTACAACGAGGCGTTCTCACGGCTCGGCTTGGCGCCGAAGCCCATCGACGCCCTCGCCTTCCGTTATTATTTTCCTTTTTTTTAGCCACGACAGAGAGGAAGTCCAAAATGATTTGCTACGCAAACGGCAATTAATAAAGCCGTTTTATATGCTGGCAAATGAATAACCAACGCACACGTCCATCAGACACTGAGTACCGGAAAAAAACATAAAAGCATCGGCGTCTCCACGACGAGACCAAACAGAGACGACCGCTTTCCATCAGCAGCTAGTCGCTCGATGTCCGATCGTCACTCCTAATGCACCTCATGGTCCGAGGCCAACGAGGCTTGAAGGAAACATCGTCTGCAACCCGAGACGCTGCCCGACGCCGTCGAGCAGGACGCCATCTGCCCCTCGTCTTCATCCTCCTCCAGGGAAACTCTTTTTATCGGATTCCAGTTGCAATTTTAAGCAGCCCAGAAAATGCACCAAACACAACCCCCTAATTGCGTAGTTAATTAAAACCACGTGGTTCAACGTAACGCTGCGTTACGACATGTAAGTTAAAGGCGCCAATTAAAGTTAATTAATTTAATTAAAGGTCTCCTGGGTGTACATCCTGTGTTTGTTGGACCCGCAAACATCCACAAACTATGATTAGGAGTGTGTGTGAGTGTGTGTGTGTGTGTGTGTGTGTGTGTGTGTGTGTGTGTGTGTCGCTGCAGAAGGTTGAGGAACCAGTGTGACATGGTATGATGTCATTATAGTGAAGTCTTAAATAGTCTGTGTGAATAGTTTTTTTTCTATTTCTCAACATGAATATTATGTACAATTTTGTATGTATAATAACTATTTATTTAAAATAATCATTAGTCATTTTTCATTTGCACACAGCATGAAGTCATTTCAGTCCCATATTTATCACGTTGGTGAACGGTGTGACGGACCTCATCATTTCTACTCAAGAAACGATAATAACTCATTTAGTTTTAGACATTTATTTACATGTATTTATTTACCATTTTATTCATTTTTCACTGCTTGTGTGAACCCCGGACCTTTAGGTAAACGAATTTCAAACGTCAAAACATGAGTAAAGGTGTTTTCACAAGATATATGAAGAGGTTTTTTTAAATCTTCTATAGAACTTCTATTCTCAGCTTTACTATTATATTATCTCTTTATTTACACTTGTGCCTTAGGACAACTGTGCCTCATTACAGAGAGCTGAGTTTTTTCTTCAATTAAAAAAAAATGTAAAACATGGGTACATGTCATATGCTGGTGCTTTTTTTTTTAAAGGTGAATTTAAGAAATTGTTTAAACTCAAGAAAATGCCCCCAGACCCCAGAGGGGTTAAACCAAAGCGGTTTGGTGAACGGGGGTCGGAGCCGTCGGCGCGCCGTATTTCTGTTGTCGGGCGAACGATGTCAAGGGACACGAGTGTTAATCCTCCGGCTCACGCCGCGCTCGAGTGAGCAATTAAGATTGCATGCCAGTGTCCCATTAGGTGCCTCTCATTAGAGAATCCTCGTGGGGGGGGGTGACAGGCTCTGTATTAGTCGTCGCTCGTTTCTGCTTTTAACCGCGGATTTCGACCTTGGCCGTCGCGTCGCTCGGATCTTTTACGGTGTAATCTCGTTTTCTGACACCAGGGGTCAACGTGTGAAACCGCAGCTTCCACCTTCGGATGGAAATTATTCCCTTTCATTTGGCCCGCTCACGACTGCAAACATGTACACGTTGATCTAAGACTACAATTCAACAACTTTTAGATTACGCTTCATTTTGAATTTACAGCTTCTCGTTTATCCTGTAGGGAAAACTATTTTGACAGGAGAACATTTACTTTGTAGTAATTTAACGGCGACATGAGAGCCGCCGGTTATGTTTAATACGTCTCAATGGTAAGAGCGCATTAGAGACCTCTTGTTTAAAACTGTAGCATCAACCAAGTCCTTTTTAGATAAACATATAGTCCAAATATCTTATAAATATCCAAATATATTGATTAAATTGATTTATTGCACCTCATTCTAACGATATCAGTAAAACACATTTAATGCCTTACACACACGGGGTGATTCACCGAAATCATGGAAGCATCACACCTAACACCAGAGAAGGTCGTTAGCTAAATTATTCCGTTAGCTCTACCAGGCTAGCAATGTTGATAGATGCTTACAGCTCAAATCAACCGGTTTTCATGATCACAAGTACATTTACAGACATATTTGATCCCAAAATGACCAAATGGGAGTGCCGAATACACCAAGTATGTTGTAATCGTTGAATCCTTCTGGGTTCGCTCGTCTTATTTCAACTGAATGTCAGACGGAGACGACGTGAAATTTCCAGTTTAATTACGAGGAGGATTTTTGAAGCCGGGTGCATCTTTGAACCTGAAGCTCAACAGATTAGTGCAGCCGGCGTACCGGAGGTCAACCTCCTGTTAATTACTACGGCCGCTGGAGTGTGACACATTCTGTCTCGAGTTGCTCGCTCTCCAGGTTCCCCTCATTAGACACGCATCCATCAAACGTTCCCGGGCGCAGGTGCCCACGCTCGTGAAAAACCCAATCCAAATGCGCTGGAGTGTGCAGGGCGGCGCGATAACAACACGGATTAAGGGAAAGGACTAAGGGACGGTCGCCGCTGACAACGTCCGTACCGCTGCGTCTTTTATCTTGGTTGAGCTGCGCTAACGCCCAACGACCGCAACGACAGTACAAACTAAGAACAAGAATACAGAAAGTAACATTTCCTCAACATAGTCGAACTACAAAAGTACCACAATAAGAGATATTTAAGAGCCACTGAAGTGCTAATCTGTGTTTTATTCCAGATGTAGTCCAAAAAAAAGACTCTACAACAAAGCACCTCCTGCCAGAAACTTGCAATAACTATCACTGTACATATTCACATTCATACTTACACTGAGTTGATCTGCACTGCACACATTTCATTAACACTACACACATATACACACTTTGTATTTTGCACACTGTCTATATATATATATATATATATATATATATATATTTTTTTTTAAATTATTTTACATTGCTGTATTTACATATATGTTGTGTGTGTATATATATATGTATATATATATTATATATACATATATATTTGATTTTATTTTGTATTTTATATTTCACTTTGTATACTTTATGCACAGTCACTTTCTTTCTTTCTTATATTTATATTTTTATTGTGTTTAGTTTATTGGTGCTACTGTGTCAACAAATTTCCCCTTGGGGATTAATAAAGTATATTCATATTCTTCTATTCTTCTAAAAGATGTGTTTTTAGTTTCCGGCGGAAGCTGTAGAGACTTCCTGCTGTCAGCGGGGAGCTGGTTCCACCACGGTATGAATACTTCATAGTCGGCATATTCCATGTGAGGCCAGTCCTGTTGTATTTTCTTTTCTGCGTGGTACAAACTCGGCCAGGATGACGAGTCGCACCAGAGAGCCCATTAGGACGCGTCTGCATCCCAGCCGAGGCAGCCGGGGCGCGGGTCACCGCGAGGCGCGGCGGGTCTCTTCTTCACGGCCAAACGCTCCTCTGAGTCTCCGCCGGCGGACGTGCGATGGATAATAATTCCGACGTGGGGGAGGAGCGCGTGTTCAACAGATACCGCGTGGGGGGGACGGACGCCGCCTCTTTGTGTTTACGTGCCTCGCGCTACCTCACGACACTCGTTCCGTCTCCGTCTTTCTCCTCCGTCTCAGATTGCTTTTTTCCCCGTGTTTTTTTGTTGGTAGAGCCGAGAGCCGGCGGCATCGATCCCGCCGCGCGTCGGGTTGAGAATAAAAGGTCAGCGGGTGATGGATCTGGATGACGGCTGGTAATGATATGAATTAGCAGGAGAGGGACTCTATCCCCCTCCCCCTCCCCTCCCACCCGCTGTAATAAATGAACGAGCGAAAAATAATCTCCCTTTTGATTGGAAATCCAATCCTCGTTATAATGCGTCCGTTGATTCGACGCGCGGGCTTTGAAGGCTCGGAACGCGCTCAGCGGGAGGAACAGAAGACCTTTTTTTCTTTTTCGTCTTGCATTTCCTGGACCGGCGGCGGTGCGGTCGGCTCCGTCTGACCTCGGCTGCCGTCCGACTTAATTAGTCGATTCCACGCAAAAAGATTCCGGTTTATAGAACAGATGTCTCGCCGAAGTCTGAACTTGACAAGCAACCGGATCTCTGCGTGGGAGGAATTGCCTGCGCGGGAATCCACGATGGAGTTGACGATAGTTAAATAGTTATTACTTATTAGGGATGGCAGCTGCGTCGTCTCACTGAAATATTCACATACTTACCGTCTGTTGGCGGAATACAGATTAAATACAGTTTAAATTGTTGTCGTGCCGAGAGTGAAGATGAGAGAACTCGGCCGACAAGACGGAGCCTTTGTGATACGCGACTTATCTGATATGTGAAGTTGGATGTTTTGAGTTATTTTATCTATTAATTCTGGATTTGTGGAACCGGCCTCTGCCAGGCTTCCGAAACATAAAAACATGGTCTCTTTATTATTCACTTCCTATTTTTTGCGTGATTAAGATGCTAAGATGCTATGCGTAATAACAACGTAACAAAAAAAGTAGATTTCTCAACCAGGAAACTTTTCCGTTCCCGTCCTTTTGATGATTTTAAGATGAAACAGCGCCCCCTGTGGTGAAGGTGCGCCGCCGGTTATCGTGACGCTGTGTCGTGTCTTTTTCATCATTTTCACTCACTCCATTCGGACTAAGCTGTCAGCTTGTCAGTCGGCTTTGAAGACACCGTACCGCCGTCACGCGGCGCGTTAATCCACTTAATAAGCGGAGGAGGAAGTCCGGAGCTGAAAAGTTCCATTTCTGAGCCGCGATAAAATAAATAAACACCGTTTGGTGCTTTCTGCCTGGCGAGGGAACAAAGATGAAGGCAGGCGGCGATCAGGAGCTGCGCCCGGCGGCTCGTCCCTCGGGGAGAAGTTATCTCTTCCGCCCCGCCGTACATTCACGAGGACGGGGAGGCGAGGGCGTCTGCGATATGAAATACTGTCGACGGAGCGGAACAGAAAGTCCCCCGTCCCCCCCCCGATAAGAAACAACAACAACAACGCCGACGCCACCTTTTTGTAGGCAGGAATAAACAAATTCTGAATTCGTAATTCTCTTCAGGATTGCCGTTGTGACAGACGACTCGTCACTCAGGTATGAAATAGTAGAAATAGAAAAACGGACCTCATGCCTTGAGGAGAGCCCACGATCGACATTCCCGAAATACTTCACAATTTAAATATTCGAGAAGCTCGTCAGGACTCCGGCTTTGGAAAGACGTTTCCAACTTCCCCGGCGCAGCGGGCGGCGTGATGAATGACTTCCGGACGCCGTCCCCTGCTTTCGTTTGAGGCCGAGGTGCGTTCCGGCGCCGGCCGCGGGGGCCATTACGCGAAAATCTATCGAATGTCCGAATGTTTGATGGGGAGAAGCGCGAGCAGCTTAACACGAGGGGAACTCGGGCAAAGGGGCAATTTTTTAAAATAACAGTGTTCTGATTGATGATGGCGGCGGCGGATGGTTTTCTGCTCTATCGAAATGTAAAACCATCGAATAATATGACGGATGACGAATGTAGAGCCAGACAGGAAATCATTCTGAGGGTTTAACCATCCCGGGACCCCGAGGTGCGGTTAAAGCCGGGTTTACACGTCTTCCAGCCCGGCACCTGTGATTGGTTGCTAGAGGAAAGGTCCTCGTGTGAATGAATAGTAATGTGTTTATATATTAAAGCGATGCTTTCATGTCTCGGAAGAAGAAAGCTTAATAAGAAAATCAAACCAACAACAGACGGATCGTATTTACAGAGAGTTTCAACTAAATGTGGAACGTCAGACGTTGATGAATGAAGCTCAACGGAGGATCAGGAAGACTCTTCCCACTCATTCACAATCTCTCTCTCTCTCTCTCTCTCTCTCTCAATCTGTTTTTAAGCTGTGACGCTGGTTCATTATGTTTCTATTTTGTTCCTCACCATTGTCGTCTCTCTTGTTTTATATTGTTGGTCCTATTGTTTGTCTTCATCATGTAAATTGCCTTGAGTACCTATTTTAAAGTGCTATACAAATAACACATATTATTGTTATTACTCCACACCTACTCTATTTATCTATCTGATTACAGGCTTTCACTAACCATCTGGATTCCTCCACAATCTCCATCTGTTGCGTGTAATAAATGTGTTTCACTGTAAATAAAGTCTCTTCTGATTGAAGTGCAAACATTCTTTCAACCTTATGGATTTGTTGGGATCAGTGGAGTCGCTGCCTGGGACCAAATCATGCTGCGTTTATGCTTTGTGTGTAAAAGCTGCTTTCTCTCAAATGACCGGTTGTATAGAAGTCTATGCTTCATGTATTAAAGCTGCATTCTCTCTCCTGACCACCAGGGGGCTCCTCTGGTTGTATAGAAGTCTATATAGTGGCTCTACTTCTCTTGATGTATTCCCTCAGTAAACATTGTAAACATGAGTTTATGTCTCAGTCTCTAGTTTCAAGTCTTCTTCTATACAGCATGATGTCATCATTTAGTAAATGATGGTCATTTAGAGTAAAAACCGACCATAAAGCAAGGGACGCTTTAGAGGCGGGGCTACAAGTTGATTGACAGGATGCTACCATGGCTACCATGGCGCTGCAAGTGATGAAGCGACGCGAGCCGAGCTCCATTAGGAGGATGTATGTGTGGTATGAATATGTATGTGGCGTGATGGAGCGCTGCTTGATTGATGCAGCGCTCCGTCTCTGTGTCTGATCAGTGCTGAGCATCACCTGCCTGGTCCAGACCCGCCAGACCCCCCCCCCCAGACCCCCCAGGTACCGGAGGAGTTACGAAGAGCAACGCCAAGAACACGCAAACCGCTCGCTTCATATAGTGGAAAACATGCTCAGAATATTAAATAGATGATTCTCTCTCCCCTTTTTTTATTTATTTTTTAAGATTACTGTTTTGTCCACTGGCAAAGGCGTGTTGTTTGTTTATTTTCTGAGATAGAGGGGACCCGCTCCCATTCCCCCCCCCCCCCCCCCCTGGTTTTCATTTGCTGAGTGGTAACTCGTGGCAACAGAGTCAGTCAGTCAGCAAGTCAAACAATATCCAGCATGAACCTCAATTTCTCAGATGGAGCTGGCTTTCTCGATTGTGCGCCGCGTGTCGCTGAATATGTCCGCTGCAAATGTGTGTGTCCTCGATCCGAGAGCGTGTGTGTGTGTGTGTGTGTGTGTGTGTGTGTGTGTGCAGATTTCAGTCTTTTCTCTCATGCTCCTGTCACACAGGGTGATTTTACACCAGCCGTGGATCTGCCCATTTGACAGTAATCCCATCTATCATCCTGTTTCTTTCCCCCGCCACGCTTGTTGTCTTATCTCGCCGTCTCTGGTCATGTTTTGATCCGGCGCCGTCGCTCTGCTGCTGCGACACGCTGAGGCCCAGTTTGCCGTCAGGTCCATCTCCTAAATATTGCCAGATCGGAGTCTGGGTGTTTTTCCTGCAACGCCTCATTGCACAAAATGACCCCTTTGATATATAATGTATCTGAGGGTTGATTGTGGATGTTGATCAAAAACCGAGGACTCAACAATCACTCCATAGGTGGGGATCTCACATGTGTGTGTGTGTGTGTGTGTGTACTATATTCATCACAATGTCTTAGACGACTTCTCTGAGGCGGCGCCTACCTTTCTGGACACTATGTACCACTTTGAGGCGACTACAACGATGAGACGATGTGTTATGAGCCCTGGGCAAATGTATATCACGTTGCATTGTGTGTTATTGTTTGGTTCAGGGCATTATTGTATAGTAGAGTGTATTGCATAGTGTATTATCATATCGTATAGGGTATTATTGCATCATATTGTATAATACATCATGGTACATTGTAGTGTATTATCGTATAGTGTATTATCATATATACATTATAGTATATTATCGTATATACATTATAGTGTATTATTATATCATATAGTGTATTATCATACGGTGTTTTATCGTACGGTGTATTATCGTAGAGTGTATTATCGTACAGTGTATTATCGTACGGTGTATTATCGTATAGTATATTATCACATATTGTATTATCGTACAGTGTTTTATCGGACAGTGTATTATCGTAAGGTGTATTATCAGACAGTGTTTTATCATACAGTGTTTTATCGTATAGTGTATTATCTTACAGTGTTTTATCGTACAGTGTATTATCGTACAGTGTTTTATCGTACAGTGTATTATCGTATAGTGTATTTTTCGTACAGTGAAGCCCCGAAGCCCCGCCCCCAATGATGTACAGAGCGCCGTCGCTTGCTTATTTCAGGCATATTAATATTGCACCAAATTGCTTCCAAGTTGCAATAAATGCGACGGTTGGACGGCTACTGCAGATATGCGAAAGACACACAGATGTCTTTATAATCACATCTAGAAGGTCACGGCAAAGAACCTGTGTGTGTTCACACTGGAAAGCGGCGGGGCGTGTATTTTATTCAGCAAAAGGCACGCAAAGAAGTTTGGGAACCCACCGGTTGAGCGCCTGTTCCTTTAAAACGTATCTCTAGAAGATTATCTCTGCCTGACACGACGGATACAGCAAAGTGAATCTCCGTGAGCTCATCCTCCTGACATTTCTGTCTCTCATAATGCTGGATGATTGCTGAATTTTCTCTATTATATCCACATCTTGTTTTTAATCACTGACTTATCATTGGCGTGTGTGCCTGTGTGTGCAGGGACATGTGTGTGTGTGTGTGTGTTTATCTGGTGTGCGTGCATCACGTCTGTATAATGTGATTAGGGTATCTGCATGCACTCCGGCTCTTTCCGAACCTCTGACAAACAGGCAGTCTAATCGTGTTGGTTGCTAGGAACTAGGCAAGCCGGGAAACGGAGGAGGCAGGCGATGTTGTATCCCCATCAAATAGGGTACCACATTGGGCCAGTCTTGATCTAATATCAAGGGGGGCGGGGGGGGGGGGTGGCTGGTTGTGGAAGTGGGATCTGCACTTGGCTGAAAACAATCCTATTATAAAATGTAGCGAGGCTGCATGCGGTCATTGTGTGGCCGGATGATTTAAGGCCAGCAGGGTTCAAGAGAAGCAAGGAAATGAACGAAGTTGGGTGTTTTTTTTTATCCCTGACGGCAGCTAGAGAGAGTGACAATTACACTCAGTCATTGTCATGGACGTTTACAGGGATTTACATAAATGTTTATACCGAGCGCTTTGGTGCGTGGATGTAATAGACTGGAGCTCAATAGTCTATATGCGGTTTTTAATGTGGAATGACAAGGCACTTCTGTGACGTCAATATATTTGCAGGCCAATAAACACGTACACAAGGAGAAAGCTTTTATTTAGATGTATGCATATAAAGAGATTCCTCATTGTGTAAAGGGGAGTTTACATTAAATTATACGTTTTCCAACCGATATTATTCATATTCGCTGGTACTTTGTAGTCGGAGGACAATATGAGGGGAGATGCATCCTCCTTTTTATCAAAATGACCAAAATACAAACGCCACCCGCTTGTTAACCTGCCATCCCATAATACCAGAGAGAGAGAGCAGGCTAGAGGGGTTTAGTTGGATCTGTTAGTCTGGTCTGCCCGACTCATTGATCCTTGAACTGACTGATGTTTTGTGAAAGTTAGAATCTATAAAGCTGTCCATTGGCTTCTGAAATATCCGTAGCCTAGCAGCGCTGCGTATTGATAAATCCATGGCGCCGTCCGCGGAGTAGCAGACGGATTTGTTACGCCGACTATTTCTCTCGAGTCCCGCCCTCCCGTCGGTTTAGTCTTGGATCTATAATATCGTCTGAACTACAGAGCCTTTCACAAAAGGCATTTTATATTCAAATGTATTCGCGGAGTCCAACATCACGATCCACAGACGTGCCAAAGTGACTTTACAAGCTGTCTGGCAATAGATGTCATCGTTAAAGAATAAACGACGTCAGTAAATTATACCCCAAATCTCTTGATGTCCACATAATTGTACATATTTCTTGGGCAGCTGCCTATTGGAATGATAAATTAGCACTTTATATAAAGAGAAAAACTATTTCAATGGGGAACCCTTATCTTATGTTCTTACTTTTCATTCAAGAGTCCTGGTGGAGGACCCAGGAGGTTTCAAGTCTTCTCAAACGCAGCACGATATTCATTTCCCTAAACGATGCTAAACATGAACCCTAAAGGGGCGTTCACACCCAACGCGTTGAGAGTTGTTTGTGCGATTCGATCATAAATCAACGTACAGACGTGAGTGGCTACGATAGATGCGATTCGACGGGGCGCGTTTGACGCAAGTTGCGAATATTAGCAGAATTGAGAATTAGTGGTTAGTAACTGTGATACGACGTAGCGCCAGATCCTTTCTAATAAATAGCCTTTTAATTGACACATTGCTCGTGACATTTGCTCCTGGTTGTAGTTCACCGATGTTTTAAAAGAAGGAGATAACGGGAGTCCCCGGCGAAGCGGCTTTAAAGAGACGTGTGTGGTTTAGAACAAATAAAAAAAGGATTTTGAAAAGTAGGCGATAAATATTTGGTAAAAGCCACTGTGTGCACGGCGGTGGGCTGTTTTCGTGACCTCGTAAGTTTTATTTTATTGAATATGAAGAAAAGTGATAAAGTTGTGATCCTGCCAAATAAACCAACATGTTTCCCTCCAGTCGGCGTCTCCGGTGGGCCCGTCGATCATCCCGCCTTATCGCCGGCCTCTGTGTTTTCACTCTTACGCTCCTTCAGTTCATCCGTCTCCGGATCGCTGCGGAGCCACAGATCGGTAGAGGAACAACACGGCTGGATCCATCGCACAAGGACAATCTTACAAAAGCAAAGGTTGTGCTCTCGGAACAGATCCTGTCATATCTCGTCGTTTATGTTAAGTTTTAAGTTGTAGTCCTGTTTTCCATGTCCGCTTTTATTTTGTAGTAACTGTTCTCTTTTGTTTCAGATACTTTATTTCGTGTCCCGGTGTTTCCTCGTTAGTCTGATTGTCTGCTCCGCCCCTGATGGTGTCCACCTGTTGCCCTTGTCCTCATGTATTTAGGTCTGTGTCTACCTGTGTCTTGTGTCAGATCGTCTTGTCTCCTGTCTGGTCCGAATCATTCTTGTTTGAATAGTCTTTTGTCGCTGATTGTTTTTTCCAACGTAGTTGAGATTTAGTTTTTGCACTTTGATCATGTTTTTGCCAGCATAGCTGGGATTTTCTGTTTTCGATAAAACCCTTTTTGATTGCTCTAAACCTTGAGTCATGCTTTTGGGTCCTGCCTTCTGAGTCGTGACAGATCTGTGTTTCATGTGCAGAGTAAGACCCCGTTTACATGATGGGAAAACGCATATATTTTCATGCGTTTTGGCCTTTCGTTTACACAAAAATTGAGGTTTTATCACGGAAAACGATCATTTCTAAAAACTCCGGCCAAAGTGGAGATTTCTGAAAACTCTGTTTGTGTGTTTGTGTGCGAACGAGGTCAAACAGAGTTTTAGGTGGTCAAACGTCACAGTGTGCCACTAAAGATGCTTCACGTCATGTGAGCGTCCTATGGGACGTATGCGGACGGCGTATTCATGAGGGTTCATATAAACAGAAACTCTTTTGAAAACGACCTTGTGTGTACAACGTTATTTTTGAAAACGGAGGGGCAGAAATATTTGTTTCTGTAAATACCGCTATGTGTAAATGTGGCCTGATTCCTGATTCAAGCGGGGAAGGACGAGGACCTGTGTTGATCTCAACACTGCTAATTAACAGGAAATATATATATTTATATAGTAAGGAACAATAAATGTGTGAAAAATCGAGGGGATGTCCTTGCCAAAACATTTCTGCATGAATAAAGCTCACGGGGACTTCCTGACCCTCTGTTGTTTGTTCATTCTGTAAGTGTTAGAGATCCTCTGGAGACGTGACACCTCAACGGAGACTTTTTTTTTAGCGTTTTAGTAAAATATACAGAGGCAGAATGGTATACTTAACGGATTGTAACAATTCCGGTACATCAACAAATGATCTAAACCCCCCGAAATTCTCCTGATGAGGCTGTGTGAGCTGCTGTCAGCTTGACGTCACCTGGAGGCAGGTTACTGCATCCGTGTGTTTCATCGGCTAGCGGCGGCAGCAACACGTTATAATTAGTGAATCTTTTCTTAGTGTCGAGACTCGCCTTCTCTCGACCGGCGCCGGTGGCAACTCTGTGGAGGACGTCCTGGTCCCGCCCCTCACGAAAAGAGACGAAGAAAAGTTGTTTCGTTTGAACTTTGACGTTCGGAGGTTGTTTGAGTAACCGTTTTACGCTCGCCTGAAGTCGCTATATTGACGCTTGGCTAAGCCCCGCCCCCCTCGCTGTCAGAGCTACATTATCATGGAGCTCACACTGTCACTAAGTGTAGTTTATGAATAATGTTGATCTGCAAACTGAATTCAGAGAGAAGCTGCCATGAGGGTCAACGCCCTATTTGGGGGATACCATGTCGGACAGATTCGGGGTGAAACACGTAAAAAATATAAAAGATCACGAATCATCGCATCAGCTGGAGATCAGAAGACAATGAAATTAAGGAATGCGGGGTGGATCTTTATTCAGGTTGCGGGGTGGGTCTTTATTCATGTTACGATCATTAAAAATCGTACGTGTTTCAGTTCATTCGCCTTCAGTGGCTAGCGTAGTGCTAACGCTAATTAGCACGAAGGCTGTGATCGTCTCAGGTCGACGGACGGGGACGATAACTTGAATTTAAGCAAAACATAACGATGGAATTCCTAAACGGAATATAAAATCGGATACAAGTCACAGAGGCTCACCTTATAAAACGGAGAGTTACGAACGAGTAAAGATATCTGGCGGATCGGCCCCGCGCCAATAACTCCGACATCTCGCCCGAGTTCCGATAAGAGTCGGTCACACGGGGAGAATCAGAAAGGGAGGATGAAAACTTTTGCTTTTAAAACCTGTGAAATGCATGTTTCTGATGAGAGAGAAGGAAAAAAAGAGATTAACCCTGCAGGCAAAAATATTCGACTCCCTCGTTACTGCAGCAGGTAAATCACGGATCTAATCAATAACATTAAATTCAGTTTAATTGCCCCACAGAGGTCGCGCCCAAAATAATTATCTATCCACGATATAGTGCACAACGTCTGCCGCCCGCCAATTATTTACAAGTCCGAGTTTTATGCACCGTGTGCACGATGCAAAGTTTGTAATTGGAAGTCTTATTGACGATTCTCTTCGATAAAATCTATTCCAACAGAGATTAACACGGACTGTATTTTATTTTACATTCAAAAGAGCCGAGGCGACACACTGCTGGTTGATGTGAAACACTGAGACGGGAAGCCGCTCACATTTTGAAGCTTCTCGTTTCTTTCGGCGATCTCCTGATTTCTTAAATCGTCATTCAACTGCCGCGCGTACGGATCCGAGACCCCGTTTACACGATGGGAAAACGCTTATATTTTCATGCGTTTTGGCCTTTCATTTACACAAAAACAGAGGTTTTATCACGCAAAACGATCATTTCTAAAAACTCCGGCCAAAATGGAGGTTTCTGAAACCTCTTTACGTGCGAACGAGGTCAAACAGAGTTACACATTTTGACCAATGGATTTCCAGGACTTTTCCATGACTTTAAATCAAATTTCCATTACAAAACTAAAATCTTGGTTTAAACATGAACAATTTAGAAAATGTAGCGTATTGAGAGCGTATCCCGGCTTATATTTTGAGCGTCTTTCTTTAAAAAACATATTAATTATTTAAAACTCGGCGTTAATGAACATGTGATTATAACAACATTTCCATGACTTTTCCTAAACTTTTATGGATAAAGTTTTCTCCATGACCACGAGTCTGTCATTTGTGTTTTTCTTCGGTTCACTCCGGTTTTGATTGTGTCGGCGGCTTTTTTAAAAAGCGTCCATGATTATCAGCATAATACAATACGTGGTTTCCATTGTTGAAGCATGCCATTTTACAGATTTGTTCAATCTGGGAGGAGGGGGGGGGTTCTAAGATAGTCTGCATGGTGGATGTAATAGAGGAGAGCACATAAAAGGACAATAAAGAGAAAACACTGGGCTCAGGAGGCGTTGTGTGTTCAGTATTCCTGCGATGCAGTGACACAGTGGAGATTATATGGATGTAGATTTAATAAAGGTCTGAAAACCTTCCGTCATTCCTTTCTTATCCCCGCTGTCTCCGTGATATTGTGCTTTATGTAACTCTTCAGCGGCGGGTAATCATAACTTCAGATGGTATTTGATGCAATAGTGGATACAGATGGGTGCAGTGGATCAGGGGGGGGTCGCTCCCTGAGGGGAAAGACCCTCGATCCATCTCAACACGACAGAAAAATGGAGTTGCATTCACTGTGGAAATATTAAAGCTGCCACAAAGAAGTGTCGCCGTGTGTTGATCTCCAGGGAGTTTCCAGGGAGGATGAACTACCTTTGAGAGGAGCTGATTGGCTGATTTTAGAGACTAAGACTCTGAACTTGGAAATATCGTTCTCCTTCCTCTTGACCCTTCAGGCTGCTTCCTGTTGAGCCCGGATCACCACGGCAACCACGATTCTGAGCCTCGATTCTTTGTTTACACTTCTTTCCGTTGAATATTGTTAAACTTAATTCACGCCATCCGGAGCCTGATGTCCATCACCTGCCAAGAGCCCGTTGTCAGTTCCTCTTCCAGTCGACCCGGAACGCGCTGCAGACGTCACTCATCCCATCTGGCCCGAATGCCTCGGTGTTCCCACGGAGGAGTTGGAAAACCTCGCCTGGGAGCGGGACAGCTGGGACGCCCCGCTAAGCCGGCTGACCCGGCTCCGGATAAGCGCAAGATAATGGACGGCTAAAAACGATATTTCAAAACACCGCCCACATGCCGCGTGGGTGCCCTCCGTCGCTCCTCGGAGCTTCGAAAAGGACCCATCAAACGGAATTGGTCCGTCTCTCCAGGCCGCCGTTATAAAATGCCAAATTGCCCCTTCAGAGAGGCCCTCGTGGTGGGAAGGCAATGGTCCTCCTCAGGTGTGACGCTCAGGCAGAATTAAAGTGTGCAAGCGTCCTTCAGGTTGATTATTTGATTGACCCTTTGCTCATCTAACTTTGACTTCACATAATTGGCCTCGTCTTCGGGAGACTTTGAAACGAGTGGAACGGACTTCACAGAAAGTGACCGTCCACCGCGGCTCTATTGAAAACAGAGATAGTCGGGATTCTGATGTAAAATAGAGACGCGCGTTGCGGTCGTCTACGGGAACGCATCCTGTTGATCGGCGGAACATTTTTTCCCGAGGCTTACCGCAGGATTATTTCAAGATTACATTTCCATTTCTCGCATCAATTATCCGAGTAAAGCCTCCCCTGAAACGCAACCGATGTTATTCTTACGATCCAGGGAGGTTAATGAAAGGTTTCATTTCACTCTGCCACCCCCCCCCCCCCCCCCATAACAATGGAATGATCCCGGCGAGGTTAAACATCTTGTTCCCCCCCCCCCCTCCGACCTTTGAAGTGCTTCCCGCCAAACAACCTGAGAACAGCCGGCAGTGTTCCCTCTGTGAGAAACATGTGGAACGGTCCTTTTTTCCCCGTCTGTTGAACTTTCCTATAAAATAAAAAAATAAAAGCAATATTGCTTTTCCGTGTGACATTCAGGACGAACGGCCGCACAGTAGTGCCCTTCACTCGGATCCTTTGATTGACCCTCGATCCACGTTTTTTCTTTCCTCAGAAGATGATTGGACTCTGGGAATTCGGTTTCTCTCCCCGGTTTGCATGCTTATGTTTTTGCAGCCCGGCGACTCGCAGAAGAGAAGCTGTTCCCCTTTGGCCTCCCGCCGCACGCACCACGGCGAGGCGGTAACATCCACCAACACCGCTTTTCATCTGCCCGGTACACGGAAATCATGAGGTGAGAAGGATCAAAAAATCAATGTTTTTTTTCTACTCCAAATCTAAATCACCCCGGCAACAATGGGGAAGAGTTGCTAGATGAATGGGCATTCAGGTGGGATTACTGTGAATAGTGCTAACATAGCAAACACAAAAAACTAATATGACGAATATGAAAAAAGGGGAGGGGCTTTTGATGTGACAACCTCAACCGTTTCAGCTAATCTGCAATTTCCGTCTACGATGATGAAAACGAGTTCTTAGCCCCGGAAGCTGCAAGATGGATCCAAGAGATTGTGGCAGAAGAATCAAAGGATTTGGTTTTCTATTAAACATTGAAGGAAATGTTTTATTAAAGGAAACATGGTTATC
Source organism: Liparis tanakae (assembly GCA_036178185.1). Lineage (NCBI taxonomy): Eukaryota > Metazoa > Chordata > Actinopteri > Perciformes > Liparidae > Liparis > Liparis tanakae. Next base: position 20,293,341 of record CM070088.1, read on the forward strand.
AAACGGATTGTATGACGACGACGTGGAGGACCAAAGAATCCGTCGGCGTCTTCATCCGTCGACTCGTACCACCTTTTAGAAAAAGCAATTGACTTCTATCAATCCCCATGTGGGAGGGAAATGAATCGGGCACTCGACAATACAACAACAGTAATGGAGCTTGGACACCGTTTTAAGATTCTACCCGGGAGAATAATTAAATATACATCAGCTGTAATTGAATAGATAACCGCTGTACGGTCCTTTCAACGCGTTACGCTTCACAGGACCTGAAACATCGAGAGAAAAAACACTTTTCCGTCTAGACGGAATCACCTGGCAATGAACTCCTGCTCGGGTCGCAGTTTGAGACACTTGATTGAACCGAGACGTGACGTTTTCCGCCTGCTCTATCACAGCAGCGTGTCATCACTGATGGCCTGAAACAGCTTCCTCTAGAGAAATCATGAAGTTAATTTGATGTCTAAATTCATAACCCAGAAAAATGGGTGTTCCTCTTTACCTCGCACGTTCCATTAGGCAGTCGGACGCTTCCGAAATAAGGAATCTGTTCACTTTCGTTCTCCCAGAAGAGAGAGCTTCATCCTCGTGTTTTGAGTATGTGGACGCTGGGCTTCATGTTTCACGCCTCCAATGCAAATATTTATCAAACCTAACTTCTACTCTTGATTTCAAGCTTGTTTTTCCTGCATCTGATTACACGGGAGCCCCGTTTGAGCTTCATCGTTCACACGGCAACACTTGAACTCATCACTGAAAGGTAAAGGCAAAGTCCCTTTGAAAACGGTTTTAATAGAAGTAGATGTGCTCACTAGAACCTTTTAGGTTTCAGCGTATCCCACTAGGAGAAACCTTTTTGGTTGCTGGTAGAATGTTTTCCCCACGAACCCTACCATCGGGAACCCTTTTGAGAAACTCTAGGGAACCCTTATATGGTGGATGGGGGCAACTCATATCCTTATCCACCTTTAAGGGTGCTAGAGTTTCAAAGTTGTTCATATTCAACAGGATTCATCTAGAAACTACAAAGGGGGTTCTAATAGAACCCTTTCAGATTGTTCTATGCAGAACCATGGGACACCTATTAAAGGCTCTAGGGAACCCTTATATGGTATAGGGGGGGGGCACACAGATCTAAGGGTGCTAACAAGAGCTGAGAAGCCTTTTATAATCAAAGTGTTTCATCTAGAACCCTAAAAATATTCCCATAAAATTCTAATAAAAACCCTTTTAGAGCGTTCTACCCAGAACCATCGGGAACCCTTATGAGAGGCTCTCGGGAACCCTTATATGGTGTAAGGGGGCCTCCCAGAATCTCTATCCACCTTCTAAGGGTACTAACAAGAGAAGCCTTATCAGAACCCACCAAGGCGGTTCTAATAAGAACCCTTTCAGATTGCAATGAACAAATTAACCCACTCAGGAGGTTCTACGTAGAACCCTTATCGAAAGGGTTTCTTCTAGAATTCGCTCAGGGTTATTGGGTTATTGGGGGTGTTTGAGCTTTCCACGCTAATTATTTCATCAATCCTTGAAGAGCCTTTAAGGAACCTTTAAGAAAGGACCCCTCAAAAAAGAATTCTTAATAGAACGCTTGAGACAAAAGGGTTCTTCCAAAGTGAATGGTTCTGGGTAGAACTTCCGCCCTTTAGGAAGAACCTTCATCTGCTGCTGTCTCTGAAGTATTACCTGTACTTAAAGGCACTTTTTATTCAAGTGCGTCCGCGTTCATCATTTGTGTTTACGGCACAAACAACCCCAACATTTACGTTCCGTTCAAAAGCCTCTTGGCACCTAGAACATCGGATGAGCAGAGCGCTTCTTAACCAGCGGCCATTTAAACCCGTTGCTATACCTACCAGCAGGCTGGCATCGAGCTTCATTGTTGAAGGAGGAGAAGAAGGTGTGCGTGCGTGAGCACCATGCAGTGACGGGGGGGGGGGGGGGGGGGGGGGGGACTCTTGGTTGTTTCAGGTTTTCTTTTGATAAAATCTCGAAAAGGGACAAAGCGTGTGTGAGTGTTGCGAGTGTAGAGACAGACGGACGGCATTATGTCAGCCAGCAGGACTCTGGGGCGAGACACTGAGCGGGAGAAGGCCTGCTGAGGGCTTCTGGACCACGTTTCCTCCACTGATACAAAGATTCCTACACGTTGCTCACATATAGGGTGTCATCGCTTGTGTACGTTCGTATCTCGATGGCTGTAGCACATGCCACAAAAAATGGAAACATCTCAGTTTCCATTTTTTGTGCCCGAAATTACTTTTCTTCAAAAAATGTTTCTCAATCTTGAGAACATAATTCATCATTGTGGTTGCGGTCGCTTCCTTATCATCAGGCCGTCCGCTGTGTGTTGGTTTAAGGCTCTACAAATCTAGTGGCTGCTGCAGGCACCATGGGGGGGGGGGGGTGAAAGGATGGGGACATGACTCACAATTACTAATGTTTTTTTTCACCTTACTTGTGATAAATGAAGCCATGGGAGGCCTTTCATTGGCAGGTAGCAAGCGAGACGAAGGCTGCGAGTAGACGGGGGGGGGGGGGGGGTTAACGGTCACAGTGTGGGAGCCAATTACAGTGAGCAGGTGGGATTAATTGGAAATGACCAGTTTAGCTAAATGTAAAAAAATATATATATTTTTTTAGAAGTGCTACAACTTTTTGCAAGAGATACAAAAGTGAATCAGGCGCTCATGAGGAAGTTCAGCATTTCACTTCAAATTAAAACCACGATTCATCTTCCAGAAAGTGAGGAATCAGGAAGCGACTTTGCGAAACAAAGGGTTTTTCTTTCGCTGTGAACAATAGAGAGACAGACAGGAAGAGAGTCATAAGTAGCCTCTAATTGCTTTTTATCTCCGGGTCCTGTTTCTCTGACTTCGCGGGGAGCAGACGGGCGGCGTGCGGCGTGACGGACGCCGATGAGATGGAGCCGCCGGTGATTCAATCTGCGGCGTCCGCCACAAGATACAATCTCTGACAACGTGTAGAGGGCAGTGGAGACGCTCCCCGCCTCGTCTCTACAGCAGGAGAAACCTTTCCACTGTCCAACACTTCTGGTTGTATAGAAGTCTATGCTTCATGTGTTAAAGCTGCGTTCTTTCTACTGACCACCAGGGGGCGACTCCTCTGGTTTTATAGAAGTATATGCTTCATGTGTTAAAGATACATTCACTTTACTGACCACTAGGGGGCGACTCCTCTGGTTTTATAGAAGTATATGCTTCATGTGTTAAAGATACATTCTCTTTACTGACCACTAAGGGGCGACTCCTCTGGTTGTATAGAAGTCTATATAGTGACTCTACTTCTCTCTTGATGTATTCCCTCAGTAAACATTGTAAACAGGCATTAGAGGAGCAGCAACTCGTCTCTTTTTAGCATTCAAAGAAAAGCCAGGTTCTTATTTCTGAAATAGAAACCTCAGCCTCAACTTCAACGTCTTCACAAGTTGCTGAGTGTGAGGTTTAAAAGAGAGAGAATCATCAATTAGGAAACCCAAGTCTGTATACGATGATACAGACTCAATCACGCCGCCCTGAAGGGTAATTATAGCTGGAAGGTTCGGTGGGTTTTGCTTTGAGTTTGTAAATATCGTCAGCCGTTTTATCAGGATCCAAAATGAATCTCAACTCGTAGAAAGTGTGAAGAGCATCAACAGATTTTTGTAACCGAGAGCCTGATGCTGTCGATGTTTGACACGTGAGGCGCATTTACGTCAGACTAAGCACCGTCGACGTGGCGCTTCTTTTAAAGCGTCAGATGTGGCCTCGGACGTGTTTTAAGACCGCTTGAAAGGATCCGAGGTCAGAATAAAGGATCCGAGGTCAGAATAAAGGATCCGAGGTCAGAATAAAGGATCTGAGGTCAGAATAAAGGATCCGAGGTCAGAATAAAGGATCTGAGCTCAGAATAAAGGATCCAAGGTCAGAATAAAGGATCTGAGGTCAGAATAAAGGATCCAAGGTCAGAATAAAGGATCCGAGGTCAGAATAAAGGATCCGAGGTCAGAATAAAGGATCTGAGGTCAGAATAAAGGATCCGAGGTCAGAATAAAGGATCTGAGCTCAGAATAAAGGATCCAAGGTCAGAATAAAGGATCTGAGGTCAGAATAAAGGATCCAAGGTCAGAATAAAGGATCTGAGGTCAGAATAAAGGATCTGAGCTCAGAATAAAGGATCCAAGGTCAGAATAAAGGATCTGAGGTCAGAATAAAGGATCTGAGGTCAGAATAAAGGATCTGAGGTCAGAATAAAGGATCTGAGGTCAGAGGTCAGAGGAGGAGTCGAGGTCAGAGGTCTGAGGAGTTGAGGTCAGAGGGCGTCTGGAGGCCTCGACCCCTGGCTCTGTGTCTCTCTACACACCATCGATGAAGATAAGTTATGCTTAATGGGGACAAGTGCATGAAATTCTGGTTTGTTACCTTCGCATAAAAAATGCGGACAGTTATGTTTTAATCGCTGTGTATTTATTTATTTGTATGCGTGTGTGTTTGTGTGTTATTCGCATAAGTCAAAAAGTATTAAACCGAATCTCATGACATTTGGTGGGATGATTGGTAATTATCCGGGGACCATTTGATTAGATTTGGGGATCGATCGAGTCAAAAGTCAAGGTTAAGGTCATGAAAAGGTACCAAAAACGTGGCTGTGGTGAAGGTATGCGCTCTACCGAGTGCCTGTTCTAGTTTGTGTGTGTGTTTGTATGTTATTCGCATAACTCAAAAAGTATTAAACCGAATGACATTTGGTGGGATGATTGATTATTATGCTGGGACCATTTGATTAGATTTTGAGATTGATCGGGTCAAAGGTCAAGGTCATGAAAAGGTCAAAATATTATTTTTACCATATTTGTATCCAATTGTCATGCAACTATACCGAATGCCCGTTCTAGTTTGTTTTGTTTTATGTATATGTGTATGTATGTATGCATGTATGTGTGTGTATATGAGTATGTATGTGTATGTATATATATATATATGGTTCTTTGAAATAAGTTTTTTGAGAAATGATAGGTTAAGGCTCTTATAAGGTAGACAGCTTCAGCCTCGACCCGTTCGGTCAGCCACTTTCTTCTTTTGTTGAATTCTGATTGTTTTATATTTTGCTGATCGAAATAAACAAAACTCAAACTCAAACTTGGTAACTATTACTAAAAAAAGAAAAAGAAGCTGAAAATGCCACATAGTAAATTATAAAATCCAGTAAAACGAGAGCAGATTGGGTCTGTCTGGTAGAGCGTGAAGCTTCTGTCGGGAGCGCCTCGACCATCGGCGTCCAGATAGTCGCCGCCATCGACCCCCGGAAGAAAAAAACATGAAATAAACACGAGGAGCGAGGCGGCGGCACGCCGCGCGGCGAGCAGAGACACGCGGACCCCGAGAGCATCAGAGGAGCAGCGGAGCGAGACGAGCCAGGTGCATGCTGGGAGTTGTTCATTCCGAGGAGACGCAATCACCGCCTTCCCGCCTCGTGTCGGGTACGATTACCAGCTGCCACCAATAGTTGTGTTAAAAACTAATGTTTTATGGATCGGTTCAAAGACAATAGAGAGGACGCGTCTGGGAGAGGGGAGATTATAAATATATAACGTTATAAAGTTTGTAAAACAAGTCAGCAGTTATGAATGTTAGTAAGAGAATATTAAAGTGAGATGAACATTAATATTAAAGTGAGATGAACATTAAGTCAGCAGTTATACATGTTATTAAGTTGAATAAAATGGAAACAAATCATCAACTCTGTGGTTTAAAATGCACAAATGTTGTTAATAAAAGTGGTTTTAATATAATCTGCATTCATGAAAGCAATTTACTGAAGATAAAAGGTAATAACCATTAAATCAGCAGTAATAAATGTTATTAAGTTATTAATAAAGGGTAATAAACACCAACTATGTGATAGATGTTATTAGGTTGTTCATAAAAGATATTTAACATTAACTCTACAGTTACATCTGTTAGTAGTTATTGATAAAAGGTTAATAACATTAAATCAGCACAAATACAAGTTAATAAGTCATTTATATATATTATTATGTTGTAAATAAAATGTATTTAACATCATGTCTACAGTTTCATCTGTTAGTAGTTTATTGATAAAAGGTAAATTACATTAAATCAGCACAAATAGAAGTTAATAAGTCATTAATAAATGTTATTATGTTGTAAATCAAATGTATTTAACATGAAGTCTACAGTAACATATGTTTTTATGTTATTGATAAAAGGTAAATTACATTAAATCAGCATTAATAGAAGTTAAAAAATCATTGATAAAGAGAAGTACTTGGTACAAGAAGGATTATACATTGTAATTATTGTTATGTTGTTAATAAACAGATATTCTGCAACTCATTAAGGTCAGATGTCAAACTATTAAAAATAAAGGGCTATAAAAAGACTCTGGTTCTGTGAGACGGAGCTGAGTTCAGCTCCGTCTCACAGAACCAGAGCTTGACCCTCCTCCTGGGTCCAGACTCTCTGTCTGGAGGGAACGCCCCCATAAGGGGGCGGAGTCTAACTCCAGTTCCTGGGTCCAGACTCTCTGTCTGGAGGGAAGGCGCTTCCCCATAAGGGGGCGGAGTCTAACTCCAGTTCCTGGGTCCAGACTCTTTGTCTGGAGGGAACGCCCCCATAAGGGGGCGGAGTCTAACTCCAGTTCCTGGGTCCAGACTCTCTGTCTGGACCCTTATGGGGAAGGCGCTTCCCCATAAGGGGGCGGAGTCTAACTCCAGTTCCATTTCCACCAGCCCGGTGGAGGCAGAATGAAGCCGGTGGACATGTCGCGTGTGGGAGTCCGCTCCTCAAATCTGTCGCCTCCAGATTGACTCCGGAGCCGTGCGGATCGCGCTCCGATCGGTCCTTCGCCATCTGCACCGATCGGCGTGGCCGCTCGGTCGTTCGAGCCGGCGGCCGGCGGCCGGCGATGCCATCTGTGTGACATCCACTACGGAGCGCTGAACACCGAACGGACTTAATTAACCAATAACAGGAATGATTAACATAAAAAGAGGAAATTCCGCTCTTTTTTCATCTTGTAAATGTGGGTAATCTGAAGCGGTGAAGTCCTCGGCGTGAGCGGCTCTATCTACCCAGAGGGTCAGAACCGGCTGTTCTTCCCTTTTGCCTCCAGTGACAGTGACGTAAACAAGGGGAGCCAACGCTGCCCTCCATTGTGATCAAAATAATAACCTTCCCAGGAACCCAATCTAACGTTCCTCAGAGGAAGAGGAGGCCGGTGTGGAGCGGCTTTCATTTTAAATGTCTCGCCGCCTGTAGGCGGCTTCACTCGGCCGGTTCCTCTATTCCACAGGTGTCCAACACGAGGCCCGCGGGCCGAATGCGGCCCGCCACGTCATTTCATACAGTATGATCAACTTTTATAACCCGTGCTTTTATTTTGAAGGTTACAAACTAAATGGATTTGTGTTATAATATTAGAAAAATGTTCATGTGTACAATATTTCTACTCTCGAATAAACAATAATCAAATCCAAAAAGAGTTATTTAACAATATCTTCGGCATAAAATATCAAAATTTGAAGGTTTCAAATAAAATGGATTCATCTGATAACATTAGAGAAAAAAATGTATGTACAATATTTCTGCATATTTCAAATGCAAAGTGAGTTATTTAACATTATATTCGAGAGTAGTTTATACGTTTATATGTTTCAGTTACGCCGGCCCTTTAAGAGACGGCCGTGATGCCGATGTGGCCCACGGGGAACACGAGTTTGGGGTTCAAAGACCGTATAGCATCTAAAGTTTCTAAACGGTCCATCTTCAGACCTTTAAAACAGAGTTTAATGTAAATGCATCTCTGGAGGGATCAAGTGGAAGCTAAAAAAACCTTTTGCGAATATAATCCACAATCTCTATAGATGTGAATGTGAACACGGTGTTGCGCAACAAAGCCGTGCTGCAAAGTCCCGGTGCACCGGTTCTCTGGACGGACCCATAGTCGACCGAAGAGGGGGAAGAACATGAAAGAACATGAAAGAACATGAAAGAACATGAAAGAACCTGCTGGAGAACCTGCAATGACACGTCTGTGGGACCAGGACCTCGCCCTGCATGTCAACCGGCTTTTAATTTAACCGCAGATTAAATCAATCGTGGAAAAACAGCCCGCCTGATGACTTGATGTCTCTAGTCGGCATGTCAAATGTTGCTCTCTCTCTCTCTCTCTCTCTCTCTCTCTCTCTCTCTCTCTCTCTAAGATAATATTATCACCAAAAACTGTTTTGTTACCCAGCCGTATGCGGGATGGTTAATGTGTGTTTGAGTGTTACAATATCTCTCCTGACCACCAGGAGGCGTCTCCTCTGGTTGTATAAAAGTCTATGCTTCATTTGTTAAAGCTGCATTCTCTCTACTGACCACCGGGGGGCAAATCTTCTGGTTGTATAGAAGTATATGCTTCATATGTTGAGGCTGTATTCTCTCTCCTGACCACCAGGGTTGACTCCTCTGGTTGTATAGAGGTCAATGCTTGTGTTAAATCTGCATTATTTCTACTGACCACCAAGAAGTGACTCCTCTGGTTGTATAGAAGTGAATGCTTCATATGTTAAATCTGCATTATTTCTACTGCCCACCAGGAGGTGACTCCTCTGGTTGTATAGAAGTCAATGCTTCATGTGTTAAAGCTGCATTCTCTCTACTGACCACCTGGGGGCGACTCCTCTGGTTGTATAGAAGTCTATATAATGACTTATTCCCTCAGAAAACGTTGTAAACATGAGTTTGTGCCTCAGTTTAGTAGTTTCTCTATATTTCTCTGATTGGCTGTTTTCACGGCAGCCAATCGGTGCATTATAAAACACAGAGATCGTAGAACAAATACAAAGCACCGGCCGACAAAGAAAAGAGCTTCAGGAATATTTTAAACGCACTCCTGGCAAAATAAAGACTCATTTGGATCGGGGAAAACTCCCAGATGACTCAAGCGCCCGAGCGGTGCTCTTTATTTCTCACACTTCCTGTTCCTGACCGCTTCCCAGAGCGCACAAAGAATCAAGCCGAGGCAGGATTCCCTTTGAAGGGGAGATCAGCCGGTTGGTACGAGCCGCACGCACAAACAATGTGTTATCGCTGAAGGGCCAAGTGGTCGCCTTCGCCCTCGCACTTAAAAGAGAGCCGAACCTCGGGGTCCGACTTTGAGGGCTCTCCAAGGCTGCGGTCGGAGATGAAATAACTTAATTCCTCAACTCAAACATACAATTAAATGTCCTTTGAATGCTTCTGATATCGGCGGGCTTTGATAAGTCCAATGTCATTTCCGCGGGTGGAGAATACCCCGGCGAGGCGTTAGATAGATACGGGGCGGATGCTGCCGGTGGATCGCGGCGTGGACTAACAAGCGGTTCCCGGGGACTCTGAGGTGGACGCGAGGCGCCTCGTGGAGACGTTCACGAGGATCAGTGGAAATTCGACACGCGGGGGGGTGAGATGCACAAGGTTGCGGTCGCGGTTATCTCCCGCCTTACGCTCCGTGTAATCTGGGGAACAGATCGGCCGGGGTTTAACAAATTAAACAGACAGGCTGTGGCGGTGGGTTCAGGGTCATGCGGTACGCGCGCTGCGTTCAGAGGTGACGCGGGGTTGTCCGACACAGCGGGCGGGGGAGGGGGAACCGGCGGAGTCTCCACAGGAGGCCCCGCCGGTTCTCCGCCGGTTTCGCTCCATGGAAGATCCCCCCCCCCCCCCCCGAGCGTCTCGGGGCGATGCTCTACGCTCGACTTTCAAACAAAGAGAAAGAAGTGATGGTCAGCTGGAGCATTTTTGCAGGCGCTGTTTCAGGTCGTCTCGTGAGTCGAAATCCTGAAAGAGAACCTGACTGACCAGGTCAGGTTTCACGTCAAGAACACCGAGAGAATCTCACGGGTTCTGAGCATCGAGTCTCTTCGCCGGTCCGGCGGAGCGTCTGAATAAGACTTTGAAGTCTGCGATTCGTAAATTTTAATAGCGAAGATGAACTTAATTGGAATAAATGGCTCGATTCTCTGGTTCCCCACGTACTTCTCTCCCTTTGAACTGTTGTTCGGCGGGACGCCGCGGGGGGCGCTCGACCTGATTAAGGAAAACTGTGAGGAAGGTTAGAGCGTGCGGCAAAAACGAGATCCAGTACCTTCCTGGACCGGTGAGCAGAGCTCCACTCACTGGGTCAGAACCGAGCCGGGTTGAGGGGGAATCAGCCTCAGCTGGGATCCATCCGTGTGAATGAATCTCGAAACCAGTCGAGGTGGGGAGCAGAGCGATTTGGGGCGGATGATCGAAGCGACCGGGATTGAGGACACCCTCGCAGCATGAGCTTGCAACAATAAAAAAACAGCTAAGGACTGAATCCTGTGTGTTGCCGTTTCTCCTGAAATGCTCCTTTTGGGAGGCGATTAGTCCTCTAGATACGTGAAGACTGCCGAGTGATACGTCTTACGGAAATAAATCCGTCACCCCTGAACACCACCGAGGGTTCTCCAAGATCTCTTAATCAATGACTTCAAAACTCGCCGAAGACGGGATGAAATACTCGGATGGTTTTGTTTGCGTAGGAGTTATGGCGCATGTTTACGACCAACTCCAGATCCAAAAGAAACTAAGACTCGCAGAGACGTCGTGAGTCAGAAAACACTCGGAGAGAGGAGCACCTGCGGGGAGTCGAACCTTTGGAACTCTCTCAGCGTCGGTTGTGCGGCGCTGTGTGGGATTCGTGTTCTCAGTGAGATGCAGATTTCTACCTGGTGGGATGACAACAAATGCTCTCCATGTTGAACTATGAGGCCGAGCTGGAAAGCGTTGTGTTCAAGTGCAATTTTGAGAAACCCGACCGTTGAATGAAACTTTGTTCTTGCGTTTCTTTCCGGAGGAACGGTGTGTACCATTGAAGGGGACGTCTCTCTAAAATCGGAAACTAAAAACGCACCTTTTCCGACTACATCTGGATTAAAACACAGATTTTCACTTCAGTGGCTCTTAAATATCTTATTGTGGTACTTTTGTAGTTTGACTATGTTGAGGCAGTGTTACTTTCTGTATTCTTGTTGTTCTTAGTTTGTACTCTAGGTTGAAATGCACTTATTGTAAGTCGCTTTGGATAAAAGCGTCTGCTAAACGACACGTGATGTAAAAAATATGATATTGACGACTAGATTTTATAATCAACTTTTTTTGTTGTTACCTTCGAATAAACGGTTTATATCTCCACACCGCCCTGTTTCTACAGAAGGTCTATGGTCTCTTTGTCTCTCTGTCTCTTTGTCTCTCTGTCTCTTTGTCTCACCCATTCATCCATCCACTATCCAACCATTCAGCCGGCCATCCTTCCCTCCGTCCATCCCCTCATCCATCACTTCATCCATCCAACTGTCACTCCGTTAATTCACCCGTCCACTCAACCGCCAGCCGAGCCCTGAACTGTCCGTCCATCGCTGTGAATCGAGACGAGTGCCCGTGAAGCCGGATGCAGAACAGCTGGAACCAACCGAGGCCCAGAGTCAAATATTTAATCTCAACAAGCTGATAAGATGCACTTAGAGGGATTTGAAAGGAAGCCGCTCGTCCCTGTAAATGTATCATTAGCGGCCGGAGGACAGCGGCGGCGTGCACGTGAATACGCAGACGCAATAAGTCAACGTGCGCAGTGTCAATTTATCCTTGTTTTCAAAAAGCTGCGCTAAAAGGAGCTTTAATTATGCTAAATATAAAACTAGAGAACGTGCTTTTAAAAGAAAAACTCTTTATTATCGTGTTATTATTTTAAATATAAGAATTGTTTTTCTATTTTCTCCCAGACTGAGAGGAGGAATCCCAACACAAGCTCAAAGTTGTGTGAAGTTCTTCTCCCAACTTTCTTTCAGTTACAACTCCTCCTCGCCCATAATGGAGGCTTAGAGGCATTTATGATGAACTTACATGGAAAGAAGACACATTTTTATTTTCAGTGCCTTCTGAGAGATGTCTAGAGAAGGCCAGGAGCGGTCGAGTCAGCATCTTGACGTCGGCGTGGTGGTATTCAGATGTGATGAGACCCGGTGTGCATACTAAACAAGCTTTTAATGCTCAACAAGAAGATTAAATGTCACGCCAACCTGCGAGAAGCGCTTGATTTGCCACGCTGTGAGATTAGTGTCACTCTGCCCGTCAACCGGGGCTGCTGCCGTGTTTCATCCAGAGCAGACGCTCAGGGTGAGTGTCTCATCAAGCCTAACAAGTCATACACTACAGTATTATTAAAATACTCAGACACAAGAGGTGGTGTTGAGGGGAGTCTTTCTTTTTATAACGCAAAGATCAAAGGACAGAGAATATATATCGTAGGGACTTGTTAGTCTAATTCAATAAAAGAAGATTTAATGAGCACATTGATGGTCCCCAGAGGATGAACATTCGGGACATGTCCTTAGTTTTTCTTTACTATCTGGCAAAAAACATAAAAACTAAATCTAAACTAGAACGGGCACTCGGTAGAGCGCACACCTTCACATATCACAAGACTGGGCGTTGAATTATGAACATTTTGGCATTAGTTTCATGCCAATTGGATATAAATTGACCGCGCTATGGTAAAAAGAAGATTTTTACTTTTTCATGACTTTGACCGTGACCTTTGACCCGATCGATCCCAAAATCTAATCAAATGTTCCCCGGATAATAACCAATCATCCCACCAAAGTTCATGCGATTCGGTTTAATACTTTTTTGTTCCTCTGGATGACAATACACCGAATTACCATCAAATAAATGAGACGTCTGCGTATCGTTATTAAAGTGCGATTAGAGGATTAAAACCTGGAAGCCTGCAGTTGTCTGGAGAGCATGTAGCAAGACCCCCCAACACACACACACACACACACACACGCACATCCACACACACACACTCACTCCAAGGAAATCAAATCCACCGGAGCAATAAAGAAAACACACACGACGCCTACGCCAGGAAGTCGTCCCGCCCGGCCGGTGTTTGTCGAGGCTCCGCGAGACATTTACAGCCCGCCGCTCGCCGCCGAGGCCGGACGCCGGAATGTACCCCCCCCCCCCCCCCTTTTCTCAGGGAGGACAGGAGGAAAATATTTTTTGATCGGAACTTGAAAAAAGCAACCAAATTAAATTTCAGTTCTTCAGTTTTCTAGACGTTGAAGTCGTGTTTCTGTCCGATGTCATGTGTCTCCTCGCCGTCATCCACAAAGGGAAATCAGATGTAACAGTGAAAAAAAAAAAGAAAAGAAAAAGCTCGGAGCTTTCGTACCCACGTATCCTTTAGCGTGGCCTCATTAAACTACACACACACACACACACACACACACACACACACACACTTTACACCAAAGGACAGAGAGGCGGGAGGCGGTGGAGTCTGATCCTCCCGTGGGAACAGGAGTGATGGGATGTAACGTCGGCAAATGGAGTAGAAGTGACTTCTCCTTCAGGCGGGTTTAAACTGAGAGGTGGATATTTAATATTTGCATTAATGCCCCCCCCCCCCCCCTCCCTCCCCCTCCTTGTTAATGAACCACCAGTTTTTAAACACGCTCCACCGAAGCCAGAGTGGAGCCGGATGGACCGGTCTAATAGCTGGCGTCCTCGCTGCGTAGCGTTATGAAAACTCCTCTCGAGTCTCGAGCAGCAGCGATAACATCCCATAATGAGCGCCTGGCGTGAACATGGGGCCCGGTGACTCATCGCGGCGGCCTGCACATGGACTCTAGATGGGAGCGTTATGAGACTCGGGAGGGGGGGGGGGGGGGGGGCTTCAAGTGGATTGATTCCCCCCTCCCCCCCCCCTCCCCTGTTAAGCGAAGGTCTGTAAATGGCTTCTGGTCTGAGGCAACAGATGGCTCCTCTGCTCTTAAAGGGACAGGCGCAGAGCTTCCAGGGGAGGTCGTCCCACCGGCCAGAGACACCGGGGTCACCGGGGGGTCTGGGTGTAGCAACATGCTACGGAGTTAGCACGGAGAGGTGGTTCTTCTCCGTGTGTGTGTGTGTGTGGGGGGGGGGGGGGGGATGCAGGTGGTGCATATATATATATAGGTGGTGCATATATATATATATATATATATATATATATATATATATATATATATATATTCTATCTAAATATAAATAAATCTGATAAATGACAATATTAAAACGTTTGATAGCTTTTTGATTGATGATTATATGAATGGCTTCTCGTATCTGGAAGAATAGTGGAACATTAGTGGGCGTGTAAACATACTCATTTGATAATAATAATAAAAAAAGGAAAATATCCTCGGAAACAAATCCCAGTTATCCTCAACAACAACAACAACAACAACAACAACAACAACAACAACAACAACAACAACATCTGAAGTACACGGTTTTAAAGGAAACACTGCAGCTCAAGCCCCGAGCGGAGGAGACGGCGGCGCTCTGCCAGAGCGAGACATCTCGGGAGAGTCCTGCACGCACGCACACACACACACACACACACACACACACACACACACACACACACACACACACACACACACACAAGTCTTATCTCCCAGAAACACAGGAGCCTGCTCCGCCATGTGGGTCACACCGGTCGCTCACTCCGGGTCGCGGCCCGCCACGCCCACGACTAACGGCCGTTAATTGATGTGGCAGAGATCCACTGCACACACACCCACACACACACACACACACGCACACACACACACACACACACAGACCCGTCGCGGGGGAGCCGGGACGCTCGGTGTGTGTGATGCACTTTTCTGCTTGAATTAAAATCAAGGTTGAGTCACGTAACGCTGCTGCTATGCAGATTAGCCGGCAGGTTCCTCTGGCGGGCGGCGAGGATACCCCCCCCCCCCCCCCCCCCCCCTCCAGTGATCCGGGTTAACTTAAAGGTGGAGAAGACCTCCACCCTCCGCCGCCCCACCCCCGAGAGACGTTTTCTTTCTCTGTAAGTCACACGTTCTGTAAAAGTCAAATTCAGAACGGACCCCTCCCCCGCCGGGTCGACACCCCCACCCCCCAGACGAATATGATCAGATGGAGTGCGTTGAAGCGGCACTCGCCCTCCGAGACGACGAGCCGAAGCCGTGGCGACGGGATAGGAGAGCGGTTATCAAATCAGCCCCCGGCCCCCGTTGCCAGGAGCGATATGAGGTGTGGGAGGGTGGGGGGGGGGGGTTCCGTCCTTCAGGCCACCGTTTTTCCACGCGGCGCGAATCCTAACGAGGGGGAGGGTCCTCCGTCGGCGCTTCACGGCGTCTCGTTTACGTTCTTTAACGCCAGACGTT
This sequence comes from Liparis tanakae, assembly GCA_036178185.1. Classification (NCBI taxonomy): domain Eukaryota; kingdom Metazoa; phylum Chordata; class Actinopteri; order Perciformes; family Liparidae; genus Liparis; species Liparis tanakae. The sequence goes on from CM070088.1 coordinate 20,308,603, forward strand.
AAACGCCGAAGTCGAGCTCACCTCGCCTCGCCCCGGCGCCATGGCGTCGGGCCGGTCGCCTGCTCTTCACGTATCGACGTATCGACGCGTCCCGCCTGCGTCGGTCTCGTCAGCCAGCGGACGTTTCTTTTAATTACGATCGGTTGTTACCATGGTTACCGAGACGCTCCTATGGGCTGGTATTAATATTTTTTGGTGTGAAGTCGACGTCGCAATCAGGCGGCGTCGCCGAGGACTCTTCAGGTGATTGTCGAGTCATTAAGACGACGCGGCGGCAGATGTTTGTGTGTAATTGCCTTATTATGAGGGCGGATGGAGACGAGGCCCCCGGGGGGGGGGGGGGGGGGTGAAGCCTGACAGCCGATTGGACGGCCGCTGTCATCAAGACGAGACGAAACATGTTTCGTCGAGACGTTTTAAGGCCTTCGCAAACGGGACGCATCGTCGTCTCCGATCTACGACTTCCTACTCACGCAAATTTGTGCGTTTTTTTACTCGTAGATTTGCTGCTTTGATCTTGTAAATCCGATCGTTTAAGAAACATTCCTCCTGCCCTCGACGGCCCGAGAGGAGACCTTTGATTGGCCCGCGGGGCATCGTGCCCTGCCTCTCGCCTGAAGGCAAAAAGGTTTCGAATGCCAAGACTCGAAAGTCACTGCTAGTAATGTTATGAATATCTTTCTTCCAGATGTTAAATCTCTCTGTTGTAAATGTTTAACTTTGTATTCTCGAGACGTTTGTGAGTTTTTACTTGTAGATCCGATGACGTCCGAACATCCTCCGTACCCTCGACGGCCCCTAGAGGGCGCCGCGGGTCTCCGTCTCTGCGTTCCCTCGCCTCTTGTCTCCGTCGCTCGGCGCGCAATGGAAGTCGTTTTTATTTATCGATGCTAGAGACGTTTTAATCCGTCTCACTTCCTCGACCACGTGACCCGAAGCTCGAGTCCTTGTGATCCTCAACGGGCCAGAACCACGACCGCGAGGGTCGACCTGCAGCGGGTCGAGAGCTCGGGGATTTCTGCACGGAAATCTTCAGGATTTTTGTTGTTGTTGAATTTTTTCCATTTTGACAATTGTTTTTCTGTCTTCTGTGTTTCCAGCTCTCAGAGGCGTCACTTTGCAGTTTGATTATTGAAACTCCCACGCGCTTCACACGGCGCCGGAAAAGACGCTCGAGGAAAAGAAAAAAAACGTTGTGTTACGATCAGCGGAAAAAAAAGAACCAATGAGCAAAAACCCAGAAGAACCAGCGGCTCTGTCGCCGGGTCGGATGTTATAGAGCAACATCTGCTCCCCCCCCCCCCCCCCCCACTCTGTCTGTCCAGTTCTGGATTAGAGATGGCCTAAGCCCCCCCCCCCCCCCCCATGCTGGATTAACTCCGGGAGAAGCCGCTCTGCTGTCACACGTCAACCTGCAGCACCGGCCCACCGAGCGGAGGGGAGTCGGTTCCTCAGGGGTCGGTTCCTTAGGAGTCGGTTCCTTAGGAGTCGGTTCCTCAGGGGTCGGTTCCTCAGGGACCGGTTCCTCAGGGGTCGGTTCCTTAGGGATCGGTTCCTTAGGGATCGGTTCCTCAGTAGCCGGTTCCTCAGGGATCGGTTCCTCAGGAGTCGGTTCCTTGGGAGTCCGTTCCTCTGGAGTCGGTTCCTCGGGGGTTGGTTCCTTAAGAGTCGGTTCTGCAGAAGCCGGTTCATTAGGAGTCGGTTCCTTTGGGAGCCGGTTCCTCAGGGGTCGGTTCCTTAGGAGTCGGTTCCTCAGGAGTTGGTTCCTCGGGAGTCAGTTCCTCTGAAGTCGGTTCCTCGGGGGTCGGTTCCTTAAGAGTCGGTTCCTCAGGAGTCGGTTCCTCAGGAGTCTGTTCCTAAGGGGTCGGTTCCTTAGGAGTCTGTTCCGAAGGGGTCGGTTCCTTAGGAGTCGGTTCCTCAGGAGCCGGTTCATTAGGAGCCGGTTCCCTAGGAGTCGGTTCTCGAGTTCAACCTGTTGAGGTTTCGTCTTTGACGGAATTCTTTTGATCTATTTGTCCGTTGAGATTAAACCGTTTAGAGGTTCCGTAGGAAGTCGTTTCTCCATGAAGTCGTTAATCTACATTATTTACATTTATTATTATTCATCCACTCAAAAACCTGTTAGAATGAAATAGGAGTGACATTCAGCGAAGGAGCCTCAGACACACACACACACACACACATACACACACACACACACATACATATCTACACACACACACACACACACATACACACACACACATACATACATATCTACACACACACACACACACACAGCTTCATGCTCTGAAAAGCAACACAAAGAAACAGACGAGACTCTGAGACCTGAGATTAACGTGAAGCTTCACCAAGAATCATCCAGACGATCGGCAGCGCCAACACACACACACACACACACACACACACACACGCGCACACACACACACACACACACACGCACACACACACAAGCACACAAGCACACACACACCTACACACATGTAGTCATTTGCGCCAATAAAATGGCACATATCTATGAGGAGATAGGAGGAGGAGGAGGAGGAGGAGAAGGAGGAGGAGGAGGAGGAGGAGGAGGAGGATGGGGAGGAGGAGGAGGAGGAGGAGGAGGAAGGGGGAGCTCTATTCAGCAACAGTTGTCTGTGTGTGTTCAACTGAGAGGGAAAGAGTTCGCTGCAGCAACCCCCCCCCACACACACACACACACACACACACACACAAACACACAAACACACACACACACAGCAGGTTATTGGAGGTAGGAAGAGACGAAGCCGAGAGAAGATGAAGCCAGACGGCTGGAGGGACGCCTGGCAACCGGTGGCCCCCAAAAAATGGAGATGCAGTAACAAGAGAAAGACACACACACACACACACACACACACACACACACACACACACACACACACAGGTGGCGGCGGCCGTGGGGGGTAACTCACTGGAGTCGTCCGAGTCGTAGCCCTCCACGTCGGGGTCCTCCTCCCTCCTGGCGCTCGGGGCGGCGGCGCCGGCTCCGGCCCGCTCCGGTTTATCCTCATTAGGCGCGCTCGGGCGCGCGGCGGGAGCGGCGTTGGCCGGCGAGGAGGCGGAGGCGGAGGAGGTGGAGGCGGAGGAGGTGGACAGGGCCGGGCTGGGGGGCCGGAGGGCGCGCGGGGGGGGGGGCGCCCCGCGGGTACCGGGGGAAGTAGTCTGAGATCTGCTTGATGGGCTGGATGGGGCCGGGACACACGTCGATGGCCATGTGCTCCTGGATGCTGATGGCGGGCTTCTCGCCTCTGCGTTGTGTCATGCATGCGGTCCAGCCCGGGAGCCCCTTAGTCCACGACTCCCCGCCGCCTAATCCCCCCCCAAACACAAAAACAACAACAACGACAACGACAACAAAGCGCAAAAACTGGAAGAAGAGAAAAAAGGAAGGTAAACAAAACTAGTCCTTCCCCCTCCTCCTCCTCCCCCCCCCCCGTCCTCCTCTTGCCTTGTCTCCTTCCTCCTGGGGGGGCGTTCTGAACCTGGATTCTGACGGGGTCCGGGCGGTCCGGGTGGAGGTCACACCGGGTCTAGGTGGAGGTCCGGAGGTCCGGTGCTGCTGCTGCCGCCCCGTCCGCAGACCCAGAGCACGCCGTCTGACAGCCTCACGCACTACTACCTCCCCTCCCCGCTCGCTCCTCTTCCTCTACCCCCACGCTCTGCCCACGCCGGCACCGCCTATCAGAGAGAGGGAGAGAGAGAGGGAGAGAGAGAGAGAGATTAGAGAGGACGGAGGGAGGGATCAGCTGATGTCACTGCCTAGCAACCGAGCGGTAAACAGGAACCCGTCGGCCCGAAGGTGCTTAATTATGATATTAACTCCGTCCATCTGTCGGGGGGGCGGGGCCACGGGGGGGCGGGGCCGCGGCGCCGGACTTGTGGGCGCAGCATTTACCTCGGGGCGAGGAAGCGATGAGGAAGGGAGGATTCTTCGTCCAGAATATTATTTGTTTTTTTCGGGGGGGGGACCCGAGAAAACTTTATGCAAATGAAGGATTTTGAGTTCAGTGATGGATTTGTTATGCAACCACTTAAAAAGACACACGCACACACACACACACAGACACACCCATACCCACACGTACACTCACACACACACCCTTGAGATCAATGTTGCCACTCGAGGCAACCCCCCCCCTTCAGCCCCCTGCTCCAAAATGCCTAAAGCCGCCCCTGCCCCTTACTTTTCTGACGTCACACCCTCATTTGCCCCACCCCCTAATTTCGTACACTCATAAACACACTTCATTCATTCCCTTCGTTCGTACACACGCGTTCCGTTTAAACGCGCCGCGCGTGCACGCGCCCTGACGCGAGCGCGCGCTTCTATAATTGCTCCGCCACCTGTTGCTTGTGACTCGGTCGGGTTGTCGGTGTGAATCCGCGACCCTCGCGCGACGCGTCGTCACCTCGCGCGCGCGCGTCCGCGCAACTCGTCGGGTTGCCGTTGGGAGCGCGCGGTAATGAGCCGTGACGGCTCGTTAGGAGGCGCGCGCGCAGGTGAGACCACCTGTTCCTCTCGACGGACGCCGGGAGTCACGGAGACTCCTGGGTTCAAATTCCTGCGCGAGCGGGTTTTTTTATTTATCGCGCTGCCGTTTTATTTGACAGGAAAGCGCGCGACACATTGTCTCCTTGTTACTCACATTGCGTCACAAAGAGGCTCCGTCTCCCATGGGGACACAGACACACACACACACACACACACACACTCTCCCTGCAGCCCCCCCCCCCCCCACACACACACACACACACCTGCAGCAGGTCTGCCGCCACGTTTCCCCCGTTCACAGATGACGCAGCGCCCTCTAGCGGCAGCTGCAGGCGCTGCAGGTGATCCTTTAATCTGTTTATCTTCTAAACAAACATGACTACACAAAACAAACACTTTACAACTAATACATGCATTATAATGTATTAATTACTCTAGATAAAGCCTTAAGAGTACAAACTTAACAATTCTACATTACTTAAGTTTGTTCAATAAAATAAATGTGTGTGTAATGTTACTTTAAACCATTAAAAAGAAACTCATAAGGCTTTTATTAGTGTTAACAAGTGCTTCTAAATGTTTTATAACGTGACAATAAATGTGATTGTAATGCAATCAACGCTTTTATCATCTTATTGACACATTAGTTCGCTCGTTAACTCCCTCGTTAGCTCGCTTGTTAGTTTGCTCGTTAACTCCCTCGTTAGCTCGCTTGTTAGTTTGCTTGTTAACTCCCTCGTTAGCTCGCTCGTTAGTTCCCTCGTTAGCTCGCTCGTTAGTTCCCTCGTTAGCTCCCTTGTTAGTTTGCTTGTTAGTTCCCTCATTAGCTCCGTTTGTTAGCTCCATCATTAGCTTGTTTGTTAGCTCCCTTGTTAGCTTGTCTGTTAGCTCCCTCGTTAGCTTGTTTGTTAACTCGCTTATTAGTTTCCTCGTTAGCTCCCTCATTAGCTCCCTCATTAGCTCGCTTTTTAACTCCATCGTTAGCTCGCCCCTTAGCTCCGTCGTCTGAAAAGAAGATGATGTAATTAGGTAACTGCTACGTCGACACCTTTTTAAAACACGTGACTGATATTTATCACTGATTAATTTCCCGTTGATTTCTCACATTCAGACTTTTATAAGCGGTTCATTATTCCCAGCCTGAGGACTGAAGGGCGAAGTGGCCTCGTCTCCCCTCGGTGTTCATGCTAAGCGATGACACGGTGAACCGAGTGATTACCAAGAGGGGTCGGGGCCACCAGGAGAACAACAGGAGAACCCCCCCCCCCCCCCCGCTGTAACGATGACCTCACTGTGCTCACCGCCCATCAGGCCGGCATTTAACCGCCATTGTTTTCACAGTCTCAACATATTTTCCATCATAACTCATAGAGATGATGTTGAAAACTGAAGATGAGCGTTGTTGTTGTTTTGAAACGTCGGTCAGAAACAACAAACGTTTCTCCTCGTGTCGACTTTGGTCCCACACCGTGAATAATTAATATTAATAATAACCCAAAGCCCTTATGTCTCCGGGGATTCAGCTCTGAGCCGCTCTCTTCTTCTTCTTTTTGTTTTTAAGCTGCATGCTTGATCATTAGCTTCTGAGAGAGAAAGAGAGGAGAGAGAGGGAGAGAGAGAGAGGGAGAGAGATAGAGAAAGAGATAGAGAAAGAGAGAGAGGGGAGAGAGACAGAGAGAGAGAGGGAGGGAGAGAGAGAGAGAGAGAGACTCCCCTCAGCTAAATGTCAGTTAGCGGTCGTTGTTTACACCGTTGTCATTTGTAGCAGGAGCGTGACGGAGGAGAAGGAGGAGCAGCCGCCTCTTCCCCGTCTGCAGGAGCAGATCAACGATCCTAACGAGCTCCGAGGAGAACCTCCACCTGTGTGGCCCTCAGGAGGAGCTCCACCTGTGTGGCCCCGCATAACCTTCCCGAATTCTTCGTGAATGTGTTTCAAAAAGGGACGCTATCGAAAGAGCCCCCCCCCCCATCACTTTGTCGTCCTTTTGTGTGTTATTTATCATTTCTTTAATCTATTGCAACTCTTTGTGGTCATTTTGTGTCGTTTTGAATGTCTGTGTTGTTGTTTTGCATCTTGTTGTTGTTGTTGTTTTGCATCTTGTTGTTGTTGTTGTTTTGCATCTTGTTGTTGTTGTTGTTTTGCACCACTGTGGTCCTCGTCTCTTTGTGGTAGGTGTGTGTCTATGTTGCTATTTTGCATAATTTTGTTGTTGTTTTGCTGAACTTTGTGGTCCTTTTGTGTGTCTTTGTAGTTGTTTTCCGACTCTGTCATTTTGCATCTCTTTGATGTATTGCAACTCTTTGCGATTCCTTCTTCTGGGTCGTTTTGAATGTCTTCGTTGTTGTTTTGCATCTTGTTGTTGTTGTTTTGCGTCACTGTGGTCCGTTTGCATCGCGTTGTGTTTTTCAAATGCATTAAGAAATGCATTAAAGAGGAAGCTGACTCCCTCATGTGTCGGCTGACCACGCCCTCTAGTGGTCACAAACCAACGGTTCTGCTTCAGCAAACTGGGGGGGGGGGGGGGTCAGGGGAAACATCTTAGTGGTCATTGTGTGTCTCCTTGTTGTCCTTATGTGTGTCTTGTGTGTCGTTTCTCATCTCTGAGTAACAGTGTGCGTCTCTGTGTACGCCTAATTGGTAGTTGTGTGTCTTTCTGTGGACGGTCTGTTTCTCTTCTGGGTCGCTGTGAATTTGCTTCTCTCCGTGACTTCATGTGAGCCGTGACTTCAAACGGAGGCTGTGGCCTGTGTTCATGAGCTCCATTAATCCACAACCATACATCCTTAAAAATAGTTAAACATTGTTCTTTCTCACATCTTCGACGACATCTTCAAGTCTCCGGCTTCAAAGCTTTCCGTCGGGATGTGATTTTGAATATTATGAATCGCTTGAAGATTAAAAAAACAATAACATTCAAAGGCTAAAGACTTTCACTGTCATCAAAGGACATAATTCAACAATATCATTATATGCAATTTGAAAAAAACATTTTTTAATACAGAGAGTTTTGAAGTGATCTCATTTCTCGTGACAAAGTGCAACGAGCCGGCGTGTGTGTGTGTCTGACTTCAGTAGTCCAGAGCGCAGATGAGGGCGACGCCCCGTTTGACCCAGTGCTTCTGGCTGCGAGGCGTCGGCAGCTCCACCGCCATCACGTAGTTGGTGGAATGCCCGGTGGTGGAGAGCGTCCCTACACAAAGTACACGGCGTGTAAGAACATTACAGAATCCGGCTTCTTTCTGACGTCAAAGCGTTCCTCGGGCGGTGCGTGTACTCACCGGCGCGGGCCAGGGTCTTGTAGATGGGGCAGACGTAGACGCCGGAGGGCGGAGGTGAGCGGTCGGGGCGGGGCATCAGCCAGAGGACGGACATCTCCGTGTGCAGCTCCTTGGGCCGCGACTCCTCCAGCCGAGCCGCGCGGGGGTCCCAGCGGGCGCCCTCCAGGAACAGGCCGTGGATGTAGCAGCCGGCGTGGGGTTTCTCCGTCAGCTCCGCCGCCGCCGAGGTCATGACCTGGAGGTAGACGGGCGGAAGAAGTGAAGAAGAGACCGGGACCGGAGCACCGGGAGCGACTCTTCGGCGCAGGTCGACCCGATGCGTCGATTCTTTACACAAAGGCGATTTAGACGGGTGAATACGTCGCGCCACGCCTCAGAACATGAAGGTTTTTATTTTAACGTCTGACCTCAAAGTCGAATCCTATGGTGTCGATGGAGGTGCCGGAGCGCCGGGCGTAGTTCTGGAGCGTTCCTGTGAGGAACGCCTGGGGGAAGAAGAAGCCGCTGATCCAGAAAACGGGGGGGACGCCGTCGAGGATCCACCTCTGGAAGAAAGAGATCCTCTGCAGCAGGTCGGACACCCAGGAGGCCAGAGGCTTCAGGGACGGGTACGCCTGGAGGGGGGGGGGAGAGAGAGAGAGAGAGTGTTTGTATGTATGTGTGTGTGTGTGTGTATGTGTCTGTGCGTGTGTGTGTATGTATGTGTGTCTCTGTGTGTGTTTGTCTGTGTGTATGTGTGTTTGTGTTTGTGTGTGAGTGTTCATGTCTGTGTGTGTGGTGTGTGTATATGTGTGTCTCTGTGTCTCTGTATGTGTGTGTGTGTGAGTGTTCATGTCTGTGTGTGTGTGTTTCTTTATGTGTGTGTGTGGCTCTGTGTGTGTCTGTGTATGTCTGTGTGTGTCTGTGTGTATATGTATGTGTGTGTGTGTCTGTGTCTGTGTATGTGTTTGTATGTGTGTATGTGTATTTGTGTGTGTGTGTGTGTGTCTGTGTGTGTATGTGTATGTGTGTCTGTATGTGTGTGTGTGTCTGTGTGTGTATGTGTTTGTATGTGTGTTTGTGTGTGTGTGTGTGTGTGTCTGTGTGTGTGTGTGTGTGTGTGTCTTGCCTTGTTCTTCCACATGTCCGGCACCATGTTGTTGAACAGGCTGTTGGCCATCAGCTCCAGCTGTGATGACATCACCACTAAACCCTTCAGAGCCTTCACGATGTCCCCGAGGCTCTGAGAGATGACGTCCAGCAGCGTGTTGTACCTGAGAGACGCCATTCAGGGGATTTAAAGGGCCAGTACCTCGCTCAGCACTCATTCACGTTTCCTACTATCGGCCAACGCCGAGCGCCGAGCTTCAAGCGGACAGACGCGCCGTACCTGATGACCTCCTGGATGAGCACCGTGTTCATGGACTCTTCGTAGAGGACCGGGTACTTTTCCATCACCTCCTGAACTCTGAAGGGCCGAGGGATCTTTTCGACGATGCCGGCCACGATCTCCTCCACTCTCTACGGGACGGGAAGAGAGGCGAGAGGCGTTTCTGTCCCCTCTCGATCCGTATTGAACGAGTGACACGATACAAGTAGCGCTAACTACATTTAGAAGAGACAAAGCTAAAATCGATGGATCATCGGTACCTCCTCCAGGGTCTTTTCCCCGGCGCCTGCAGCTCGGGGCTGCAGGCGGACCACGGCTCCCAGCAGGGCGAAGGTCTCGTTCTGGGCGAAGCTGATGTTGGCGTTGTCGTGCAGACCAAAGATCTCCGGGGTGTCATTGATGGGCAAACCACGGATGAACGCCAAGTAACCCTGGAGGCAGAATATAGTACAGTTGATAATTTCCTCATCACATTTCATCAATGATCTCCTTTTTTGAGTTGTATGGTACCAACAGAGGTTGCCTCGTGCTTCAGAGTTAATCGTCTGGCAACTCAACGATCAGTAAACTGAAGGTGACTCCCTAAACCTTGCGGTTTCGTAGCGTACCAACTGATGCAGGTGAAGTCTACTACTACTCCTCCTTTCACACTCGTCTGAATGCTCCTGCGTTCCTCTCACCTTCAGGTCCAGATTGGTGTCTATCTGCCGGTAGACTCCAGATGAAGAGTAGACGTGGTCCTCCTGAAGCACGGCGGGGCAGTAGAAGTCATCCAGCACGTTGAGCAGACACCGTCTGTCCCAGTCGTCGGTGACGCGGCCGCCGTAGTTAACCTCCCCCGCAGTGTATTTTAGCACCTGGAAATATGGAGGATAAAAAGGCTCAAAGACACACGTGAACTCTTGGATCTCGTGGCAATTCAGAGCCAAAAGGTGAAGATCGTCAGCCTGATTGGAGGCTGTTGAGTCTCTCTGCAGTCCCACCTTGTACGGGACGTCCTGGTACTCGTCCAGGAACATTTTCAGTTGGCTGATGCAGATGTTCAGGTCTCCGTCCGTGAACCCGTAGGGGATGTTGAAGCCCAGCGGGCCGAACTTCCTTCGCTCCAGAGCGATGCCGTGGAAGAGACACAGAGACAGGAGCAGAGACTTGAGGAGTGGCGTCTGGAGGCGGGGGCACAGGGGAGGAAGACGTTGGAGATAGCACCAGGTGCTAGAGGTTCTTTACAAATCCTGGAACAGACGAGCAGACCTTGGTGGAAGAGGAGATGAAGTCATCGGTGAGCCGTAGGTACGTTTTCTGAAGATTGGCCTTGATTCCCTTGGGAGGCTCAATGGTCATCTTTGACCCATTTTGGAGAATGGACACCGGGAACTTGTTGCTGGGAAGACTTGTGAGCCACAGACGGAAGTCCTTGTGCACCTGTGTGTGGTGAGGTGGGACAGTAAAGGAAGTGTTACCACGGGCAAAGTAATCGAAGGCCTGTCCAGCATACGTTACTCCAATACTGTGACGTGTGATCTGACCTTTTCTGGGTTGATGTTTTCAATCAGTCTCTCCAAGGAGGGCATCCAGCTGGGCGCCAGGTGACAGTTCTGGAAAAACACCCACTGACCTTTCTCCAAGGCAGAGTGCAACAGCAACTCGGCCCCGGGGCCCTGAATCAAGGAACAACAGCAGATGTGAACAGCCGTGCCAAAAACAGCTCAACACGAGGCTTAATTCCACCTTCCTGAAAAAGATGCTCCGTGTTCAACATAATCTCCCATCAGCCAGTTTGACATTCTAGGAGTCTTTCAGAAAAGGCTCAGCAGCTCGAGACAGAAACTAAGGTTGTGTGATGTAACAGCCCAGTACGAGCCGCTATTCTAACTCAGGAGTTGAAAGTAATGTGATAATCACACGCTAGCACCTATGGAGCAGTTCAAGGATGAGTCGTTTGCAGTTATTCGAAAACCCCACACGAGAGATGTTCAGTTATCTTAAAGCTTAATTACGGCGTCCCGGAATCTATCATCCGTCAAAGTGGTATTGGATTTCGCCCTGGCCTTCGGCCTCGAATGGACAAGACAATCTTAACAGTCTTCTGAACAAATGAACAAAGGAGAACGTGGCTTTCCCAAGGGTCAGAGAGAGTGTATGAAAGAGAGAGTGAGAGAAGATGGTTCTGACCTGGCCCTGGCCCAGAGAGATAGCCCTCATTTTCTTGGAGAACTCCATCACATCAGCGAACTTGTAGAGGTCGGCGGCGGGGTCGGTACCGGGGGACAAGACGAAGATGAGGGGGGTGGAGGGGGTCGACTCCGCGAAGACCACGGACAGGTCCGACGTCTGAGGAAAAGACGGGGAGAGAAGGTATAGGAATCGTCAGCTGGCGGTAATCAACCAACGTTTGCAGAGCCGGGCCCAGACAAACGACAAATGATTAAGAAGGCTAGAGGCGGGGGGAGCGTGACGCCACCTGAGGCTCCACGAAGCGTTGACCCAGCTGAGCCGAGACGAAGTCCTGCAGGCCTTGAACCAGGCAGTCCGCCCTCAGGCAGCGCAGGACCAGCAGCTTCTGGAATGAGTCCAGCCTGGTGTCCCACTCTCCAGGGAGAGGCTCCCTAGAGGCAAACACACACACACACACACACACCGAGTTAGATACTGACCGCTTCAGATGAAGGAACCGAGGGTCTAGGCGTGCCTGTGAGGCTGGTTGCTGTCAAAGATTCTCTTGAAGCCCTGCAGGTGTTGGGTGAAGCTCTCCTCCAGCTGGTTGAAGTGGTCCAGAGCGCTGAGGCCCAGCAGGTCCTGCCAGGCGCGCTCCGACAGCCAGCCGCCCGCCGGGTTGGGCGCCTCCCGGACCGGCATCCCCCCGGAAAGAAGGAAGCGCCAGTCCGTCTGCCCCGGAGAGACAGAGTGGGTTAATGTAATGTAGCTAGTGGATCCATTTCTGTATGTGTACAAGTCCCCTTTGGGAAGTTAAAGAGGGGAAGGAGAGGTCTCTCACGAGGGGAAGGAGAGGTCTCTCAGATTGTCTCTCAAGAGGGGAAGGAGAGGTCTCTCAAGAGGGGAAGGAGAGGTCTCTCAGATTGTCTCTCAAGAGGGGAAGGAGAGGTCTCTCAAGAGGGGAAGGAGAAGGTCTCTCACCATATCGATGCGGTTGTCGTTCATCATGATGCGGGCGCTGAGGAGGAAGGCGAACATGAGTTTGTTCTTCTCAAACAAGCTGCGGCACACGTTGCTGTAGAGGCTGAAGGTGAAGAACTCGTTGATGTTGGCGATTCTCTGCTCCACCGAGTCTGTGAAGAAACTCGTGATGATCAGCGGAGGCGGAGACTTTTCCCGTCATCTCGCTTCAATGCGATGGGAATTCTCTTCTACCTCCTTTCTCAGAATTGGCAATGCCAGCCATGAAGATGCGAAGGAACCACTCCAGCGAGTACTGGTACATGGGGTCCACATTGGACAGGTCCGATACGCAGAAGAAGAGGATCTGAGTGCGCACGGCCACCGGCACGTACTGCAGACGGAGGGCGTCGATGTCCTTCTCCGTCTTCTCCGCCACCATCACTTTGGCCTACCAGGAAAAACACCACGCGTTAAAGCCAACGGTAGCCAACACATCGCCACAGCATTGTGAATGAGGTGTGGAGCGAGAAGACATTCAAATGTACACGGCCGTTCAAAGGTTTGGGGTCACTCAGAAATTTCCTTATTTTTCAAAGTAAAGCTCTGTTTTTTTCAATGAAGATAACATCAAATTAATCATAAATATTCTTTCTACATAGTTAATGTGTACATTACTATTCTCTGGTGGTTAATGAAGTCTCTACAGAGGTGTGTAGAGGCCTCCATGTTCTAGTGGTACATTGTGTTATCGCCTTAGAAGACTAGCGGAGGGGTAGAAAACGCTCTAAACGCATTTTTATGTGAGCGCAGCTGAAAACAGTTATGCTAATGAGAGAAGCTATACAACTGGCCTTCCTTTGAGCCACAAGAAGAACAACATTAATATTTACAATAAAAAATATTATTTATAATCTCGTCAACGTCTTGAATATATTTTATATTCATGTTGCATTTCACTTGAAAAATAAAAGTGTGAGTTTTATTGGAAAACACCAAATTGTCTTGGTGACCCCAAACTTTTAAACGGTAGTTTAAATTGGTACCGTTTTAATAGTTTGAAGAATTACAATGAAAATCATTGTTTCTCACCTCGTCAATGTCTTGACTGTATTGTATATTCATGTTGCATTTCACTTGATAAATAAAAGTGAGAGTTTTCATGGAAAAGACGAGATAGCCTCGGTGACCCCAAACCGTTGAACAGTATGTGACATTAGAGGTAATATAGCTCTCCCGCTCTTTGACCTTGATCTCTCCAGCTTTGATCTTGGAAGCCCCCAACACTTGGATGAGCTCCTCGTTGTCCACGGGCTTCCCCTCGGTGGAGCTGAGTCGGAACAGGATCTCGTCCTCGATCCCTTTCAGCTCCTGCTTCATCTTGGCGTTGCTGACGATCAGCTGGTTCTTAGCCTCCTCCAGGTGCGGACACTCCACAGCCACCACCTGGCCCAGCAGCTGGTCCTCCAGACCACTGGAGATGCACATTCACACAGACACAGATGGGAAGACCGACATCTGGCTGTCAGAATGAAGTTCATTGAAATCTATTGGTTTGCTATCTGGCAATTGATTGACCCTAAAATCGTTAAAAGACAACAATTTGATATTGAGTTGTAGAATGCAGACGACTTTGGTCCCGTATTTGACAACAATTATCAAACAGATGAGACTGAAAGACAAATAGACATCACCGTTGTCTTTAAATGTTTAGAGTTATTTCAATAACTACTCAGCCGGAGTAAAAGCACCTTTTCCGACTATATCTGGATTAAACACAGACTTGCACTTCAGTGGCACTTGAATGGCTTTTATTGTGGTACTTTTGTAGTTTGACTATGATGAGGAAATGTTACTTTCTGTATTCTTGTTGTTCTTAGTTTGTACTCTAGGTTGAAATGCACTTATTGTAAGTCGCTTTGGATAAAAGCGTCTGCTAAATGACATGTAATGTAATGTAATGTAATAAAAAGGGGAATTGATGGTGAAAATCAACAGATGAATAAAGTTTGAGTTCTGCTTGCATCAGTCGGAGTCGTGTTACCTGGGCGACAGGGTGAAGTTGATGAGGGTGACCTTGGTGGACACCTCGGGGGAGTAGTGTGGGTTCGGCAGCTTGGTGGTGATGTACATCTTGAAGTCTTTGTGGTAGAAGATGACGGAATCTCCGAACTTCAGCATCGTGCTGCCTTGATGCTTAAACGTCTGAGGGCGGAACAACGGGCCTCGATAATCACCGACGACACAGACATACGATACAAGCAGGGGCGACTTACACGGGTGTTTTAGGGGCCGTTTTTACCCCACTGACTGAAATCCAGGAGCATTTAAATAGAAATTTGGGGCAGTTTTTGAAACTTGTGGAATAACATTTAACCTTTGTTCAAAAATAATAAATATACATATTTTTTTATTCTTCCAGTATATGAGAAATTGTCATAAAATGGCAATAATAAGACTATTAGGCAGTAGTCGACAGATTCAAAGTGTCACAAACAGAAATCATAAATCAGACGTTCATATAAAATGTTATTCTTATTTCTTTGTGGTTATTTATTGTTATTACATTTTTTAACAACTATTAACAATTTTAACCTATTTCTTTGTTTCTTTATAATTCCAAATTATATTAATTGAGTTTTTGTGTGTGTACCTATTCATTTATATTTTGTGTGTTTACCTATACAGATAGGACACACACAACAAAGACCAAAAATAAAACGCTATTAAATTATCAGAGGTTGCGGGGGCATGGTGTGTCTCTCCTCGTGATATCAGGCGCAACATAATATCTCTCAGGAGCAGTTTTGCCCTTTGGCCTGGTGTATTTACAACGCTGAATACAAGTGATTTATGTTTGTAATATACTGTGTGTGTGTGTGTGTGTGTGTGTGTGTGTGTGTGTGTGTGTGTGTTCACCTGCTGCAACAAGACCGGCTCGAGAGCGGGATCCAGCTCCTCCCCGATGTTCTCCAGCAGGCACGGGTATCCGAACTTGATGGCGTTCTCCAGATTGCGCAGGAAGTCCCGGTCGCTGAGCTTCATCACCTCCAGCCGGTTGTCCTGCTCCTGCAGACGGCAGCAAGTAGGGATGAGCGGCGGATGAAGTATATTTTTTAACTCGGCGCTCAGATTCCTCACCATCTTTTTGATCCACTTGTTGGCTTGTCCCTGGGGGTCGATGAACAACGCCCAGCGCAGGGAGTACTGGGCGATCACGCCGTTCTCCACTGAGAGGTTGTCCATGGGCAGACCGGATATCTACGCACGCATAGACATGACGACGCGTGACGCCCGGATACACGATCGTCACGCGTGGCGTTCAGGGGTCCTACCTGCCAGGAGCGGATCTTGACTGGATCCCCGAGGGTGCCGATCATGTTGGGTTCCTCGGTGTGGGGGACGCCGAGCTCCTTCAGGCAGCGCAGCATCTCCTCGGCCATGGCCGCCCGGTACTCTCCCTGGAACGACGGGAAGACGGTGGCAACACGAAACCTCCTCGAGGAAACACTCGCGCCACGAAGAGACACGCGGCGTCCACACGGCGGCAATAAAAGAGCCAAATAAAAAAAACACAAAATGAGAAAAAAACTGAAACGCAAGATGCTGATAGGTGGTCGGGGTCAGCGGCGGAAATACACCAAAGGGCCAAACTGCCCCTCAGTAATATAATGTTGCCCCCTCAACTTCCTCTAATAACTCTGATAGGTTAATAGTGTTTTTTTGTTGTATTGCCTGTACTAGGTATGTACACAAAAAAATCCATAAATATATATATATATTTTTTTTTTTTTAAACAAATAAATAAGTTATATTTGTTAATAGTTAATACTTTAAAAAAAAACAATAAATAACCACAAAGAAATTAGAATACAATTGAATGTGATCGTCTGATTTATGTTGGTTTACGGTAAGTTATAATTGTTAATAATTGGTTTAAAAAAGTATAATAATAATTAAAAAAACACAAGGAAATAAGAATAAAATTGAATATGATCGTCTGATTTATGATTTGTTTTTTTTTGTTAAGAAAATCTAAGAAAACACTTTAAATGTGTAGACTACTGACTAATAGTCTTATTACTGCCTAATAGTTTTATTACTACCTAATAGTCTTATTATTGCCTAATTGTCTTATTACTGCCTAATAGTCTTATTACTACATAATAGTCTTATTACTGCCTAATAGTCTTATTAGTACCTAATAGTCTTATCATTGACATTTTGATGACAATTGCCCATATACTGTAAGCTTAATAAATAATAATATTTAATTAATTTTTAAATGTTATTTCACAAGATTAAAAAAATGCCCCAATTTATTTTTCAATGCTCCTGGATTTCAGTCAGTGGGGCAAAAACTTCCCCCTAAAAAACATGTAAATGTCCTCCCGTGGTTGGGGACAAATGTCTCATAATCCGCCCGACAACACATTCAGACTCGTGATAGGTCAGATGTTTAGATAAGGAACACCAACAACTAGAAGTGACATTGAATTTTGATCCTTTCAAAACATTTCAGAACATTGAATTTAAAAAAAATGCAATTGATTGAGACGGGAACACGTCCAACGTGTCATTGGCCGGTTTTCCCGCTCCTGAAGCCTCGCTCACCGTGAAGGGGCCCAGGTACGCCACGTATCCTGCAGACAGGAGCACGTCGCCCGCCACGTTGTGGACCATGTACTCCAGATGTTGCACCGTTTCCTTCCATCGCACCTTCTCGTCCGCCAGTCCACCAATGAGCTGGAGGAACACAATCATCACTATTAACAAAGTTATTACGATATATTGAGATCAGGGTTCTTACACATTTTGACCAATGGATTTCCAGGACTTTTCCAGGACTTTTCCAGGACTTTAAATCAAATTTCCATTACAAAACTAAAATCTTGGTTTAAACATGAAAAATGTAGGAAATGTAGCGTATTGAGAGCATACGCCGGCTTATATTTTAATAACATGTGATTATAACACATTTCCACGACTTTTCCCAAACTTTTATGAATAAAGTTTTTTCCATGACTTTTCCAGGCCTTGAAATGAACATTTTAAAATTCCAGGACTTTTCCAGGACTTTAAATCAAATTTCCATTACAGAACTAAAATCTTGGTTTAAACATGAAAAATTTAGAAAATGTAGCGTATTGAGAGCGTATGCCGGCTCATATTTTAAGCGTCTTTCTTTAAAAAAAATTAATTATTCCAAACTCGGCGTAAATGAACATGTGATTATAACACATTTCCACGACTTTTCCCAAACTTTTATGAATAAAGTTTATTCCATGGCTTTTATTATTATTCCGTCAATCTCACAGGGTTCGTACGGTCATGGAAAACCTGGAAAAGTCAGGCCTGGAAATGACCATTTCCAGGCCTGACTTTTCCAGGTTTTCCATGACCGTACGAACCCTGTGAGATTGACGGAGAAATGTGATTGTTTTTTCTAATTGTCCTGAGACATATTACACAGCTTCTCCTTTGGCTTTACAGAATGGGATAAGCTCCTCCCTCCTCCTGACCTTGTCTGCTCTAACGAGCCGGGCCTCACACAGCTGGTACGTGTTGTCCAGCTCGTCTTTCTTGGCCAGGCAGGCCCGGTACTTGGCCTGCAGAGCGGCGACGCCGGCCTCCACCGTGGCCAGCTGCTCCTTGGCGGCGTCCAGGACGCCCTGGGTGACCGCCAAGTCCTCCTGGGCCTCCTTCAGAGCTTGCTGTGCACATATTAATAAAATAATTTAAAAAAACACATGGTCACGGTACGATGACTCTCCTCTCCGACAAACATGTACGCACAGCGTCTTACACTGCCGTTCAAGAGTTTGTGGTCACTTAGACAAAGAAAAAGGTATTAGAAATGTCCTTATTTTTCTAAGTAAAGCTCTGTTCTTTTCAATGAAGATACCATTAAATGAATCATAAATCCTCTCTACATAGTTAATGTGTAATGACTATTCTCTGGTGTTAATGAAGTCTCTCCAGAGGTGTCTAGAGGCCCATCTCCATGTTCTAGTGGTACTTTGTGTTATCGCCTTAGAAGACGAGCGGAGGAGTAGGAAACTTTTGAAAACCATTTTTATGTGAGCGCAGCTGAAAACAGTTGTGCTGGTGAGAGAAGCTATAAAACTGGCCTTCAAGTTTGAAGAACACAATTTATATTTCAAATAAAAAATATTATTTCTAACCTTATCAATGTCTTGACTATACTTTCTATTAATTTTGTAATTCATTTACTAAATAAACGTGAGAGTTTTCATGTAAAAACACCAAATTACCAAAGACTAACGGAGGGGTAGAAAACTTTTGAAAACCCTTTTTATGTGAGCGCAGCTGAAAACAGTTATGCTGGTGAGAGAAGCTATACAAATGGCCTTCCTTTGAGCCACAAGTTTGAAGAACAACATTAATATTTACAATAAAAATCATTATTTATAACCTTGTCAAAGTCTTGACTAGATTTTATATTAATTTTGCAATTTATTTGATAAATAAAAGTGAGAGTTTTCATGGAAAACACCAAATAGTTTTGTGTGAAACGCCAAGCTTTTGACCGTCGTGCATGTGGATAGCGTGTGTCTCCGCTGTGGTTCCGGTCTTTACCCTTTTCGGTTCCACACCTTTGGCCACAAAGTGATATTTATGCATCGCTCGCACCCACTGGCAGATGGAGGTACAGGCTTTGGAAACCTTGGCGATGGAGGCCGGCTGGAATTCCTCGTTGTCTACGTAGGGCTGGACTAAGTGGATCACGCTGTCCGGGATGTTTTCCTGCAAACGCGTAGTTGATGGCAGAAAAACAACGTTTAAAACATCTCCCAAACAGGAAGTGACGAGGCCAAAGAGACGACGCTGACACTCCGGAGAGACGGGGGATCTACCTTATCGTACTTGAAGAGGCTCTCCAGAAACTTGCCCGGGTCTTGGAGCAGAGCTTTCCCGGCTTCCCAGTAGTCGTTGATCTTGGTGCCCGGCTTCTCTCCGGGAACCCTTTTGGGTTTGATGCCGTGCATGATGCACACCGCCTCCATCACCAGGTTCACCCCCTTGGGAGGTCGCTGCATGGCTCGGACCTGCAGAGAGAACACAACAAACAGGAGGTCAATTCTACATATGACATAGAGGGGTCGTAGATACGTTGACCAACGGGGTTACGGGATTTTTCCAGGACTTTAAACCAAATTTCCATGAGCAAAAGTTTTGAGAAATCTCGGTGTAGACATGAAAAAGTGAGAAAATGTCGTATTTAAACTAACAATGAGAATTCCAGAACATGGTGAATAACCTTAAATGACAAAAATGAATGAGAGACAATGGAATAATTTAAAAAATAACATTTATATACATTATTATTCATTTTAATCAAACTACTGTTTAACCCTAAACGTGCGCTGCCAGTATGAGAGCGTATGCTGGCGTATATTTAGAGCGTCTTTCTTTTAAAAACATATGAATTATTTCAAACTCAGCGTGAATGAACATGTGTACAACATATTTCTTTGACTTTTCCAAAACTTTTGGGATTTAATTTTTTTCAACGACTTTTTTCCAGACCTTTTTTATAATTTTTTGTAATATATAATATAGTAAAATATAATTCCATGATTCTTCCAGGTTTTCCCTGACTGTACGAATCCTGATAATACTATTTAAAGCCCCACTATGTAACTTTTCCACCTTAAAATAACAGCTTGAAAGAAATTGTGCCGCTACAATGACTTTTAATATGTTGATTTGCGACACCTGATAAACTTTAAATACCTGAAGGGGGCGCTACAGGGGAAAAGTTACATAGTGTCGCTTTAAGGAATGTCCTCATCGATGTCGCTGACCTCGGTGACGTCGCTCTTGTTGAGCGACTTGAGGCTGGCGAGGGCGTCGTCCAGGGCGGGCAGCGCCTCGTCCAGGTCCCTCTGGGCGTCCGTCGCGATGGCGCCGGCGAAGCAGGCTTTCTCCGAGGCCTTCGCCTCCTCCACCTGCACCGACCTCCGGGTCTGCTCGGCCACCACGGTGTCTTTCTGCAACGTGGAGGACGAATCATAGTCAAGGCCCAAAGGTCACGCCCGTCAACAGGAGAAAACACAACATCTGCCACGGTTTGGGTTCCACTTCTCTACTGGGAGGATGCACAACAAAGTTTGGGGTCACTTAGAAGTTTACTTATTTTTCAAAGTAAAACACTGTTTTTATCAATGAAGATAACATTAAATGAATTATTAATCCTCTCTCTACATAGTTAATGCGTAGATGACTATTCTCTGGTGTTAATGAAGTCTCTACATATGTGTGTAGAGGCCCATCTCCATGTTCTAGTGGTACATTGTGTTATCGCCTTAGAAGACTAACGGAGGGGTAGAAAACCCTTTTTAAGTGAGCGCAGCTGAAAACAGTTATGCTGCTGAGAGAAGCTATGAAACTGGCCTTCCTTTGAGCCACAAGAAGAACTACATTAATATTTACAATACAAATAATTATTCCTAACCTTGTCAATGCCTTGAATATATTTAATATATTAATTTGATGAATAAAAGTGTGCGTTTTAATGGAAAACACCAAATTGTCTGGGTGACCACAAACTTTTGAATGGTATTTTTAAATTGGTATTGTTTTAATACATACATTTGGGTTTATTTCCTCTGAGAAATGTGAAAGGTGTCATGAGATTGAGCTTCTCCTCTGTGTGTTTTGTGTTTCCCGTACTTTGATGGTCTCCATGGTGACCTCGGTCTCCTTGGCGGCCTCCTCCAGGAGAGGCCTCATGGCCTCCAGCTCCTCCTGCATCTTATTCACGTCCTCCGCCGTGCTGAGGAGCTAAAGGGTCACAGAGCAGCAGGTGGTCAGATATGATTAATAAAACCCCGTGACCCCCCCACTTGGGGTGAAATGTAGACATTGTTGTTAAACTGTGTAAAAAAATATTATATTAACCATGAGCAAATATATTGATGATGTACATCTAATTAAATAACACAACTTGGGCTACAATAATTAGTAAAACATTTCAACAAAACTTAAACACCAACTTAAATAATTATTAAAATACCTTTTTTTTTCTAGGCGAACCTGAAACTTCTATTTTTCTATCTTTTATTTACTCTTAAACAGTAAAATATATATTAATATTTACACGTCTGAACAAAAAGCTCAAGTGTTGCCTTTTATTATAATTTATTTTATTTTATTTTATTCATATAGCCCTTGTGGTTGCGGAGACACGCCCTCTTTTAATTTGCGGACGTTAATTCGGGGCAGAAACCTAAAAAAAAACGATGTTTTTTTTAAAAGGTCACGCAGCATTTCCCCCGTTACACGTCCAGATGGCGGCGTTGCTGCTCGCCTTGTCCAGGCCGGTCTTCATGCGCTGGCGCTCGCCGCTGAGCTCCAGCTTCTTGCGTCCGATGAGGTGGGAGAACACCTTCAGCAGCTCCAGGTAGCTTTTGGGCGTGACGTAGTTGTGGCGGGACAGCTCGGCCCGGTAGAGGTCACAGCGGCCCGAGGCCATCAGGTGGATCCTCACACACATCAACGTCTGGGGGGGGGGGGGGGGGGGGGTCATGAAGAGTTGTTTCAGTTCCTTATTGTTGATTACAGTTACAGTCATTCATGTTTATTAAAGTAAGGTTTATTAATGTGTCGTACCGGTTTCAGAGCGTTTGGTGATAAATGATCCTGTAGATCAAATCTAAACCCTGAAGTTGCTGTTCAGAGATTCTATTTGAACTTTAACATTAAGAGTTGAGGTGTTGCATTATGGGAAAGTTACGTTTGTTTCTGTGTAATTTTCATTTAAAATCAATTATATTTATTTATGTATAATTACTATTTTAAAACCTTCATATTATATAAAGCCCACTGACTCTCACACACACACACACCACACACACACAGACAGACACACACACATACAGACACAGACAGACACACAGACACAGACACACACACTCACACACACACACACACACACACAGACACACAGACACACACACAGACAGACACACACAGACAAACACACACACACACTCAAAGACAGACACACACACACACACTCACACACACACACACACAGACACACACACAGACAGACACACACAGACAAACACACACACACACACACAGACACACACACAGACAGACACACACAGACAAACACACACACACACTCAAAGACAGACACATACACACAGACACAGACACACACACACACACACACACACACACTCAAAGACAGACACACACGCACAGACACACAGACACATAGATACACACACAGACACACACACACACACACACACACACTCACACACACTCACACACACACACACATTCTCTCACCAGTCCCCTCGTGACGGGGGGCGGGGCCTCCAGCTCCGGCAGCTCGCTCAGGAAGGAGGTGGCCACGGCCCGCAGCGCCTCCTCCGGCCAGGCGCTGAACCAGTCGATGGTGCAGCAGGTCACCAGAGAGGGGAACTGACGGAGCCGCGCGCGGAACACCTCGCCCATGGGACTGCAGAGGACGAAGAGGAGGAAGAGGAGTGTGAGGAGCAGAAACGACGATTAGCCCATCCACTCCTTGTGTTAATGTGCGTCGGAGCCGGCGCTCAGAGCTCCGGACCTCATGCAGAGGACGGTGTGGACGTTGCTGCGGACCCTGCGGATGTAGGCGGCCATGAGGTTGGCTTTGGTCGGCGGCTGGCCGAGCTCGCTCACCACCGGCTTCATGGCGGCCAGGATGCGCTCCTGCTCGTCGGTTGCGTAGAGACTGGGAACGTCGCCGGAGTTCAACATGTTGTTGATGTCCTCCAGGAACGACTCGCTCTTAATCTGGAGGATTAACACAAAGATGGTGATGATGAGAGATTACTGTGTACATTGAATACTCTTCATCACAGGTGTCAAACACGAGGCCCGAAATAAAAAAATATATCCTGTGATTCTATTTTGAAGGCTTCCAATTAAATGGATTTATGTTATAACATTAGAGAAATGTTCTTATATACAATATTTCTACTCTGAAATAAAAGATAATTAAATGCAAAGTGAGTTATTTAACAATATGTTCGCCAGTAGTTTATACAAAAATACCCTGTGCTTTTATTTTGAAGTTTTCAAATTAAATTAATTTAAGTTATAACATTAGAGAAATGTTCTTACATACAATATTTCTACTCTGAAATAAACGATAATTAAATGCAAAGTGAGTTATTTAACAATATGTCCGGCAGTAGTTTATACTAAAATATCATGTGCTTTTATTTTGAAGGTTTCCAATGAAATAGTTTTACGTTATAACATTAGTGAAATGTTCTTATGTACAATATTTGTACACTCAAAAACTAAATAATCAAATGCAAAGTGAGATATTTAACAATATGTTCTACAGTAGTTTATGCGTTTATATGTTTCAGTTACACCGGCCCTTTAAGAGGCGGCCGTGATGCTGATGTGGTCCACGGGGAACAATGAGTAAGACGACACTGATCCACATGTTGCATTTTTCTTGAAGCTCTCATTCAATTGGACCGAACAGATTAAAACACGTGACAGTGTGACAGTGTGGTCGTGATGTTCATCGTCTCCACTGCAGCAGGTGTTTGGAGTCATCACCTGCGTGTCCACGAAGAGGAAGGTGATGTTCTGGTTCTGAAGGCCGGCCTTCAGCATGACGCATTTAATGTCCTCTCTCCACTCGGCCTGCCCGTAGTTCTTCGACAGCTCGATCTGGAAACACTCGTATTCTGATCTGGAGATGAAACCGTCTGTGAGTCGCGGTCCACTGTACACCGTTTGTCTTTTGAGGATCTCCCTTTACATTTTATTATCTGCAGCTTGAAGACAGTCATGTGACCTGCTGGAATATATTTTCATTGCAAACTATAACAGTGGAACTTTTTACAATTTAATATTTAAATATTCCTCCATGTATTTAAATTAAACTGTTTTTAACTCCTTAAGTTCAGAATAAAAAATAAAAAACGGCGGTTTGTTTCATTTGGAAATAATATAATAAATAAATTGTAAAATGCATATATACATATATATATATATATAAAATATATATATATATTTAATATATATATACACATATATATAATATATGTACAAATATATATATTATATATATAAATATATATATATATATGTATATACATATAAAATATATATATTCTTTTTTTTAAAGCACCTGCTTGTGCCTGCCCTATTACTCAGTAATCAATCAATAAGGACACGTTGCTATATAATAAAGGCAACTGAATGTTGATTGTTACAAATTACTGTATCAATCTCATGTCTCGCTGTGAATTGCATAGTTTGCTCAAATAAATTTAAGAAGCTTCCCATAAGGCGGGACATCCACCTAAAGGTGTCTCTTCTTTAGAGGCAACACTAAACTATGAAGAATGTGCAGACGATCTCACATGTAGGAGGCCAGCTTGGTGAGGGACTGCCGGCCGCTCCCCCCCACGCCGAGCAGCAGGGCGTTGCCCAGCGGCTGGCGGAGGACGCGGCCGATGCGGCACACGTGCTCAATGGCGTCCATGAAGAGCACCAGCTTCATCTTGGTGGTGCTGGTCTGGTTGTAGTCCTCCATGTACTCGTACATCACTTTCACCAACTTCAGAAATGATGTGGGGGGGGGGGGGGGCAGGGGGAGCATTTTGGTAAAGCATATAGACCAGCGTTCAAAAGTTTGGGGTCATCCAGAGAACTTTGTGTTTTCCATGAAAACACTTTTATTTATCAATTTAATTTCAAATTGAATATATTAAATATAGTCAAGACATTGACAAGGTTAGAAATAATGATTATTATTGTGAATATTAATGTTGTTCTTTAAACTTGTGGCTCAAAGGAAGGCCCGTTTTATAGCTTCTCTCACCAGCATAACTGTTTTCAGCTGCGCTCACATAAAAAGGGTTTTCAAAGGTTTTCTACCCCTCCGTTAGTCTTCTAAGGCGACAACACAATGTACCACTAGAACATGGAGATGGGCCTCTAGACACCTCTGTAGAGACTTCATTAAACACCAGAGAATAGTCATCTACACATTAACTATGTAGAGAGAGTATTTATGATTAATTTAATGTGATCTTCATTGAAAAAACAGTGCTTTACTTTTTCTAAATGACCCCTAACTTGTGACCGGTAGTGTACCTTCACTTATGCTGTTGAATGGAAAATAAAAGATTGGATATGGGGCACAGGGAAATGATGCAACCTCATAATTAAGTCCATTATTACCCCCTATGAGCCAAATGATCAGCTGAACAACGTTCTAATACTTCGGCCCTGGTGGCCCCCGCTCACCTTCTCCTGGTCTTCTATGAGCGTGTAGACCTTGGGATCCGCTCCTGGAACCATGAAGTCTCCGTACAGGACCGGCTGGCAGGTGACCGCCTCTTCGAAGCTGCAGCCGAACTCCTGGATGCAGTCCTGCAGGAGCCCGCTGAACCAGTCCCTGTCCTCGGCACACACCAGGCGGTCTTGGAAAACCCGACAGCTCTCGTGGTACCAAAGCCGCAGCAGCTGCAATTTGTCCTGGAAGTCACACAACGTTTTTATTTTGGGTGTACTGAGACGTAAACCTCCCTCCTTTTCCTTTCTCACCTTCGTTATGACTCAATATGGATTACATTACAATGTGGGTACATTTTGAAAGGATATTCTAACAAAATACATTACTGTTCAAAAGTCTGGGGTCACTTAGAAAAAGTAAAGAAATGTCCTTATCTTTCAAAGAAAACACTTTTTTTATCAATGAAGATCACATTAAATGAATCATAAATACTCTCTCTCCATAGTTAACGTGTACATGACTATTCTTTAGTGGTTAATGAAGTCTCTACAGAGGTGTGTAGAGGCCCATATCCATGTTCTAGTGGTACATTGTTTTATTAGAAGACCAAAGGAGGGATAGAAAACCCTTGAAAACCCTTTTTATGTGAGCGCAGCTGAAAACAGTTATGCTGCTGAGAAGCTATAAAACTGTTCTTACTTTGAGCCACAAGTTTGAAGAACAACATTAATATTTACAATAAAAATCATTATTTCTCACCTCGTCAACGTGTTGACTAGATTTTATATTAATTTTGCAATTAAATTGATAAATAAAAGTGAGTTTTCATGGAAAAGACGAAGTTCTCTGGATGACCCCAAACTTTTGAGCGGCGGTGTATGTCATAATCGTAACATGATTAGGTCTCATCTTTGTGATACTTTGGCACCCGACTACCTCGATGGCTCCAGCCTCGGCCATCAGGACGCCCTGGAAGACTTTGGACAGGTCTCTGAGGTTGAAGGTGTAGTGGGACTTGGCTGGAGTGGGCAGGAGCTGGGAGGTGATGGTGGAGTACACTCTGATCGTGGCGTCTACGAGCGCCTCGTTCAGCGGCTGGATGACCGGCACCGGTCCTGATGGAAGACGGCAGGTAGAAGAGTGAAATCACGAAAACATTAAGTTAATGGGGAAATCTATTAATAGCTAGATTTGGTGTTGGTCAACAACATGTGCGCTGTGAATAAAATGACGTGGTAACATATGTATATATACACATATATATATATATATATATATATATATATATATATATATATACACATATATACATATATATATTCATATATATACACACATATACATATATACATATATATACACACATATACATATATACATATATACATACAAATACATATATATATATACATAAATATATATGTTACTCATTATGTACATATATATATACAAACACACATATATATACATATATACATATATATATATATGTATATACACACATATATATATATACACACACACATATATATATACACACACATATATATATATATATATATATATATATATATATATAAAACGTTTAAATTAACATATGAATGTAACATCATTTCCATTATTTATTTATTTCCGTTTTTTTCCGTTTTAAAATTCCATGACTTCTCCAGGTTTTCCGTGACCTTACGATCCCTGACCACGTGTTTACGGGCTGTTCACTCTTATTAATCGACTTGTTGTCTCTGTGTCTGTGACTTACTGCCCGGGTCCGTGGTACTCATATTCCCATCTGAGAAAGAACAAAGATTCAGTCACAAACCATTGTACGTTTTTCTTTTATATATTATTCATTTATATCGTATTTTTAAAGCCGACCCGACTCACCCATCCAACTGCCCAGAATGGTGGAGAAGATCGTTTTCTTGCTGGCGTCT
This sequence comes from Liparis tanakae, assembly GCA_036178185.1. Lineage (NCBI taxonomy): Eukaryota > Metazoa > Chordata > Actinopteri > Perciformes > Liparidae > Liparis > Liparis tanakae. Next base: position 20,336,109 of record CM070088.1, read on the forward strand.
TCCATTTCAGTCAAGGACAGGTAGTTGAAATGTCGCGTGAAGCGCGGGGTGATGGGGTTCCGGCCCCCGCCCGGGGGTCCCATGGCACAGGCGAAGCTGACGTCCACGATGTGCCTGAATGTCCCTGTTTAGAAAGGACCGCCAAACAAGAGGAGAGGCTCAATCTCATCATACGTTTCACATTTCTCAGGAGAGGAAATAAACCAAAATGTGTGTTAAAACAATACCGACGTACACCACCGTTCAGAAGTTTGTGGTCACGCTGACAATTTGGTGTTTTTACATTGAACTCACGTTTATTTATCAAATTAATTGCAAAATGTATATAAAATATAGTCAAGATAACAAGATTATAAATAATGATTTTTATTTGAAATATAAATTGTGTTCTTCAAACTTGAAGGCCAGTTTTATAGCTTCTCTCAGCAGCATAACTGTTTTCAGCTGTGCTCACATAAAAAGGGTTTTCAAAGGTTGTCACTGTTTTTTTACCCCTCCGTTAGTCTTCTAAGGCGATAACACTGGAGAGGGGCCTCTGTACACCTCTGTAGAGACTTCATTAAACACCAGAGAATAGTCATTTACCCCATTAACTATGTAGAAAGTGTATTTTTTATTATTTAAATGTTATATTTTAGATAAAAACAGTGCTTTTCTTTGAAAAATAGGGACTTCTGAAGAGTAGTGTATATTTCAGACATGAATGAAATATACTTTATTAATCCCCAAGGGGAAATTTGGTGAAGACACACTCTAGACTAGAGCAACGTCCTATTACTACAACAATAAAAGGTCAACAATAAACACCAAAAGCTCAAAGAAACAATAAAGGCCTCCAGTATTCTCACCGATCTGTTTCCGGTCATACCAGCCTCCGTGGTCCATCCACTGCCTCAGCAGCTCGATGGGAGGCTGAGCGCCGTAGGTCTCCAGCATCGGCATGTTGAGGTCATCGATGAACACGATGAAGTGCTTCCCCATCGGAGGTCCAAACACACCTTTCCCCCTGACACACACACACACACACACACCCTTGTAAAGGTTGTATTGTAAATGAAGTCGCATGGACGATGTGTTGCAGCAGCGTCAGAAAAACACAGAGCAAAACTAACCCTAAGAAATATAATGTTGCCCCCAATATCACTAGGAGGGGCAAAAAGTGCCCCCATAATTACTATAATTTAATAGCTTTTTATTTGGGTTATTTGTGTGTGTGTGTGTGTGTGTGTGTGTGTGTGTGTGTGTGTGTGTGTGTCCTGTCTGTATTGCCTGTTGTAGGTATGCACAAAAGAAAATCAATAAATATACTTTTTAATTATAAAAAAAGTTATAATTGTTAATAGTGGTTTCAAAAATGTAATAAAAATAAATAATCAAAAATGAATAATAATTACGTTAAAGAAAAAAAAGAAAAATCTAAGAAAACACTTTGAATCTGTTGACTACGGCCTAATAGTTTTATTATTGCCTAATAGTCTTATTATTGCCCAATAGTCCTATTAATGCCATTTTTATGACAGTTGCTCATATACTCTAAGTATATTTATTAATTTCTGAACAAAGTTTAAATTGTTATTTGCCCCCAATTTATTTATAAATGCCAGTTGATTTCAGTCAGTGGGGGAAAAAATGCTCCCCTAAAACCAGATGTGCGTCTCCTCCTCTGGCTCATACCTCTTGTCCAGCTTGCTGTCGATGTAATCTTGAGTCTGATTGGCCGAGGTGCGGGCTGAGAACATGAGGAAGTGCGTCATGTATTCCGCGGGCATGTTCTTCAGCAGCTTGTCGGACATGGTCAGGGTCTTCCCCGTGCCCGTCGGCCCGATGCACAGCACCTGCACCGCACACGGAAACATGAATGAAACATTCCTGCCTCCGGCCATGAGGCTTCATAACAAAGCACCACCTTCTGCAAGAAACTAGTGCAATAACACACCCACACTTTGCATTGTGCACATTTTATTTGATTGTTGCTGATTGTTGCTGCTGAATCTCACATATGTTGTGTGTATATATACATATTTGCATATATTTTATTTTATTTTGTATTTTATATCTCGCTTGTATAGTTTATGCACACTTGTTCTTCTTTCTTATATGTATATTTTATTATTGTGTTTTAGTTTAATGTTTATTGGTGCTACTGTGTCCGCAAATTTCCCCTTGGGGATTAATAAAGTATAATTCTATTCTATTCTATTAATCACGGCGCCTTGCAAGGGCAAACACGTATTTATTATTGGATTCTGAATGTGAGAAAGTTCACAGTTGTAGTGATTGTGTCTGACGTGTGAAGCTAAACTACAACCAAAGTACTCACTGGTTTCTTATTGGTCAACAGCATGTCCATGAGGAAAGACATCCTCACGGTGTCCGCCGTGGGAACGATGATGTCGGCGTAATGCGTCTCCGGGGTGATTACCACGCTCTTCGCGGATTTCATCCAGCTGACCCACTGGACCTAAAGAACGGGCCAACAGATGATGACGAAGCTATAGTGCAATCTGACGGTCTCGATTGCGCGAAACATCGTCATCAATTTACTTTTCTTTCTTCGTTTTCCTCGTCGTCCTCAAAGTTACTGATCCCTGCGTCGTCCAGAGCGTAGTCGTACACCAGTCCCTCCTCGGGAAAGCATAACTGAATCTGAAAGAAGAATACATAATCAAGCTGTCAATGCAAGTTACGTCAAGCAGGGGTCATACACGTGATGACCACTGGGGTTCCAGGACTGAAACGTTTTGTAAAAATCTCGATGTAAACATGAAAAAATGTCGTATTTAAACTAATAATGAGAATTCTAAAGGATACAGTTTATAAACTTAAATGACACAAATGAATGAGAGACAATAGTTTAGATTAAAACATATAAATATGTATGTATATAAATGTTTATTCTTTTTAATCAAACTATTGTTTCACCCTAAACTTATGCCGGCTTATGCTTTGAACGTCTTTCTTTTAAAAGCATATTAATTAATCAGCGTAAAATGTGAATATAACACATTTCTATGACTTTTCCAAAACTTGTGGGATAAAAAAAAAATGTCAAGCCTGGAAATAACCATTTAAAAAATCCACGACTTTCCCAGCTTTTTCCATGACCGTATGAAGCCTGATTCTAATTCATTTGGGAATGGGGACGCGGAAGTGGAGATGCTGATGTGACCTCTTCCTCTGCCATCTTCCCCTTGAGCCAGGCACTGAAGCGCTGGCAGCTGGCTGCGTCTCCGGTGCCGCCCACACTCCACACCAGAGAGAAGAAGAACCAGGGCTCGATCAGCTCCTTCAGGCGCTCCAGTTTGTCCTGTGGCGGCGGCCTCTCGCCCTGCAGGGTGATAACGGATGGGGGGTTGGGGGGGGGGGGGTATGAAGGTAGATTAGTGTCTTTATTACGCAAACAAACAAAAAAGGAAATTTCTCGTTGCACATCAATTAATTGTTACTTTTGCTGATTTGTTGCCGCAAATGAAAAAAATATTTTGCTCACTTGAACTCACAAAAAAAAAAGCCCTCTTATCTCCACGCCCTGCTCACCGTAACCTCCGTTAGCCGAGAGCGAGTCAAACCCACCAATAGAAACGCCTCGCTCATTCAGCAGCGTAAGCCCCGCCCACTACGTCCAAACTCCACTCGTAGATTTTCGTTCTGAGAGCGCCAGGTTTTTCTTCCAGAGCAAATGTTTTGATTTTGAGATTTTTATTTTGTTGATTTGCTGACTTTGATTTATCATATGAAGCTCGAACTCCTTCGAGTACTATAGATTATATCTCATATTTGCACATGAATCCACATATACTCATTTCATGGGGGCTAATCTAACAAAGAAGGGCATGACGCACCTCCTTCCTGACGTAGGGCTTGAAGAAGCAGTCCATGAGCTTCAGCAGACTGCAGGTGAGGTTGCTGTCCAGAGAGGCGATGACCTCCTTTACTGATGTGCGGACGAAAGCGACGGAGTCCTGTGAAAGGCACAGAATAATAAAAGCAAAGCGGCACATTGTGTCTACAATCTACCGCACGGGTTTCAAACACACGGCTTGAAAGAAAATATGATCACATTTTGTTAAAGAAATTTAAGAAAAATATCCTGTGCTTTTATTTTGAAGGTTTCAAATTAAAGGGGTTTATGATATAATATTAAAGAATATGTTCTCATGTACAATATTTCTACACTCCAAAAACTAAATAATCAAATGCAAAGTGAGTTATTTAACAATATGTTCGGCAGTAGTTAATACAAACATATCGTGGTTTTATTTTGAAGGTTTCAAATTAAATGGATTCATGTGATAACATTAGAGAAATGTTTTTATGTACAATATTTCTACATATTTCAAATGCAAAGTGAGTGCTATAACAATATGTTCGGGAGTAGTGTATATCAAAATATGGTAGTTTTATTTTGAAGGTTTCAAATTAAGTGGATTCACGTTATAACGTTAGAGAAATGTTATTATGTACAATATTTCTTCATATTTCAAATGCAAAGAGAGTTATTTAACATTATGTTGGGAGTAGTTTACACATTTATATGTTTCAGTTACACCGGCCCTTTAAGAGGCGGCCGTGATGCTGATGTGGCCCACGGGGAACACGAGTTAGACGCCCCTGCTCTACCGTCTCTCAGTCCCGTCTCCCCTCACCTGGAGGAACCTGGCGAAGAGCGAGTCCAGCTGCTCGGCGAACGCCCTCAGGGCTTCGGGGACTCGCCTCAGCCAGCACTCCGTGAACGGCTGGAGGCCCAGGATGCTGGGCTCCAGGTAGACCATGCCACAGCGGGACACCGTGGCAGGAGACGCCACGGCCAGGTCTTGCACCTCGAACATCATGGTCATCACCTGCGAGGGCGAACAACACAGAATGACGAAGAAGAAGAAGAAGAAGAAGAAGAAGAAGAAGAAGAAGAAGAAGAAGGCGGGGCCGAAGACGGGCGACCCGTCGACCTTACGTCGGTGAGCTTGATGATCTCCCCGGAGCTGAGGCACAGCTTCTTGTTGTCGTCCAGCACCGTGTTCATGTTCTCGATCCACACGGCGTCCACTGGGCCATCGAACATGTACCACTTCCTCTCGCTGTCCATGGAAGACGCACCGCCACGGATTACAGAGGAGAGGATACCGTCCGTCCTGGGGGGGGGGGGGGGGGGGGGGGGTAACACAACATACACAACATACACACAGGTATCTTAGAAATACATGCTACTACAATGAAAACATGAATATAAATAATGGAGCACAGAAAGTTGTGTATGAATGGGACCAAGCGGTTAGGAGAAAATAAACAAACATGTTTTGTTTTTTACAAAATTCAAAATGACGGAGAATCGAATTAGGCGCATTTTATGGCCACCATTGACTTTTTTGCAGAGCAGGTCCAAGTGGACGTGTACGGCAAATTTAAAGTCGATCGGTCTTAGTTTGCAAAAAGTGAGGGTTTTTACAACTCAAGGGGGCGCTATACAGAATTTTATTTAAACCCAAATGCGAGACCGTTAAAATATCAAAATCTTCGCCAGTCCTGATATGCATGTCAAACCATTGACTTTTTTGTAGAAAAGGTCCAAGTGGACGTGCACGGCAAATTTAAAGTCGATCGGTCTTAGTTTGCAAAAAGCGAGGGGTTTTACAACTCAAGGGGGCGAGAAAAGTCAACTTTAATGACAGTCTTTTTCCGGATTGTTATAATTGATATCATTCACTTTAATGCTGTGACAAGTAAAGGACGTTGCTGCTGTTGGTTGAGCAACTTTCTATAATATTGTTGAGTAATGTCTGCCAACACTGTTGCTGGTTTCCGATACTTTAAAACAGTAAATGCTGTGGCAGGATGGACGGAACAATAGACGCCATGTGTGCCCCTCACCACTCGTGTGTGAGCAGGTCGTACTCCCCGTACAGCTGTCCCATGGTGATGGCCTTGGGGTTGAGGACGTAGGTGTGAACCGCCTCGTACACGCCGCCGCTCACAGAGGGCTGGCCCTTCAGAGCCGTTATCGCCTCCCCGAGAACCTCGTAACACTGAAACACACGGCGGCGAAGCTCACGGACGAGACTCGACACGGCCGACGAGAGTTGGGACTAAAGGGGGGGGGGGGGGGGGTATCTCGACGGGCGGAAGGCTCACCTTGGTTTTGCCCGATCCAGAAGGTCCGACCAGCATCAGGCCGTGTCTCACCACCGTTGTCTCGTAGAGCTGGATGCACTTGCTTATATACCCTGCGAGAACCACAAGGCGTGTCACCTCCTCGTCTTATTATGAAAATTCCACTTTTGTAGTGCTTGTATACGTTAATGTGGGTATCTGGCATGTCTCCCAACACAAAAACGCTGGGGAAAAAAACACTCAGGTGGCTTGTTGTGGTTCCTCTATGTCAGAAACGATGTGCTTGAGTGCGTCGATTGGGATCACCACCAACGTCTACGTAGATTTTGGCATTGGAACCCCCCCCCCCCACCACTGGACCCCAAAGTTTAAAGACGGTTCAGTGACCTGGGGCCATAAGTTAGGGTGACCAGACGTCCTCTTCCCCCGGACATGTCCTGTTTTTGAGACCTAAACAAAGCGTCCGGCAGGGATTCCAAAAACGTTGGGATTTTGCTTCGTGGGATATTTGTGTTTCTCTGGGTTTTCACAAACTAGTATTTACCCCTTACACGTTTTGGAAATGGTATCTCCCGAGCTCTGACGGGAGCTCTGGCGGTATAGAGAACAGTCATTAGTTGACCGATCTCAGGGTTGCCAGATACACGATAATTACCCTCCAAATAATACAACTATTTTGAGCCTTTGGTACGATACTTCACCATCTCCAACCTGGCAACCCGGAGCACCTCGCCCACTCAGAGCAGGTGAGTCTGTGGGGAGGTGTTTCTGACAGGTACAAAGGCTGTTTGAAATGATTCTTGTGGTAATTTGACCAAAATGTGTTACAAACATTTCATTAAGACCCCAAGGAACCAGATCAACTGGTGGAAAGACGGGCATAATACCTCCCCTTTAAGACACAGAGGTATCTGAACAGAAGGGATTCGATGGTCTTCCAGAAACACTCACCGTCCACATCTTTGAGGTTCTTCTTGGTGCAGACGCTCCGCATGGACTCCTCCAGAGCGCCGTAGTCGATCGGCTCCTGTTTCGTTCTCGGGAAAAGGTCGGAGACGATGCCGTTGAAGAGCTTCAGGTCGTCCTGTAAGAACTTCGGCACGTTGACGTCTTGAATGGCTCGAAGACAGATCAGCTCCTGGGAGACGGAGAGATTGCGGAAGTTTCGACGAAACTCGATGTGACTTTGTTTTTCTAGGTCAACAAAGGAAACGTCTCGAACCTCGTTCATGTCGGGGTTTTCTCTCTTCAGGTTTCCGGCAGCTGAGATCACGGTCTTCACGGCTCTCATGCCAAAGTCATAATGGTCCTTCACAGAAAAGAGAGCAACAGTAAATCCATCTTCAGGTCTTTTGTTATTGCTAAAACACACAAGAACACACACACACATCTCTGCATCCTCTCGGGGATGTACTATGAGGTGTGTACCAATATTTCATAGTTTAATTCTATCAAATTTAAGTATTAAAGTTCCTACACACAGAAGTTAAACTACATGTTTCAACACAGGGGTCACACACATGTTGACCAATGGGCTTCCAGGACTTAAAACCGAATTTCCATGACCACCTTTTTTTGAAATCTCAGTGTATACATCAAAAAGTGAGAAAATGTAGTATTTAAATTAACGATGGAAATTCCAAAGCATACAGTATATAACCTTAAATGACACATGAATGAGAGAATCTAGTTTGATTAATAAATAAGCATTTATATAAATGTTTATTCTTTTAATCTTTTAAAAGATGAAATCTTTTATCGTTTCATCCTAAACTTGCGGCGTGAGTACGAGAGAGCGTATGCCGGCTTATATTTTAAACGTCTTTCATTTAAAGGCATATTAATTCTTTTAATATCAGCATAAAATGTGAATACAACACATTTCCATGACTTGTCCAAAACTATTTTTTATTGTGTAACTCACTTTGTAATTAATTGTGTTGTTATTTGAGTGTAGAAATATTGTACATGAGAACTATATTATAACATAAATCCATATAATTTCAAACCTTCAAAATAAAAGCACAGGATATTTTTCTTACATTTTTAAAAGAAAAGGTGATCATATATTTTTTCAAGCCGTCAGGGGGCCACATAAAATATGCCGCTCATATTTTGAGCATCTTTCTTTTAAAAATATATTAATTATTTCAAACTCACTGTAGATAAACATATCAATATAACACATTTACATGACTTCCAAAACGTTGGGGATTTAATTTCTTTCGAGGACTTTTCCAGGACTGGATATAACCATTTTAAAATTCAAGGACTTTTCCAGGTTTTCCACCCCGTCGACGCCATGTTCCCTGGACACATATCGCATTGACGTAGAAATGTAAAAGTGATGTCTGAGCTCCTCTGGCTCCGTACCTGAGCGCTGAGCTGCTCTGAGGAGAGCTTGAAGGTGGAGGTGATCTTCTTGGAGAGCACTTTGGCGTCACTGAAGCCGAACGAGTACAAGGAGATCTCGGCTATCATGGCGTAGTCAGGCACCATCATGGCCACCGGACGGAACAGTGCCTGGAGAAGATACGAGCGCCTTCAGCTGAGCCCCGTCGGCGTTGTGGTGATTTAAAACTAAACCATCGAGTCGAACCTTGAGGTTGTCCGGCAGCTCGGTGCGTCCAGCGTAACCGGGATTCATGGTGATGAATACAGCGCAGGACGGAACGAGGGGGATCTCCGTCCCCTCAAACACAAACCTGTCTGCCTGATAGCACAACATACACACAGGTAGCTTAGAGATACATGCTACTACAATAAACACATGAATATAAATAATGGAGCACAGAAAGTTGTGTATGAATGGGACCAAGCGGTTAGGTGAAAATAAACAAACATGTTTTTTACAAAATTCAAAATGACGGAAAATCGAATTAGGCGCATTTTATGGCCACCATTGACTTTTTTGCAGAGCAGGTCCAAGTGGACGTGTACGGCAAATTTAAAGTCGATCGGTCTTAGTTTGAAAAAAGGCGACGTTTTTTACAACTCAAGAGGGCACTATAGATAATTTTATTTAAACCCAAATGCGAGACCTTTAAAATATCGAAATCTTCGCCAGTCCTGATATGTATGTAGAATTAAACGACTTTTAGCATATGATGAAGCCCCTAAAACACTTTCATTGCTAGAGAATAATAATAATAACAATAGGTTCCTCTACGACAAAGTTAAATATACACATATACAGTATAAACAGTATAATACAACTTCATAATGGAAAGGGACTCAGAAAAAAGTCAACTTTAATGTCAGTCCCTTTCCGGATTTTAATAATTGATATCATTCACTTTAACGCTGTAACAAGTAAAGGACGTTGCTCTATAATATTGGTGAGTAATGTCTGCCAACACTGTTGCTGGTTTTCGATACTTTAAAACAGTAAATGCTTCCATGTCTATTTAATCCAGGAGGTGAATATTTATTCAACTCAATTAACAAAATTAAATGAATGTCAAATTGACTAAAGCTAAACAAACCCATGTGTTATTTCTTGAATAGCATTACGAATAAAGTACACCAAATGTAAATATTCACTGTACCAAGTTGTACAACTCAAGTACTGTGTGGTAAACGTCATGTGGACCAGCACATGGTTTCCTACTGAATGCCCTCCTTCTCACCCTTTGCTGCTGGGCCTTCTGGATGGTGGTGATCTGTTGAGCCACCACGGACAGCACCTCCACGTCAATGCGATTGAACTCGTCAAAGCATGCCCAGGCCCCAGAGCTGCAAGGAGCCGGAACATGTGAGTGATGAAAGGTGTGTAATATGTAACAGCAGACATTCTATCGCCCTTCAGTAATTGCCTCTCACCTGGCCAGCCCTTTGAGAAACTTGCCCATAGCAATGAAGTCCAGCTGATCAGAGCAGTTGAAGACCACCGTCTGGATAGCCAGAGCCTTCCCCAGGTCTTTAGTGGTTTCCGTCTTTCCTGTCCCTGCTGGACCTGCAGGAGCTCCTCCAAACTTCAGGTGGAGAGCTCCTGTTAGGGTCAGGTAGCATCTGAAAAAGGGTATTCAAACCATTAGATGATAATTCAGAGGAACAGAAACAGCTCAGACGACATAAGACGTACCTGTCGGTGAGTGGGGTGATGACCAGACGCCCGGAGTTACCGAGGTACTCGTATCCATACAGGAACTCTGCATTCACTGCCCGGGTGTACAAGTCACCCTTTGCCCAGTAATACCTACAAACAGTATCAGATCAGCATCAAACCTACATTACGGTTCAAAATTCAATATCACTTAGAAATGTCCTTATTTTTCAAAGTAAAGCACTGTTTTTTTCAATGCAGATAACATTAAATGAATCAGAAATACATATACTTAGTTAATGTAGTAAATGACTATTCTCAGTCTTCACCTTAGAAGACTAACGGAGGGGTAGAAAACCCTTGAGAAACATTCTTATGTGAGCGCAGCTGAAAACAGTTAGGCTGGTAAGAGAAGCTATAAAACTGGCCCACCTTTGAGCGACAAGCTTGAAGAACTAAATTAATATTTCAAATAAAAATAATTATTTTCAACCTCGTCAATGTCTTGACTATATATAATATTCATTTTATAAACAAAAGTGTGAGTTTTCTTGGAAAATACGAAATTGTCTGGGTGACCCCAAACTTTTCATTGCAATCACAGAAATCAGGGAGCTTCAGTGTCAAGAGGGACTGAACTAAAAGCACAAACGAAAGACGGAGCACCTGAGCTGGCTGATCCACTCAAAGTCGTTGACGCTGGAGACTTCCTGCTCCACCAGTTTGGCGGCGACATCCTTAGCGTGGACCTCTATGACGATGAGGGCGGACAGCACCGCTCGCTGCATCTTAGACAGACGTCCTCGCACCAGCTGCACCAAGTCGCCGAGCTTCACAAGCGAAAGGGGAAGTTTGAGAAATATCGCAATCGGACGACTTTAAGTGTTTACAGTGTTCAGCGTAACCTAGCATTCAAAAAGTTTGGGGTCACCCAGACAATTTCGTTCCCTCCATGAAAAGTCATATATTTTTTATCAAATTAATTGCAAAATTAATAGAAAATCTAGTCACGACAAGGTTAAAATAATAATTTTTATTGTAAATATTAATGTTGTTCTTGTGGCTCAAAGGAAGGCCAGTTTTACAGCTTTTCTCAGCAGCATAACTGTTTTCAGCTGCGCTCGCATACAAATGGTTTTCTACCCCTCCGTTAGTCTTCTAAGGCGATAACACAATGTACCACTAGAACATGGAGATGAGCCTCTACATACCTCTGTAGAGACTTCATTAAACACCAGAGAATAGTCATTTACCACATTAACTATGTAGAGAGAGTATTTATGATTCATTTACTCATCAACTTTTGAACGGTAGTACATATGTGAGCGACACATTGTAAAATGTGTCTATTTTTCTCAACTCTAATGTATATTTGAAGTTTGAATCTTGCACACCTGTTTCTGTAGTTGGGGGTAGAGGCGGTTGGGCAGGTCTCCTTGCTCTAAGGCCTCGGACACCTCAGAAGTCCAGAAGACCTGACAGCCAGCTATGACCACTTGACCGGGCCACGATAACACCCAATCGACGCGAGGTTGCTGCCGGTCAGGAGAGAAACAAAATGAACGAATTAAACATGCTTCTGAAACTGTTCAAATAAGTAGATGGTAAAAGAAGTGAGAGTCTCTGACCTCTGGATAGACGTGGAGTGAGCGGTCGATGTTGTCCCTCAGCGTGGCCTTCATGGAGCGCTCGACGTCCCGGAGCCAGTCCTCCACATTCCCAGTGGGCCTCACTGGCAGTGACAGCTCCACCTCCTCCCCTTCTCCGGAGTACATGTGTGTGATCTGGAGATCCGGCTGGAATTGGAGCTGAGAGCCGACAGAAGTCTCAGTCGCTATGCGTGTTACATTTCTTCAGTAATGGACGAGTCCTTGAGAGGAAACAAACAAACCCGTGCGATGTTCTCAAAGCATTTGCGCAAGTGCGGTTGTACAGCAGTGGGATCTTTGGTCTGGGAGAGAATCTCCAGGAGCTCATCATCTGACAGGAAGTAGAACCTAAAGGAGAGATACTGATGAGCACACAGTCCCGAGTCATCAACAGGGTGTCCAGGTCGAGCGTGGAAACTCATTCCTGTCCCCTATTATTGTTGATGGATTAGCTTTTACTTGTTGAAGGCGTTTGCTTTGTTTACTTTCGTTATTAAAGCTACGTCCATCTCGAGCAGGGGTGTCTAACTCGTGTTCCCCGTGGGCCATATCAGCATCATGGCCGCCTCTTAAAGGGCCGGTGTAGCAGAAACATATAAACGTATAAACTACTGCCGAAGATATTGTCTCTTTGCATTTGATTATAGTTTATTTAAGTGTAGAAATATTATCCATAAGAAAATGTCTCTAGTATTATTACATGAGTCCTGAAACCTTCAAAATAAAAGCACAGGATATTTTAGTATAAACTACTTCTGAACATATTGTTAAATAACTCCCTTTGTAATTGATTTCTTTGTTATTTGAGTGTAGAAATATTGTACATGAGAACATTTCTCTTATATTATAACAGGAATCCATTTAATTGGAAACCTTCAACATAAAAGCACATGATATGTTAGTATAAACTACTTCTGAACATATTGTTAAATAACTAACTTTTTGTTATTTGAATGTAGAAATATTGTACAAAAGAATATGTATCTTATATTATAACATACACACATTTAATTTCAAACCTTCAAAATAAAAGCACAGGATATTTTTCTTTAAACTTTTAAGAAAAGGTGATCATATCTTTTTTTAAGCCGTCAGAGGGCCACATACAATGACGTGTCGGGATAGAATCGGCCCGCGGGCCTCGTGTTTGACACCTGTGAGCTAGAACCGCCAAAGGTGACTGTTGGCGTGATTATTATTATTGGATGAAAAAGTGACATCAAGAGATACCCTCTCCTATGTGGCGTCATGTCATAACTCTGTTATTAAACCACTCCTGAGGCCCGTTGTGTTCGGCGTACCTGGGGAAGGATCCTCGCTTCTTCTCCAAGTATTCACTGAGACCCTTCTGCACCTGTTCCAACCGCGTGTTGCACTCTTTCAGTTTGACGAGTAGATTGGCATCCTGACACAGCTCAATCACCTAGAGGAAGAAAACAGACACATATATTAACGGTGTATACAAACATAAAGTTGCATTACATAACCTTTGTCTTTTAACCCTTAGAAAAGTTGCCATAAAATGATGATATTTATCCATGTTAATCCGTTGAATCCGACCCAGACTTCCCTCTCACCCGCAACATTATTCATATATAATGTTAACCTCTTTCATCTTTTCTCAATCCTGATCATAAATCCAATGAATTCATTTTCATTAATTTACCCTTCAAATGCCAATTTGTTTTCATAATACTATGGGGATATTTTCCAAGTCTGAGATATGCTAGTGATCATAAATGTTGATGCATTTGAAGTTTTGGGGCAGGAAACCAGACAAATAGCATGTATTTGCCCCATAAGGCAAACATAAAAAAAAATGCAATATGGTGGATATAGTAAAACTATTTTTTAAGCCAGGACACTAGATACAAATCATGATATGAGATAAATGCTGTAATGGCCATTGGATAAAAAATAGTGTTTTTAATGGGTTTAAATGGGGACATTTTTGCCCATATTTTGGCCAGTTTATTATAGACTTTTTACGTAACAACAAACACAAACAAATAAAACACGCTTTTGCCAAAAATGTATACAATATGCCAAAACACTGCCCCCAGAAAAGAACTGAATAATAATGAAAAAAAATGTAATAGGAAGAGTTCTGTGAGCTCTGACGTTTCGGTTATTGAAGGCGCTCTGCATGATGCCCCTCCAGATCTGATACATGCGCTGGTATCGCTCCGCCTCCACGGGCAGCTGCTGGTTGATGTCCTCAGAGCTAAAGATGGGCTCCAAGTAGAGCCAGGACCGCTGGCATGTCAGCCACTCCTCCAGAACATCCTGTAAGCACCAGAACATAAGACCCCGCGTAATATAATACAAAACATAAGACCATATGCGTGTGTGTGCGTGTGTGTGTGTGTACTTGTGTCATTCTCAGCTTGCTCTCCCAGGTGTTGATACGGTCCTCAAAGGTTTTTTTGAATGGCGAGAAGGACATGCTCTGCGTCACGACAATGTGGTCATCCAGTAGCTGCAGAACGTCATCCAGGCTCTTCAAGATGTAGGTGCCCGTGTCCTTGTAGGGCAACACGTCAAAGTCTATTGCCGACCACTCTTGCTCCATCTTCTCCAGGGCCTGAGTGAGGAGACGGTGTTAAAAGAAGAAGGTGTAGGAAGTTAACACTTCGTAAAACAGTGTGGTTAGAGAACGACTCCTCTTCAAAGGATACCTGTTCGATGGCGTACTCTTTCCCAGCGACCTCGGCCACATGAGTGATTTCCTCCACGTGGTTCTGGAGTCCGAGCTCCAGGCAGTGAGATAAGGTCAGTTTGTCATTGGGCCTGACTTTCATCTGAATGCGATCGGAGAGCATCTCCCAGTGGCGGCCTTTCATCGCCGGGTTGGCCAGGCCCTGAATCAGCTGAACGGAGGGCTGGAAGTCCTCAATCTTGCTGCGGACGATAGTCGCCACCGTCTGGCACTCTGGCGTAGCGGCGGGCGAAGAAGAAGAGAACGCGTTAGACCAGCGAACAATCACACTCCGCTCTGTCGATGTCAGACGGGTAACCTACCGCGAACGTCGTCGAACAGTTTAACGCATTTGTGCATGGTCCTGTAGGCGTGCGTCGCGTTGCTCTCGAGCTGCTCGGGGTCGATGGAAGACAGCGGGTCTTTGAGCCAGTTGTCATGCCAACGAAGCCAATCAGAGGTGGTTGTCCACAGATCTTTGAAAGGTTGAAAGTCCTTGACGAGCTTCTGCAGCCGATCGTACTGTAACGCACATTTGCAGAAAAAAGTATCACAAATACCTGATGCACTAGTTCATATTGTTTGAACGTATCATATCAAACCGTACCATATCATACCGTACCGTATCATATCGTATGAACGTATCCTATCATATGAACGCATCATATTGTATGAACGTATCATATCGTACCGTATCATATCGTATAAATGTATCATATCTTACCGTATCATATCGTATAAACGTATCATATCGTACCGTACCGTATCATATCGTATGAACGTATCATATCTTACCGTATCATATCGTATAAACGTATCATATCGTACCGTATCACATCGTACCGTATCATATTGTATAAACGTACCGTATCGTATCATATTGTACCGTACCATATTATATCGTATGAACGTATCATACCGTACTGTACCGTATCATATCGTACCGTATCGTACCGTACCATATCATATCGTATGAACAGAACATATCGTACAATACCGTATCATATTGTACCGTATCATATTGTATGAACGTAACAGATTGTAATAGATCGTAACATATCACATTTTGTGTATCTAGTTAACGTTTTTAGACATAAACACACACATATTTTATACATAGACATATGTTATATACACACACAAACACATACGTGATGTGGTGGATTCTGTTTCACTTACGTTAGTGACAGGAAGACCCAGCAGTCGTTCCCTGGTGTTGTACGTCCGAGCCATCGTCTGACACTCCTGAAGCTGCTTGCTCTTACTCCTCACCTTATTGGCGATCTCATGTGCGTGATCCAACTCTGTATGAGTCGCAAACCCAGAGATCAGTATCTATAAACACAGACGTGGAGAGTTAGAACCAAATCATATCGACTCACTTTGACTTCATACAAAAAATCTTGACATCGAGACGTAATAAACAAAAAAAAAGGCTCGTCTCGAGCGTATCGTTTTAGAGACAGTTCAAATTAAGAGAATCTGAAAAGGTCCTAAGGAAAGGGATCAGCTGACCTTGAGAGATTCTATGGACTCCTCTAAGCTGTCCCGGTCCACCAGCTGCATCTTATAGAAGCGCGCCTCGTCCTCCTCGTGCTGGACGGCCACCGCTTCCATCTGGTCGATGATCTTCCCGGGCCACTTAATAGCCGTCCACCTGCGGGGGTTTGCAACTAAAGCAATCGGTTTCCTCGATTCCCTCGAAGCACTACGAACCCAGCGGATCACTCATCGCCCCCGAATGGATGTAGAACACCAGCAGGCTGATGTTACACTTACTTTTGATCAAAATCGTCATCTGAAAGATTGTGGAGAAGATCTTCTACGACCTCATAGTCTGACAGCGTCTTGTCAAGAACCTCCTGGTGTGGACAGATTCATAAAAGTCATCAGATGTATTGACAAATTAAACCTTCATGTGAAAGATAAGAGAAAAGGCCAGTCTGGCGGATGTTACGTTGTAACTCTTGAGTTCTTTGGGGATTTCCGTCATCCACTCCCTCTTTTCAGCCATTTCGTCGATGCTGTTCACCCTTTCACAAAGCTTTCTGCTCGTTCGGCTGCACTCTTCACAGGCCTGCACACACGAGATTACAACAATATATTATTAAAGTTTAAAAAGGAAGGAAAAGGCCACTTTCAAACTGGTGAAAATATAAACTACCGTTCAAAAGTTTGGGGTCACACTGACAATTTTGTGTTTTCCATGAAAACGCACACGTTTATTCATCAAATTGATTGCAAAATTAATATAAAATATAGTCAAGATAATAATAATTTTAGTTTTTCTTGTGGCTCAAAGGAAGGCCAGTTTTATAGCTTTTATAGCTGCATAACTGTTTTCAGCTGCGCTCACATAAAAAGGGTTTAAAGGGTTTTTTACCCCTCTGCTAGTCTTCTAAGACGATAACACAATGTACCACTAGAACATGGAGATGGGCCTCTACACACCTCTGTAGAGACTTCATTAACACCAGAGAATAGTCATTACACATTAACTATGTAGAAAGAGTATTTATGATTAATTTAATGTTATCTTCATTGAAAAAAACAGTGTTTTCTTTGAAAAAAATGACATTTATAAGTTGTCTTCTACAATGGTAGTGTAGATCCTGTGTCAAAGAAATGCATTGTCAAAACACTTCAATACACAACACCCATCATGCAGTACTGTGTACAAAAGAAGTACAAACATACGTGGTACAAATGACATATACCTATTTGTACACACACACACACACACACACACACACATATGTATACAGACATCCAAATGACTCACGTTATCAATCTGTTTGCGTAGCCTCCGGGTGAAGTGCTCCAGCATGGCGTGGCCCAAAGCCTTCCTCTTGTTACAGAGCGCCTGGCGTACCGCCTCCACGCGCACGAGGAACGGCCCGATGGCGATGGCGGATGGAAGACAGCGCTCCAGCGTTTCCATGTCTGAGAGGTTTTGTTCCACCTCTTTCTTCACCTCCTGAGAGGTCTGCTCTGCATGCGTATGAGATCTGGCAGAGAAGATGGAGATTCCAATTGAGGAGAGAAAAGCGCGCCGAGTGGACCACGGATCGGACCTCTCGTACGTCACACTCACAGCAGCAGGGTCTGGACGTCCACGTTGTGCACCTCCAGGTGCTTCTCGTATTCGGCAGCATAAGCCCTGAGGGGTATGGCTGCTTGCCTCAGAGCGTTGCGGACCTTCTCTCGCAGCTCCACCACCTCCGGTTGAAACACGTTCACCGCGTTGAGCACCGAACCGTGACCCGCGAACAAGTTCTTCATCACAAACTGGCACGGAGAAGAGGAGGAGGAGCCGTCAAATCATTTAAACATTTAAACATGAACATTTTTGAAAATGTTGCGTATTGAGAGTGTATGCCGGCTTATATTTTGAGCGTCTTTCTTTAAAAACGTATGAATTATTTTAAACTCGGTGTAAATGAACATGTGATTATAACACATTTCCATGACTTTTCCCAAACTTTTATGATTGATGTTTTTTCCATGACTTTTCCAGGCCTGGAAATTACCATTTTAAAATTCCATTACAATTTTGATAAATGGATTTCCAGGACTTCTCCAGGACTTGTCCATGACTTTAAACCAAATGTCCATGACCAAACTGAAATCTCAGTATAAACATGAACATTTTGAACATGTTGCGTATCGATTGCGTACGTCGGCTTCTATTTTGAGTGTCTTTCTTTAAAAAACATACTAATGATTTCAAACTCGCCGTAAATGAACGTGATTATAACACATTTTCATGACTTTTCCCAAACTTTTATAAATAAAGTTTATTCCATGACTTCCAGGCCTGGAAATTATCATTTTAAAATTCCATGACTTTTCCAGGTTTTCCATGAGGGTACGAACCCTGGGTTAGTTTGAGTTCATACTTTGTAACGCGGATGATATTTTACCTCCTCGGGCTGCGGTACGTTGTGCGTGGCCTTAACGGCCTCGTCGATCAGCTTGACGAACGACGCCTCAAAGTCCTCCAGGGGAGGGCTGTAATGCACCCCGCTGTGGCTCAGGACCAGGTCCACCAGGAACAGAGGGTTCTTCTGAGGCCTGGAGCGACAGAGAACGGAGTAAGATTACAATCACAATATCACATATGGTCTAAAGTGTCAAGATATAAGATCATCCAGGGGTCACACACACGTTGACCAATGGGGTTCCAGGACTTTAAACCAAATTTCCATGACTGCATTCTTGGTGTACACATGAAAATGTGAGAAAATGTCGTATTTGAACTAACAATGAGAATTCCAAAGAATACAGTATAACAACTTCAATGACACAAATGAATGAGAGACACTAATTTGATTAAAATAACTAACATGTATGTATTTTACGTAACGGTGCGTTCACTTGCAGCGTGGAAAAATGTGCGACTATGAGAGAGCGCATGTCGGTTTATATTTAGTCTCGTCATTCTTTTAAAAGCGTGTGAATATAACACAGTCTACATGACTTTTCCAACATTTTGGGGAATTTTTGTTTTTTCCAGGACTTTTTTTAAAAGTTCCAGGACTTTTTTTAAAAGTTCCAGGACTTTTCTAGGTTTTCCGATAACCGTACGGACCCTGAACATCAAAGGAAAAAACACAGATGCGGAGAAGCACACGAGTGTGTGTGTGGAGCTGTGTCCATGGATGGGTCCTACGTGTAGGGGCTGGTGTTGAGGCTGCTGCCCCAGGCCAGGTCCGGAGGACACGTCAGGACATCGCGGCAGGCGTCGGCCACCAGCCGCGTCAGGCTGAGCAGCGAGTTGTGCACGAGGACGCGCAGGGCGTCCTGCAGCTGCAGGCGCAACGCGCCCACCAGCCTGTACAGCTTGGAGAACTTGTAGATGTCCCAGCGGGACTCGTCCACGTTGTACGTGCCCTTGCCACAGAGGACCAGCCGGGAGCGGACGCCCTCGCTCAGCGTGGAAACCCACGAGTTCCTGAGAAACGAGCCGATCTGGGGAGGGAGAGATGTCACGAGGCATTCAGGTGTCCTCCTCACCTGGAATCTGGTAATCCAACATGTACCCGCGGTTGTATCTGAATAAATGGGATTTGTATATATATATATATATATTTTTTTTTTTTTTTACCAGTACCTTATGATTTTAATAAGAAAATTTAATATGTTGCCATACGATGGTTTTAACCGCCGATAAACTGCAGATTAAGTTTCTTCTTTGTTTTACCATTCGTGCTGTGAACAGTACTTTCATATTCATGTCAAAGACACAAAAACTACTTGGGTGGTTTATTTCATTCTTTCTGTTTTTTTATTTATTTTTGTTTTTGGGTGTATCATGTATGTATGTGTGTAAAAGATAATAAAAAATAAACGGCAAAATTATACATATCTATCTATCTATCTATATCTATATCTATATATCTATATATATATTTATGTATTTATATATATAGAGAGAGATAGATAGATATGTATAATTTTGCCCTGTTTATTTATATATATATATATATATATATATATATATATATATATATATATATATGCATAATCTTGCCTAGTGTATTTATTATTATTGTGTATGTTTATGTCTGACATTTTTGTATTTGTTTTATGTTAATATATCTAAAAGATTTTAAAAAAGTAAGTGACATTATTATTTTGTAATAAATACCTGGTTGTGTATTTGAGATTGGACGTCTTCAAACTTGACCAGTCTCAGCGGCTCGACCGAGGCGACGTTGAACAGCCTCATGTTGTGGACGTTGTTGCACTCGCTCCACACGTCAGATAACACGCCGACCACCTCCAGCGTGGTCAGGTGGGACGACCGGACGAAAGCCTGTCGGTACTCCTGGAAGGGGAAGGGAGGAACGCCCCCTGTGCAGAGAGACGGGCGCACCGGGGTTTGGGATCATAATGCACTTTCTTTCTTTTTTATCTCTCCGTCTTACCTTTCTGGGGCAGGAACTCCGGACCCTTGGGTGGCAGCGTGACGTGAGAGAACTCCTCCGGGTGCCTGGTCACCATCCTGTCCAGGAGCATGCGGTTCATCGCACACTCGTAATCCAGCCGGACCTCCTTCTCCAGACGCTCGGCACTCGCCTCCACGCTGCACACATCATCTCCTCTTTAGGCACAGGAGGAGGGGGAGGAGGAGGAGGAGGAGGAGGGGGAGGAGGAGGAGGAGGAGGAGGAGGAGGAGGAGGAGGAGGAGGAGGAGGAGGAGGAAGAGAAGAAGAAGCAGAAGAACTAAAAGAAGAAGGACAAGAAGAAGAAATAGCCCAATGAGGAGACAGAAGAAGAAGAAGAAGAAGAAGAAGAAGAAGAAGAAGAAGAAGAAGAAGAAGAAGAAGAAGAACAAGAAGAACAAGAAAAAGAACAAGAAGAAGAACAAGAAGAACAAGAACAAGAACAAGAACAAGAACAAGAACAAGAAGAACAAGAAGAACAAGAAGAAGAACAAGAAGAACAAGAAGAAGAACAAGAAGAACAAGAAAAAGAACAAGAAGAAGAACAAGAACAAGAAGAACAAGAACAAGAACAAGAACAAGAACAAGAACAAGAACAAGAACAAGAACAAGAACAAGAACAAGAAGAACAAGAAGAAGAACAAGAAGAACAAGAAGAAGAACAGAGAAGAAGAACAAGAAAAAGAACAAGAAGAAGAACAAGAACAAGAAGAACAAGAACAAGAAGAAGAACAAGAACAAGAACAAGAACAAGAACAAGAACAAGAAGAAGGAGAAGAAGAAGGAGGAGGAGAAGAAGAAGGGGGAGGAGGAGGAGAAGAAGATGAAGAAGAAGGAGGAGGAGAAGAAGGAGAAGAAGAAGAAGAAGAAATAGAAGAACAAGAACAAGAACAAGAAGAACAAGAAGAAGAACAAGAAGAACAAGAAAAAGAACAAGAAGAAGAACAAGAACAAGAACAAGAAGAACAAGAACAAGAACAAGAAGAACAAGAAAAAGAACAAGAAGAAGAACAAGAAGAAGAACAAGAACAAGAAGAACAAGAAGGAGAAGGTCGTATTCTCCCCACATGTCTGGCCTGATCCCCGGCGTGGAGAAGGAGAACTCTTTGATGCTGTGGAGGCTGTGGGCCTCGATGGCCGCCGTGCGGCTGCAGAGCGGCATGCTGTCCGCGGTCAGCTGGTACAGGACCAGCGCCTCGGCGGCGTCCCGCCGGCGCACGGCGACCCGGAGCCGCTCCGCAAAGACTCGGGGGTCCTCGGCCAGGAACATCAGCCGGATCCTGGGAACCCAGAAGTCGGCCGGCGCCGCCGCGTTGGCGTCTAGGAACAGGAAGGAGGGGGAGGGGGGGACACGCGCGGTCAACGAGAGGAAACCGCGTCGCCATGGCGATCAGACGTAAAAGGAAAACCAACCGGGAGATGTCCTCTCTTGGCGTTCCTCGGGGTGAACCTCCCGGACCAGGTACTGGACCCTCTCCCGACTGAAGTCCAGAACCTCCACCAGACGCCAGCTGCACCCTGAAGAGAGGATAAACACCCAGGATCAGAGGATAGCGTCCGTCTCTGTCCACGCGGTGTAATATACGTCGAGCGTCGTACCGGCGGCGCCCTCGCCGGCCGTGGGCAGCAGGGCTTTGGCGGGGAGCGGCCGGCGGCCGTGGGAGCGCTGGGCGGCGGCCAGGGCCAGCCAGTCGTCGGGGGTCCGGCTGTCGTACTCCGTATCGTCAAACACCTCGAAGGAGATGGTGAGAGGTCAAGTTCAGCTCCTCACGGCGGGGCAGTGGGTAGAGGGACCGACTTTCAACCAGGGGGTTGGAGGTTCGATACCCGCCCTGGTCGACGTGTCCCAGAGCTGCGTCTACGGTGTGTGATTGTGAGTCGCTTTGGATAAAAGCGTCAGCTAAATGTAAAGTTCATTTTGTGTCGCCCAATATCTCAAATTACAAGACTTTACATTCTATTCACGCACGACATCCCTGACCTTTGACCTCACATCGGATCAGGAAGAACACCCCCCCAAAAAAATTTTTTTTTAAATTCCACGGGGGAATAAAGTGATGAAACCTTGAGGAGAGCAAGAGAGGAGGATCCCTCTCCAGGATGGACAAAAGCAATAGATGTCATGTGACCAGAAGGAAGCGTTACAGAGTTATTACATAAACACATTCAAGGAATATGTGAAGAATTGGTGGTCTGGATCGTGGTACATGCCTACTACCAATTCTTCCCCCCAATGCTGCAGAAAGGATGGCAGTGGGGCTCGTACCTCCAGTGGGAGGTAGGGGGGGGCGGGCTCGTCCGGGGAGGTCACTTCCCCGTCGCTCTTGTGTCTCAGGATCAGGAGATCAGAGCCGACGCCTTCTTCCGCCAGCAGCTGCTCAAAGTCTAACTTTAAATATTCCCTTCGCCGTCTAGAAGAGAAGAACACCAAACAGTGTTGAGAAGTCTCCACAGGCAGTTCAGATAAATGCATGGTGGAGCCAGCGGATGTGGAAGAAGAGAACGTCACTTAACATGTGAGGAGGAGGACATTTACATGTTTTTACACTGACTGAAATCCAGGAGCATTTAAAGATAAATTGGGTCACTTTTTGAAACGTTGTCATACAAATACCAATAATAAGAATATTACGCAGTAGTCTACAGATTCAAAGTGTTTTCTTGGATAAAAAAATAAAAAGACAGAAATCAGGGAAAAAAATGGTATTCGTATTTACTTGTGGTTATTTATTGTTATAAAACAACTATTAATAATTATAACTTATTTTTTTGTTTGTTAATAATTCAAATTCTAATATTTATATATATGTATACGTATGTATGTATATATTTGTTTATACATATTATTTATATATATAATATATATATTTATATATATTATTTATGTGTATATATATTTATGTATACATATATATATTATATATATATATATATATATATATATATATATACACATAAATAATATATATATATATATATATATTTGTGTGTACCTCCGTAGTACAGGCAATACATATATAGGATAGAGGACACACACAGCAAAGAATAAAAATAAAACGCTATTAAATGATCTAAATTATGGGGGCATTTTGTGATATCAGGGGCAACATTACATTTGTTCGGGCAGTTTAGCCCTTTGCCCTCATGTATTTATGTATGACAGTCGCTCACTGTCTTGATCAATCACTCTGACCAGTGAATCTGGCATAACAATCTGTGGAATACCCTCAAAGCAATAAGATGCAGGACGCGAGCGGAAAGCGTCCCGCACTCCGTACCTCTCGATCGCTAACTTGCGGGGGATCTGTCCACGCAGCGTCTGGTAGGGGAGATGGACCTTCTGTGAAATCCCACCCAGACAGAAGTACAGTTTCTGTGCTGGCTGGGAAATGGGCCCATGGTTACAGCTGTCAACCGGTCGGCGCTGGTCATCTGGAGTCTTGGAGGTCGTCGCTGAGGAGAACAGTGCAGAAGGACACACATATTCTTTTTTAGAAAATCTTTATTTTAGAGAAGCACGATATGCTCCTCTTGTGAATACAGAGCTGGCGTAACAGGAATAAAGACTTTAAGGTCCTATACGTGCTTAAAGCTACGTTCACGCAATTTTCGTCTACCGCAACCACTTTGCGTCCGTACGTTGACTTTGCGTGGGATCTACTCTACTCACGCAAACAATTCCCAACGCTTTTAGTGTGAAAACACCTTAAAGAAACGCGTGCAAATACAGTAGCGGCGCACCTTTTGTCGCGTTGCGTTCTCTGAACTCTGCGACGGAATGACTCTGCGACCTCTGCGACCTCTGCTGGATCTCGGGTCCCGCTGTAGAGAACTGATCAATAAACAGGAAGCTTCAGTCTCTTGGGTTTAAGTCAGAATACGGAGAGTCACGTGCCGGAGCGTCTGCGCTCTCACCTTTGACGGGAACGTGGCGATGTCTTCCGAGTAAATGCCCCTCTGTTCTTTCACAATGCATTTTCTGATTTTAGGGAGTTTGCACCAGAGATTTAGAGGCTGAGGTGTGATCGGAGGATGAGGCACCAAGCTAGGGAAATATTTCCCTTCCATCGCCGATCTAGAAAATATAAAATATAAAAATAACGTCACGCGTAACGTGAAAACGATTAACGTTAGCTATATGTTTTGGAGAATTTTGTTTTGTTTTGTCGAATTAACATCCGCCAGGCAGCGAAACATCAGTAAACACAGAACAGATTGTTATGCTGTAAGAATATTTTGATAAGTTTGATAAAGTACAATTGAAATAGAATGCAGAAATATATGTAGCAAAACAACATTTTATCTTAATTGTATTGTCAAAAGTGATATTTTCCCCAATACATATTCACAAAATTTATTGAAAAGCACATTAATATGTAGTTTAACAAGAGGAGCCGATTGATGTATAAAGTGATCTTTGTCAAACTACACTTAATAACACTTAAGCTATTGAATATTTCTGTATGTATTTTCCGCATTGCACTTTGCAAGACCGCCCCGCTCATGAGGCGACCGTCCCTGCGCATGCGCCCAGCCCGCCGCTCGTGAGGGTCTCAGGACGGCCCGTTGTGGTACACTAAGGTGAATTAAGGTCGTAGCTTGTTGTCTACCTCACCTAACGGGCGGTTACGGAGAGGTGGCGTTTGTATTTTAACAACGTTTCACTTACAACCAAAGTTTAAAAAAAAATCCATACAAGTTCAGACGGTGTTACGCTTTAACTGGCGACCCTGTTAACTGGCGACTTTTCACCTGAACGGGTCCGTCGTTGTCATAGTTACGACGGCCGTCCGGAAAATAGGATAGATAAAAACGTATAGCTGTCCACTTGAATGCCGCTTTGTTTAATTGTGTAATACAGTGTCAAACCCTATACTTAATAATATATTATATACCAATAAAACAATGCGGCATTCACGAGGGCAGCTGACGTTACGTGTTCGCATCCCTTTTCCAACAGCTGTCTGTAACTACGACAACGGACGCGTCGGGTCCCCAGTTAACACGGTCGCTTCTTAAACCGTAACACCGGCACGCTAGCTCGCTGCTGTTAGTTGTGAGCAAACAACGTTCAACCCCAATTTCAATGTAATTGATCAAAAACAATGTTGACGGACCTTATCTTGACGTCCTCGCGCTCCTTGTGGCGGTAACTGTCCTCTGCATAGCGACACTCTGCGCAAGCGGAACTTAAGAAATCTCAGTTCCCAAGTGGACGTTAACTACCGGTCTCCATGACAACGGAAAATAGACGGTTAGACGCGGGAACGGTTGCCATGGACGAAAAAGAACCTTGTCAGCCAGCACATTTAGGGAAAGTCAAATATTGCTTAATTGTTGTCTTTTTTACTATGATATTCATTTGTTTTCTTGTTTATTAATATGTCAGGAATTATATATTTAGTTCTGAAAGCATTTTATTTTTTATTTTATTAAATAATAGTAATTTTATGAATGTCAATTATAGTGGAAACCAGGACAACTTGCACTTTGGTAACACTTGAATGGCTCTTATTATGGTACTTTTGTAGTTTGACTATGATGAGGAAATGTTACTTTCTGTATTCTTGTTGTTCTTAGTTTGTACTCTAGGTTGAAATGCACTTATTGTAAGTCGCTTTGGATAAAAGCGTCTGCTAAATGACATGTAATGTAATGTAATGTAATGTATTTAATGACTACATTGTAAAATAAGAAACGAAGAACACTAAAGAATGATGAAGAAAAGATTAGTTTAGGTAATCCAAATGAAAATAAATATGTCTGTTTAAAGTTAGTTCTGGATATAAGATGTTCGAAAAGACACCAAAAAAAACCAATTGGTTGTATTTAATGAACAGGTATGTGTACACAAAGCCTCATATAACTAATATAAATACTTGATTGTCTAAAAAGAACATAAATAAGGCACATTGTTGGCGGGACATGTTTCTGCATGATGATGATGATGATATTTGTATTTTTTTTATATTTGATCAAACCACATTGCTGCAGCCAATTAATGCATAATTTATTGTTATTGGAGTAAAAGTCTGCATTAACTTAAGGAAACTAAATTTGGTAAAGCCAGGTTTTCAAATCGCATAATATTACCGTGACATTTCACCTCCAACATCTGAGGTAAAATTTGGTAAAAATTAATTTCCACCTGGCGGATCATAAACGGCCCCGTCGAGAAAGAAAAGAACAAAGTGATGTTGAACTTTAGAGACAATTTATTTGAACTTGAATTAATTTACAGCAGTTCCACTGGAGAGGAAACAAAAAAAGGGGGGGGGCAGGGGTGATGACGTCATAGCCACATTAAACCTATGGTCCTATCTATATGTACAGGGGGGGGTGCAGCTTCATAGTGCAGAAGGCACAGAGTCGGCTTAATACTCGCCTGTAAGCGCAACGTGACAGGAAGGGGAAGGAGGAGGAAGAGGAAGAGGAAGAGGAGGAGGTTTTTAAAGAAAAAACTACAACAGCTACTAGCATCTGCTCCTTTCTTCTTCTTCCTCTTCTACTTTTTAATAAATCCGGTTGCGAGTCCTCCTGCGGCTCAGCAGCCATGAGCCGAGCGCCGCGTGTCGGACTCAGATGGAACTGTACAGCGTTAAGGCATTATTGTCACTTTTCTTTTGTTGTTGTTGCAATTATATACAGAGAGACGCAAAAAGATGAACACATAGTGCAGAAGAAACCGATTCATTCTCAAATATGACACACGTATCGAAATCAGGAAGACTTGTCATTCAATACAGAATAATTAAAACACCTTTTTTTTTTGAAAAGACAAAAGATTAATTTCTGGCCACAAACGGATTAAATAAAATCTGAAAACCACTCGATTAAAGTCACACTTCTTTTTTTTACATTTTCTTTTAACTGGAACAAAAAGTTGTAAAAATAAATCTTAATTACGTTAAAATCAACTGGAATTCTTGCCTCTCAGCTTTAGATGACGCTGCTTATAAAAAGAAGTTCAGTCAACATGGAGGTGGATTATAGAACAGAATAAAAACACGAGAGTGAAAAATAAAAAATATATTATCTGTAGTTGCCATTAGGGGAGAAAGAAACAAAAAAAAAATATTCAAGGCGGAGTTTGACTGTTTATTCTCACACCGAATTATTAATTTGATGATAATAGATTTCACGTTTGTGACTCTTAATTTGATTCGAGAACTTTTAATTTCGTTTTATTGCAAATTCGATTCAGAACATTTTGAATAATTGATTGTCAAAGTCAGTCGTGATGTCGGAATATGACGGAGAGAATATGATCAGTCGAAAGCCGCCTTTTATTCTATTCTCTCTCTCACACACACACACACACACACACACACACACACACACACACACACACACACACACACACACACACACACACACACACACACACACACACACACACACACACACACACACACACACACACACACTTATTTTTGGGATGTTTTTTTACAAAGTTATAAAAAGAAATAATGATTCAATCATAAATATATTATTATGGTTATACAGTACTAAATAAACTAATACATTATATTAAGTTGTTAAGTCTAACTGAAACAGTGTGCATATATATATATATATATATATATATATATATATATATATATATATATATCAATTAATATCCAATGTGACTGTGGACAGAAACATTAAACATAATAATCAAAAAGGAGCAAATTACATAATGTGCAAAGAAAATGTGAAATAATTATGAAAAACACCTGAACACGCACACCTGGTGATCAGGAGGATGATTAGGATGATCAGGAGGATGAGAGGAACAACAACAACAACAACAACAACAACATCCCACGAGAGGCAGGCGATGAAGCCACGAAACAAGGGAAATAAAAAAAAGGTAGAAAATCATATTTTCAAGAGACACCTTTTCTATAACAGAAAACAACAACAACAAAATAAAAAAACAGAGCCACAAGATATATATATATTATATCAATTATTTAAGTGTTTTTTTATGACATTGCAGACGCGCTGAGGGGGAACCGGAACTCGAATATATCGAGTGAAGCTGGGGTGGGGGGGGACTTAGACCAATAAAAAAAAGAAGATGTTTTGCACAGAATATCAGATCCTACACGTATGTACACAACAGATACAGGCACTTGTATATCTTTGGTTGGAAAAACCCAACATTGCGAGAGTAATGCGTTCACAGAGCTTTGCGTCCCCTTGTCGGATCTCCAGGGTCCACCAGGCACCTGGGATGTTTGTTTAAGTTTCTTCTTCTTCTTCTTCTTCGCACGTGTCCGTGTCACAGGTACGTTCTGGCGTGACCCTCCGAGGCCTTTTCAACCCTTTGACAGCGCCACCTGCAACACAAGGAAAGGGTCTCAGCGCCACTCGTGGAAGGGAATGAAAATGGCTCAATGCAGGACGTCAATGGTGCGGGCCTCCAGAGAAACAACACGCACAGACAAATAAATAATATATATAAACAAATATAAATATATGTACATATGAATATGTATATATAAATACGCAAATATCTAATTAAATATATCAAACTAATATATACACATAAATATATATATATATATATATATAAATATATATATATGTTTATACATATTATATATATTATTTTTATATATATATATATTATTTATGTATATATATATTTGTTTATACATATTATATATATATTATATATATATATATATATATATATATATATTATTTATGTACACACATACCTGTACATATTATATATAAATAAATATATATATATATATATATATTTATGTATAAATATATACAGTATATATACGCACACACGCAAATATATAAATAAATATGTAAATACACATATTATATATATATATATATATATATATATATATATATATATATATATATGGGATTGCTTTGACACATTGATTCATTTGATAACAGTTTGTCATAGCAGCTTTACATGCTTTATCTCACCAGCGGAGAATATAGTTGAGATAACTCAACGTACTTTGGCATAAATGTCAATTCAAATATATTTATAATGCCCAAAATAACAAATTCATCAAACGTGTCACCAGTCAAGAGGATCAGTATCAATCGAGGAGATGAGTCTCCCGCTCTAACTTTGAATAGATTAATAACATTTGTTTTAATAACTGTAATAAGCTATAGTGGTCGGTGGGCAGAGACGCAGCCGTGTGATTGGCTCGCGTCTTGAACCGATCCCGGGTCAATCGGTGCGCTGCCCGAGCTTCCCGTTGTCGTCACACAGCTCGGCCGGTGTCGGCTGTACCTTCTCGGGACAGAAGTCGGGGATGGTTTGCCGCACTTTGCCGGGCCGCCCCTTGATGACCGCGTAGCAGAACATCGTGATGACCATGACGAACAGGAAGTAGCTCGTGTGCATCAGGTGCAGGTTGATGAGGGAGCGGTCGTCCTGGTGAGGGGCCGGTCAGAATTAGATTTCACAGTAACTGCAGGTTTTTGGATATAAATATTTTCATTAAAATGTGTTATAATAATAATATATATATATATATATATATATATATATATATATATATTCATATATGTATGTATATATAAATAAATAAGAATAATAAATATATATATAAATAAATATATACATTTATTCTTAATTTATATATACATATATATATAATAGTAATAATAATAAATATTTATTCATTTATTATTATAATAAACAAATGTAACCAACGTAAAAAAACAAATCCTGTAACTGTCAGAAATAAAAAAAAATTACCTTTGTACTTGGTTATGTAAATGAAAACATACATTTAAAATGATTGGGAAATACAATATAATAATAATAATAATAATAATAATAATAATAATAATAATAACGACGATCATCACGTAAACCAGGAACTCTACTAAAGGAGGCGGGGACTCACATCGGGGACGATGACGGTGAGCTTTGGGTTGAGCGCGTGGTACAGCTTGCCGACGGCCCCCTTGTAGCACCAGAAGGGGTTGTAGTCCTGGCTGTACTTGGTGTCCGAGTCGCGGGCCGTGGTGACCACCTTGTACCACGACGTGGCGTTGGTGTACGTCTCCGGCACGCAGTGCGACGGCTGCCTGTGAACCAAAAGACTCATTAATGTGTGACCGTTTTATAGTCTGTATCCCTCCCCATTGTGCAGTGCCCTTTGTTAACCCCCAGGCAGAGACACAAAGCGTGTCCGACTCACACTGTGACCGGGAACACGTTGCTGGCCGCCGCCATGGTCATGCAGGTGCTGAACACCGCCTGCTCGCAGTGGCCGTGCAGCACGCACTCGTCAGAGTTCCAGGAGACGGGCAGCGTGAAAGTGATGTTGATTTCTTCGTGGGCTTCCCGGCCTACGCACAAAAACAAAAACAAAAACACAAAACACAAAAAGTGAGCCTGTGAGATCGGGGCTAAATGAAGGCGACGAGGGAGCATTTTATTTCTCTCTCCGGGTTGTTGCCAGGCGGAAACCCTGCAGTGTGCAGCGCTCACAGGGCCCTCGACTCGCTTATTTATATTAATGCGACTTTCATACGTGGTGTCCAGTGTTAAATAAATAGAAGGTATTGATTCATTACTCACATAAAAGTACACTAATTCAATTATTTTCCAAATTCTTAAAATGATCATTTATACCCAAAAAGATCCCAAATGTCCAAATAATTCAATATCTAAATCACTGACAGTGTGCTATTTGTTACGACTACTAATTTTATCAATGTCGTCAACAATTCAATTCAATGCAGTTTATTTTGTAGAGCCCATTTTCGCAAATTAGAAATTCCCCTCAGAGGGCTTTACAATCTGTACACAGACATCCCTGACCTTTGACCTTTGACCTCACATCGGATCAGGAAAAAAAAACAAATAACCCTTCAGGGGGAAAGAAGGGAAGAAACCTTCCGGGGAGAACAGAGGAGGATCCCCCCCAGGATGGAGAGGTGTAATAGACGTCAACAGATGGATCCCTGACAGAAGAAGCGGCGTCGCTCCTTGTTGACTTTACTCATCCGGTCTGTTGGGTTTGAAATGCAAAGACACGGCGAACAGGGCGACCCGTTGCCGAGACAACGGCTCCGCGAAGAGGAAGACAAACAAAAAGCACAAACAGGGCCTAAAACAATGGAACGTAAAGTACTGTGCCGGGGAACCGATCCTCAGAGTGAGAGGTCGCTCAGAGGTCACCAGGAGCGTGACCCCCAGGTGAGCGATGCTCTCTGGTCATTTTAATGTTGGATTCTAGTAAAATAGTTTTACAGCCACGAGCTTCCTCTGAGATAAAGAGAGCATGAAGATAGAGAAACATATCACTATAATTATTATTATATTAATAATAGTATTAATAATAATAATAGTAATGATAACAATAGTAATAACAATAATAATATGAATGATAATAATAATAACAATAATAATATTAATGATAATAATAATAGTAATAATATTAAGAAGAATCATAATAATATTAAGAACAAAAAGAATAATAATAATAGTAATAATAATAATATGAATTATAATGTTAATAATAATAATAGTAATTATAATAATAATAGTAATAATATAAATAAGAATAATCATAATAATAAAAGTAATAATAATAATTATTATTATAATGTTAATAATAGTAATGATAATAATAATAGTAATAATTATAATGGTAATAGTAATAATAATAATAATAACTGCACTGTGGAGGCCCTGGTTACAATTTGTATAAAACGGTAGAATATTCGCACATATGAGGAATCGCAATCATCCAAAACCACGTTTCAAATATCCCTTAAAGTTAAAACTCATTAAAAAAGAAGGAGAAACTCTTAATTATCTCGGTTCATCACCTCCGTGAAGTAAAGGCATCAAACCGGTTTGTGCCGGGTGACACACACACACACTAAACACACTTCTCCTAACGACAACAACAATGTGTGTTTATGTCGGATGACACGGAGCCAGGTGACCCTCCGACAGGTGAGGGAGGCTCACCTGGAGGTTTCCTCCGGCCGTCGGCTCCTTCGTTTGTCATTTACAGCAAATGTCAGAATATAAAAAGGGGGATTTCTTTTTTTAAATGTACAAACAGCTGAAGACGAACACGTGTCGTAAGCCTGATACGGTTGTTGTTGTTGTTGTTGTTGTTGTTGTTGTTAAACAATCTTCCCAACGTTAAATGTCATTTTAAATCCATTAAAAGTGACGTTAATGAACTCGTGTCATGCGGTGGAGTCGCAATCAAATATTAAAAAAAAATATATATATATATATATATATATATATATATATATATATATATATATATATTTCAATCACACTTTTTATATTTGTTGAAAGCGCTAGAACACACACACACACACACACACACACACACAGAAACACACAGAGACAGACATAAACACAGAGACAGACAGACACACACACACACAAACACACACACATACAGACACACACACACACACACAGACACAGACATAAACACAGAGACAGACAGACACACACACACACACACACACACACAGAGACAGACATAAACACAGAGACAGACAGACACACACACACACACATACAAACACACACACACACACACACACAGACACAGACATAAACACAGAGACAGACAGACACACACACACACACATACAGACACACACACACACACACACACACAGAAACACACAGAGACAGACATAAACACAGAGACAGACAGACACACACACACACAAACACACACACATACAGACACACACACACACACACACAGACACAGACATAAACACAGAGACAGACAGACACACACACACATACAGACACACACACACACACACACACACACACAGACAAACACACACACACACACACAGACAAACACACACAGAGACAGACATAAACACAGAGACAGACAGACACACACACACACAGACACACACACACAAACACAGAGACACACACACACACACACACACACACACACACACACACAGACAAACACAGACAAACACACACACACACACACACAGACAAACACACACACACAGACAAACACACACACACAGACAAACACACACACACACACACACACACACAGACAAACACACACACAAACACAAACAGAAAGACATAAACACAGAGACACACACACACACACACACACACACACCCCCCCGCCCTACCATAGAGGCCCACCTGCTGCCCCAGCACGGTGGCGTACAGGTGGGTGATGTTGCGTGAGTAGCCTCCAAAGGGCCGCTGCGGGTCCAGCGTGAGCGTGATGGGCACCGAGATGTTGACGCCGCCCGAGTCGTCCAGCGGCGCCGCCGTGCTGGAGCGCGCCGCGCCGCTGGTCACCGCCGGGCTCTCCGGCGTGGTCGACTCGTTCAGGCCGTGCTTCATCGTCTCGTTCTCCGACACGCACAGGTCCAGCTCGTTGAAGCGCAGCAGGAAGGTGTTCCAGTCCTGGGGAGAGGCTGATCAACAAGGTCGTTATGACATCATCAAACGTTGATGGAGCTCCACTGACTGACTGTCACCCCCAGGACTAACTCCTCTTCTTGCTCCTTCCTCCCTCCTCCTCCTCCTCCTCCTCCTCCTCCTCCTCCTCCTCCTCCTCCTCCTCCTCCTCCTTCAGGCTCCTCCTCCTCATTCATCTCTCCTCCTCCTCCTCCTCCTCCTCCTCCTTCACACACACTTCAACATGCACTTTAGCTTAAACACACACGTCACTTGAAACACACACTTAGACACTTTTAACGTTACTTGTTGTCCGAGCACTTTATCTTTATCTTTATCTTTATCTTATCTTATATTTAAGTTTATACACACATTGCGTTGTTGCTGCTGCGTTGATGGTTGTTTGTCGTGTCTAATGTTGCACCTTCCGCCAAAAAAAAAAAAATCCTTGTTTGTGTAAACATTCCTGGCAATAAACGGTTTCTGATTCTGATTCTGATCGCACATCAAAGCCCCATGGTGCAACATCCCATGTGGAGGAGGGTGGAGGAGGAGGGTGGAGGAGGAGGGTGGAGGGTGGAGGAGGATGGAGGAGGGGGGTGGAGGATGGTGGAGGATGGTGGAGGAGGGTGGAGGAGGAGGGTGGAGGAGGGTGGAGGAGGGGGGTGGAGGAGGGTGGAGGATGGTGGAGGAGGAGGATGGTGGAGGAGGGGTGGGGAGGTTGGAGGAGGAGGAGGGTGGAGGGAGGAGGAGGGTGGAGGAGGAGGAGGGTGGATGAGGAGGAGGATGGTGGGAGGAGGTTGGAGGAGGAGGAGGAGGGTGGAGGAGGGTGGAGGAGGGTGGAGGATGGTGGAGGAGGAGGAGGGTGGAGGAGGGTGGAGGATGGTGGAGGAGGGTGGAGGAGGGTGGAGGATGGAGGAGGATGGTGGTGGAGGAGGTTGGAGGAGGAGGAGGAGGGTGGAGGAGGAGGAGGGTGGAGGAGGAGGAGGTGGAGGAGGGTGGAGGATGGTGGAGGAGGGTGGAGGAGGGTGGAGGATGGAGGAGGATGGTGGTGGAGGAGGTTGGAGGAGGAGGAGGAGGGTGGAGGAGGAGGGTGGTGGAGGAGGGTGGAGGAGGAGGGTGGAGGAGGAGGAGGGTGGAGGAGGAGGAGGGTGGAGGAGGGTGGATGCAGGAGCCTGGCAGCCAGAGGGGAGAAGAAGCCGACGCTCCTGCACCTCCTGCACCTCCTGCACCTCCTGCACCTCCTGCACCTCCTGCTCTGCCTCGGAGCAGACGAAGGGGACAGGAGATGCTGAGAGGTTGTACAGTACAGTCGTGTTGCTGTGGGTGCAACGCTTTGGGGAGGGTTCTTACACATTTTGACCGATGGATTTCCATGACTTTTCATTGATTTTCCCATGATTTTCCAGGACTTTAAACCAAATTTCCATGACCAAACTGAAATCTCGGTATAAACATGAACAATTTAGGAGATTTAGCGTATTGAGGCCGTGTGCCGGCTTATATTTTTAGCGTCTTTCTTTAAAAAAAACATAAATTATTTCAAACTCCATGAACTCAAACTCAAATGAACATGTGATTATGACAAATTTCCATGACTTTTCCAAAACTTTGATGATTTAAGTTTTTTCCATGACTTTTCCAGGCCTGGAAATGAGCATTTTAAAAAGTCCTGACTATTCCATGATCCCATGACCGTACGAACCCTGTTTGGGGAAATGCAAAGGCGATAAACACTGTGGAGCCCGTTCTGCTACGGGGGAGATTCTTTAAAAGGAGCAGGTAATTAAATTAAATCTCCATTTCTTTAGACTCACCTCCGTGAACTCCGGGGACTTGATCTCTTTGATCTTGAAGAAGTATCCGATGGTCAGGAAGGCGATGGCCACCGCGCTGACGCTGACCATGAAGATGACCAGCGGCGGGCGGGTGTTGATGTAGCTCCTCAGGTTCTCCACGGGGTTCAACAGGTACACCTGCAGACGGGCCCAGACACAGGGTCAATGATTAGACCGACCAGACGCTCCGGATGAGTCAGTGTCCGTTGGGGGGGCAGCGGATCATAAAACACACGGCGAGGGTCACGGCGAGGGTCACGGCGAGGGTCACGGCGAGGGTCACGGCGAGGCGCAGGGAAAACCAAATATATCACTTTTAGAGATCATTGATGATCGTGGACCAGGCTCCGGGTTACTCTTCAGCTCATAGTTCATCTCTACTGTGTTGTTTATTACCTTCGCATTGAAAATGCAGAAGGTTACGTTTTGATCGCCTTGTACTTATTTATTTATTTATTTGTGTATTTATTTATTTGTATGCGTGTTATTCGCATAACACAAAAAGTACCAAACCGAATCGCATGACATTTGGTGGGATCATTGGTTATTATCCGGGGACCATTAGATTGGATTTTGGGATCAATTGGGTCAAAGGTCAAGGTCATTAAAAGGTCAAAATCTTATTTTTACCATAGCACGGTCAATTCTTATCCAATTGTCGTGCGACTAATGCCAACATGTTCATAATTAAATGCCCAATCTTGTGATATGTGAAGGTATGTGCTCTACCGAGTGCCCGTTCTAGTTTTACCGTGAAAACATGTCATTCAAAACAACCACATTTATTCAAGATTCCCCCCAAAGCGTCGACGTTTTAACGCATCGTGTTAACGTCATAATCTACTTTTTGCTTTGGCTCTAGAGATCTGACCTGCATAGATAACCACTGCCTCGCCATGAACTCCTAACATGTAGGCTGAAGATAAATGGGCCAGAAGATGTCGTAGTGGGCGTGCTGACGGACGTATATTATGTATGCAAAACACGTCTCCGAAGCCACATGCTCCGACAGGTACGTCCTGTTGCCACTAAGAACAAACAGAGCCGGTCCCGCCAGACGTCGGGGACCGGGGGACTTTGCTGCTGCGACTCACGACTTGTGTTTTCCAAATCTCATCGATAGTTTTAAGGTTTTAAAACGGCGTGCTGCTATTCAAACCGTTTCTGGAAAACAATCAACTGTTAAAGGCGCAGTGCACGTAAACTACTAGAATTTATGTTTCGTCTTTTTACTTTAACAGACTTTACTGTGCAAAACTATTTTACACAAGCACAGATCACTTTGTATAGCTTATTTTGTTATTATATTAATTGTATTTGATATATATATATATATATATATATATATATATATATATATATATATGTCCACAAATTTCCCCTTGGGGATTAATAAAGTATAT
This sequence comes from Liparis tanakae, assembly GCA_036178185.1. Lineage (NCBI taxonomy): Eukaryota > Metazoa > Chordata > Actinopteri > Perciformes > Liparidae > Liparis > Liparis tanakae. Next base: position 20,373,218 of record CM070088.1, read on the forward strand.
TTCTATTCTATTATTCTTTATACGTGTATATATATATATATATATATATATATATATATATATATATATAAATAATGGAATTATATATTATATTACATTTTATGGAGCAGGGAGTGACAAACAACTTGAATCCAAGTTAGTGTAATATAACAAAATATATCTTTTATTATGAACTCTTTCCACAGTTTTATATAGTGTAACTTGTGTTTTTAAGTGTTTGCTAAAGTGTAAAAGAAGCACCGTAACTGTAGCTGTCTATACAGCTGCCTGCTCGTGTGGTATTTAAAGTTTTACTTAAGTTCTACTTGTGTCGTTATGTTCCTACAAAAATACTAAGATGAGCTGAAAAGTTGAGCAAGAATTTAAAAGTTGACATCTTTGGGAACAGAAAGATAAATAACGTTTAATTGTATCGCGTTGCAGGGGAGGTCAACTCACTGGGTTAGTCCGTGGAGGCTGTTTGTTTACGTTGTGTAGAGCGAGAACATCTGGTTTTAAACAGGATAACATTTAACAGGATAATATATCACATTAAACAAGGGCGCTTTGTGCTCAAACAAGGAGAATTCCAAAGCATACAATATACCTTAAATGAAACAAGTGAATGAGAGACAATAGTTTGATTAAAAGAATAACATTTCTATACATGTTTATTCTTAGAAACACTTATATAAATGTTTACTCTTTTAATCAAACTATTATCCTTTATGTGCAAAACAACCTGTTTGGACTTGGCGTATTTTTTTAGCTTCTTCCTTTCAAAAACATATGAATTATTTTAAACTCATGTGATTATAACACATTTCCATAACTCTTCCAAACCTTTTATGATTTAAGTTTTTTCCATGACTTTTCCAGGCCTGGAAATGACCATTTTAAAATGCCATGACTTTTCCAGGTTTTCCATAACCGTAGGAACCCTGATCTTCCTCCTCCTCCTCCTCCTCCTCCGCAGCCAGGTGACCCGAGCTGTCAACCCCAGAGCTAGGTACGCTAGCTAGCTTAGCTTAGCTACCCGGCCTTCTGACAACTGAGACACATTAAGCATCAAACTGTCACATTGCCAACAAACAGCTGGCGCGCGGTGACGTCACGAAGCCGCACGTCGGCGGCGCTTACCATGTTCTCGACGGATGCTCGCCGGGAGGTCCGTCGCGAGACAACAAATAAAAGGCAGCGGTTGTTGTTGTTGTTTTTTTGTTGCTAGCAAGCTAACGTTGCTAGCACGCTAGTCCCTCGTCGACCAGACTTTCAGCTCCTTCACATTCTTCTCTTTAAAGTTCGCTGCCGCCGCGGTGAGAAATGTCTTTCGCGCACACGGTCTGGCGTGTGTGTGTGTGTGTGTGTGTGTGTGTGTGTGTGTGTGGGGGGGGAATAACGTCAATACCGTATCTGGATCCTCCCCTCCGACATCTCCTCCGCGCAGCCGCACTGCGCAGTGGAGGCGTCGCTGTCCCGCGTGATCGGTATTCCCGTAGAAAGAGCTCGGCCGCGCGCTCGAGCGTACGTTGTTTACGTAGTCAACGGAGTGTTTACACTTTTTCTTTCTGAAGATTTGCTGCGTTTATGTACCCTCGGAAATATATTACATGTAAGAAGGGTTTGCCCAACTGACTTTGGTAGGATGTTTCTAACTTAATATCGATGTGGTAAGGAATGATATGGAAGTATTAACAACGACAACAACAGTTAGTATTAATTTAGGTAAATTGAAAACACGCTACAGGATGCAGTTTCCAAAAGTCTAATTATATTGTATTATATTTTACTTTATTCATCCACATGTCTTGCCACAACAGCAACACATTATATCACATTTAGTCTGTATGCTTTTACGTTGTGTCTCTGACATGATGTTTTTATTCTGTCCATTATAACATTGTTCTCCCTTCTTTTGTTTGCTTTGTCTGTAGATTGTATTTGTAATCTTATGTGTTTAGGTTTGTTCTTACCATCAGCATCATTGGGACTACAGACTACACTCTGGCACATTTACTGAAATGTTTTTTTATAAATGTGCACTGTCCTTATTAAATAAACTATTATTGGTTTTAAATAAATATACAATATAATAAAATAAAATAGTAGGGCAAGTTACAATTAAGTATTTAAATAATAAATGAAAATGTAAAAGAATAAAGTATAAAGTGACAACAATACAATAAAAATAGCAGGGCATGTTACATTTAAGAATGTAATTATTTTTTTTATAAATAAACGAAACGATGTATGCCACAACCCCAATGTGATGCTAGCTTTTATTCTTTTTTGCATGTCTTAATTTGTTAGGGATAATACGGTTATGCAATCAGATGGTGAAAGTTCACTGACTAATACATAAAGTGGGGTTGATTTTGATGATGTGCTCCAGCTCAGCAGATGGCGGTACACACCTCCTGCTACTCGTTTAATTAAAGGTCCACTGTCACTCACAATGAACCCCAACCACGGGTGGAGGAAGAGAATCCAGTGGGCTTTGTGCAGCCACGCTGTCGATCTGTGTTGTCCCTCGGCTTACGTCAAGGTACCGGAGAGCTACAGGAAATACGATACGTGCCCTTCAAAATAAAACAACATATCACCTTTTGAACGTAAGATATGGCCCTAGCATGATGTTCAAGGTGTCGAAATAAAGTATACTTACTTAATTACGACTGTACATATATATCAGTTATACTTTAAATAGAATAAAGACATTTCTATTGGTAGTGTAACTTTTATTTGTAGACCTAAACCGGAAGTGCACCGCGTCTTTACAAAGTAAAAGCAGCTTACTTGACGCTGGTGAGCTCTCGGCTAACAACAATGAGAAGTGCTAGCTTTATAAGCGTGCCATCGTATTTGACTACGCTTCATTAAGGTAATTGCAGCAGCAAATCTCCTTTATGTGTCAAGATATCAGCGACATGTTGATCCGTTTTGATCACCGGTGTGTAATATGTTAGCTAGCTAGCTGATTATATGTGGGACCGACAGTGTAACGTGGCCAAAGAAGCCGAACGTCGTGAAACGTCACACTTTAAATTCAAATTTAAATGCCATTAAACGTGATAACTGTGAATCTTTCCGTAAACAAATGGTCTGGGCTGCGTTTAAAGTTTAGTTTAAGGTTACCAGAAACACTTTGTGTGTTTTACGTGCTGCTGAACCGGAGATCCGCCATATTTCTCTTAGTTAAACAATGTTATGTTATAACAACAATAAAAAAGGTTTAAGAAAAGTGAATGCATTAACAGCTTCAAACTAAGTGAACTAACACCAGCTAGAACGGGGGGTTACGGGTGGATCGTCTTACATCGCACTGGTCGTAATTAGTCGAGAAGCTGCAACTAACGACTCATTTTATTGGCCTAATCGACTATTTCCTCCATTAATCGATTAGTTGTTTGGTCAGAAAATGGGGAAGAAAATCCAAAAATAACGGACACAAATATATCTCGTTGTGTCCACAGTTCAGAAATATGCAGCATCTTTTCACAGAGTTAATAATTAAAAAAAATCCTATTTAAGAAACTGGAAATCAGAGAATTTTGACTTTAATTATTCAAAATAGTTGCAATAAATAAATAAAAACACAGCGATAAAAACATAACCTTCCGCATTCTCGAATGCGAAGGTAATAAATAAATAAATAAATACACAGTGATCAAAACATAGCCTTCCGCATTCTCGAAGGTGAAGGTAATTATTACAAACAGCTGCAGATATACATGACGTATATCCCTTTAGGGCCCAGTTGGTCGCTTGAAATGATCTTCATCATTTCAAGCGTTGATTGTAAAAAAGAAATATTATTTACTTTTATATTTTCTTCTACATTTCTTCAGATTAATCGTGTTTTTATCCTGATTTATTTTACGTGTGTTGGGATTATAATAACAAGTGGGTGAATGAGACTCGCAGTGTTCACACCTGGCCTCCAGCTCATCGGTCCAGTAATCATTGATTATTGTCAAAGTGACCAACAAAAAATATCTATTTTTCAAATGTATTCATCCTTATTTCCCTTTTTCCTTCCTGCAGGTTGTAAGTTGCCCGCCGTCACACCTGGATGCAGAGAGCGCTGCTCTTATCAGCGCATCAGACGATCTGTGTCGGCCTCCAGCGCCACGACCTCCGGAGAGCGTGCCGAGCCCTCTCCGTCACCCCGTGCCGAGCCGTCTCCGTCCCCCCGTGCTCTAAACCTCCGCCGCCAGCCGCTCGCTCGCTCCTCTCGTATTTCTCCTTGGCGCCCCGACTCCTGCGGACCCCGCCCCCCCGGCTCGCCCTCCCCCGGCGTTTCTCCGACATGGCGGAGCAGAGGTTCATCGTGGAGTACGCCAAGCGCGGCACCGCGGGCTGCAAGAAGTGCAAGGACAAGATCCCAAAGGAGGTGGTGCGCATCGGGAAGGTGGTGCCCAACCCCTTCAGCGAGTCCGCGGGCGAGATGAAGGAGTGGTATCACGTGAAGTGCATCTTCGAGAAGCTGGAGAAGGCGAGGGCCACCACCAAGAAGATCGAGGACATCACGGACCTGGACGGCTGGGAGGAGCTGGAGGACCAGGACAAAGACATCATCAATAAACACGTCTCGGGTACGGCCGCACGCTCCACCCTCCAATGGGGAGCAGCACCTCCTCTGTTCTGCTTCCCCTGGCGGATGTGATCGATACAGCATTATATATTTAGAAAGTCAGCGTTCAATGCGTCAGGTTGTAATAGTTTATTTTGAGCTTTAAATGAATATTTAGTGGCCATTCGTTATACGAAATCAAACAAAAACATAAATCAAACCGCCACATGCAAAAAAAAGTAATGTCCATTTCCACGTGTTAGTATTCTGATAATTTATTTCTTTAAACAACAAAAAAGAATAAACAAAATGTTAAAAAAAACATCGACCACCCAGGTGCATGCTGGTCCTGTGCCTACCCACCTCTACATGTAACCACAGGCGCCCAGTGTGAACCTACAACTAAATATATTAAACTAAACTACAACTATCATAAGAAACAACTAACATATCAATATATAACCTAAATAAGCAATAAATAATCAATATTACTTTACAATAAAGCCTAAATACAAATGTCAAATGAAATCCCTCCGACAGAATACATATAGAAAGATATTATAATAGGAAATATTAAGGAGAATATTATAATTCTGAATGTATTGTGAAGCATCTGTTTGCTCTATGCAGACGATTCATGTAAAAGGCCGTAATGAGTGTGTGTTGCGTCGTGGTTGGACGTCTCTCGTGTTTCACGGTTCCGCCGCTGCGTTGCAGACCTGATGGCCAAAGTCAACGCCGCCCCGAAGAAGAAGACGCCGGCCAAGGCGAACGCCTCCGGTCAGCTCCCGGCTCCTCCCGCTGACCCGTCCCTCAACGCGCCGCGGAAGTTCTCGGGCTTCACCGGTGAGTTTGGACATCATTATAATGAAAATGTCCTCGTTCTGAAACGCGCAGAAACACAAACATCTTGAATAGAGACGGAGATTTTTCTTCTTCTTCTGATTCTCTCATGTATTAATGAGGATTGGAAAGCACGTTTTCTTTTTAAATAATTGCAAAAACTGCACCGATTGCATCCATCGTTATCGCCAGATGTTCATCTTTACCGGCCGTCCTTGAACGCACCACGTGTGCCCAACGCTTCCATCCAAATAAACTTAAACTAAGCTTATAAATGGAGATATTGCAGCTTTAGTCAGATTGTCCTCGCGTCTCTTCCGCCCCTCTCGACCCCTCAGCTACGAAGGCCGGCGGCTCCGGCAGCCCGGCGCCGTCCTCCCCCTCGGCCAACGGCAGCCCGCTGTCCGTCCAGCTGTGCGACCCCCAGCACAAGGACTGCCTCTTCCGGGAGTTTCGCAAGCTCTGCGCCACGGTGGCCGAGCACAACAGCTACAACGTCAAGACGCAGATCATCGAGAAGTTCCTCAGGAAGGGCTCGGCCGGAGGTCTGTGTGTGTGTGTGTGTGTGTGTGTGTGTGTGTCTGTGTGTGTTAAAGTCAAAGTCAAGTAGCTTTATTGTCAATTTCTACGCATGTTAGGACATACAAGTCATCGGAAAAAAACGTTTCCCACACTCCCACGGTGAAACATATAAGTGCACACGCACAACAACAGATACGACAAGACGTATAGATAAACATATAGTTATAAACATGCAGATACATTTATAGCGGCATAAGTTTCCTTTAAAGTGACGTTATGGTAGTGCAAAAAAAGTATAACAGTAAGTGGTAAAGTGACAGTAAGTGGTAACATTATAAAGTGCAAGGGACAGTGTTGTTGCAGTCCTGAGTTATTGTAGGGGGGGGGGGGGGGATTTCAGCCGTGTGTGTGTGCGTGTGTGCGTGCACGTGCGCGCGCGTGTGTTTTTGGACGCGACCCGAGACGTCTGTCCTCATGGCCTTCTCTCCCGCGCCCCAGATAAGTTCCACGGGGACCTGTACCTCACGGTGAAGCTGCTGCTGCCCGGCGTGGTGAAGAGCGTCTACAACCTCAACGACAAGCAGATCGTGAAGCTCTTCAGCCGCATCTTCCGGAGCAACCAGGACGACATGGTGCGCGACCTGGAGCAGGTCAGTGGGCCGCTGGTTTAACGTATGCTGAATATATATTTTATTCAAACATTTATTTATTTTTGTTAAAACATGAATGTCACCATTTGATGCACTGAACCAGATTGTAGCTACACGGCTAATTTGAATCTGTAGTCGCTTGACAGACCATAATAAACATAATAACAACAACAAACACAAAACAATAACAAACATAAAACAATAAATAACAATAACAAACATAACACAATAAAACCATAACAAACATAAAACAACAACAAACAAATGAATGACGAATATAAAAAACAGACGTAAAACAATAACAACCATAAAACAATAAAACCATAAAACGATAACAAACATAAAACAATAAAACCATAAAACAATAACAACCATAAAACAATAAAACCATAAAACAATAACAACCATAAAACAATAAAACCATAAAACAATAACAAACATAAAACAATAAAACCATAAAACAATAACAACCATAAAACAATAAAACCATAAAACAATAACAAACATAAAACAACAACAAACAAATGAATGACGAATATAAAAAACAGACGTAAAACAATAACAACCATAAAACAATAAAACCATAAAACAATAAAAAACATAAAACAACAACAAACAAATGAATAACAAACATAAAAAACAGACGTTAAACAATAACAACTATAAAACAATAACAACCATAAAACTATAACAAACATAAACAATAACAAACGGTACAGGATAAGACACTACAACAGTATATGTGGTAAGAAGAACACAAAATACACACAATGCGGTACAGCACATTAAAAGTAAATAATATAAAACATTAAAAGTAACGAATAAAAATATCAAAAAGTAAATAATATATACTATTAAAAGTAAGTAATAGAAAACATTACAAGTAAGTTATATATACTATTAAAAGTAAGAAATATATACTATTAAAAGTAAGTAATAAAAAAGATGAAAGTAAGTAATACGACCCATCATCATTTTGCTCAAAGAGCAAAGTGATTCTAAAAAATTCTAATTTTTGAACTAAAGACTAAGTCATTTAATGCCCTTTTATTTATTTATTTTCTGTTGTAATATTAGTTTGATTTATTTTGTGAATTTTTAAAAATGAATGTAGCCTCTGGACGTTGCATCTTGAAAGACATCACAGGGGAATTAATCAAATGTAAACCATTATTTTTAATATTTCATTTTATTTTGAAGGGCGACGTGTCTGAAACGGTGAGGATGTTCTTCGACGAGAGCAAGTCGTTCCCGGCGGCGACCAAGAGCCTGCTGACCATCCAGGAAGTGGACGCGTCGCTCACCCGCCTCGCCCAGCTGACCAAGGAGGACGAGCAGCAGACGGAGCTGGAGGAGATCTCCAAGAAGTAACGCATCTTCACTAAAACACGAGACGTCAAAACTTTATGTGTCGCGTTATTGTTGGGACGTAGAAGCAGAATTAAATATGAAGCGGCAAGAAGACGGCGAGCACAACCGGAAAAATACCACAAACCTCCTCACTAACGTGGAAAACTTGGAAAAGTCTTGTCATTTTAAAATTTGTTATTTCCAGGCCTGAAAAAGTCGTTGAAAAAAAAAAAAATCCCCAAAGTTTGAAATTCGTCGCTCAAAATATAAGCCGGAAAAACGATCTCGCACAGCAACTGAAAAGACGTAAATGTTTATTTATTTTAATCTAAACTATTGTCTCATTCATTTGAGTCATTTAAGGTTATAAACTGTATACTTTAGAATTCTCACATAGTTTAAATACCCAAAAATAAAATAAAATGAATAAAAAAAAAAAGTTAGATCATGTAAATTTGGTTTAAAGTCCTGGAATCCCATTGGTCCCCATGTGTGTGACCTCTGGTGACCTCTGGTGACCTCTAGTGACCTCGTCTCTCACATTCAGAGAGAATTTTATTTTATTATAAGTCGCGTATGATGAAGGATGAACGTCCCGAAAACAAAGTGGTTCCATCGCAAAATATGAACTCAAATGTAGATTTATTCCGAATAACATGACTAAATAAAATATGTTAATAATAATAAAACGTAACGAAAGAAAATTATTCCGTTCCGCTTCTTTCTCCGTAAATACCCATCGGCATCTCAACAATTATAAAAGTCATGAAGACGGATTGTGTGATTTCTATTTTTATTGTTGCTACTTGCTTTGAACTTATTTTATTCTTGTTCGCCTGCCTGAGGCGTGTCACACACACACACACACACACTCACAGACACACACACACACTCACACACACACACACTCACTCCCCAGTAGCCGACGC
>CM070088.1:20387063-20397063 GCA_036178185.1 Liparis tanakae
CGTCACTGTCCTCCATCTTGTGGTCATAACGTACGCATGTTGTACTTTACTTTGTTTTTATTGTCCAATGAGAGACGAGGACAAACAATTAAGGATTCTCCTTTTTATTGAAACAAAAAAGGCAAATAAATGACAAATGGGCTCATATGTAGTCCTGTAAACATATAATTATATATAAATGTATTTATATATATTTTAATATATATTTACATATATTCATATATTCATTTACACACATACATATATATATTTATTAAATATACATATAAATATATACATGTATATTTATCTATTTATTTAAATATATTTATCTATATATACATATTTATATATACATGTATATTTATCTATTTATTTATATATACATGTATATTTATTTATTTATATTTATTTACATATACATATTTATATATACATGTATATTTATCTATTTATATTTATTTATTTATATTTATTTACATACACATATTTATATATACATGTATATTTATCTATTTATATTTATTTATTTATATATACATGTATATTTATCTATTTATTTATATATACATATATATTTATATACATATATATTTATTTATTTATACACGTTTATTTATATATTTATTTATATATACATATATATTTATTTATACATATATATTTATATCTATATTTATTTATATATACACATATATATATATATACATAAATGTTTATTTATATATACATATATATTTATATCTATATATAATTATATACACATATATATATACATACATGTTTATTTATTTATACATATATATCTATATTTATTTATATATACACATATATATATATATACATACATGTTTATTTATATATACATATATATTTATGTATATATATATTAATTAAAAAAAAATATTGTGAAGGATTTATATGAAATACATGTTCTTCATCTTTTTTCCCATGAATTATATCCGATCAGGTTATTTGTTCGCTCTGTAACACAATAATCTACAAACAAAGTTAATCTGCAGCAACAGTTCATTCCTGTGGCGAATGTTTCCACTCAGGAGAACTGGGGCAGCTTTTCATGCGATAAACATTCCGAGGACCCCTAGAGGCTCGGGTCCGCCACGCATCCTCATGCTGTGTGCTCTGCTGGCCACCAGGGGGCATCATGTCCAGCTTCCTCATGGGCCTCATGCTGTGTGCTCTGCTGGCCACCAGGGGGCATCATGTCCAGCTTCCTCATGGGCCTCATGCTGTGTGCTCTGCTGGCCACCAGGGGGCATCATGTCCAGCTTCCTCATGGGCCTCATGCTGTGTGCTCTGCTGGCCACCAGGGGGCATCATGTCCAGCTTCCTCATGGGCCTCATGCTGTGTGCTCTGCTGGCCACCAGGGGGCATCATGTCCAGCTTCCTGATGGGCTGCTTCGACCCGCTCTCCAAGAAGTGGTGCACCGTCACCAAATGCTCCGGAGGCTACGACGACGCCACGCTGGCCCGCCTCCAGAAGGAGCTGGACGTCATCAAGATCAGCAAGGTCAGCGAGTCCCCCCCGCAGGCCGCCGGGGGAGCTCCGCCCACCAACCTGGAGGTTAATGTGTGTGTGTGTGTGTGTGTGTGTGTGTGTGTGTGAAGGAGCCAAGCAAGATCCCCGGCTGGCTGAAAATCATCAAGAACTATTATCCTGATTTCGTCATCCGTGATCCTCAGGTGAGATCTCTCCGTCCACTGTGCTTTGGTTTTCCCCAGATGGTGCGTTCAGGCGCTGTCGGGTGCGTTCAGGTGCAGTCGGGTGCATCTGTGTCCTGCAGAGATGTTTAGTAGAATAGTTTTGGTCATAGATGAAAAGAACCGTTTCTGTCTTTCCTTCTGGAAATAGAAGTTAGTGAGACACAAACAACACAAACCTCTTTTCACTGCAACCGCCATCATCCCCCCTTCCTGCCCCATCCCTCCATCTCTCTCCCCTCATCCCCTCCATCTCTCTCCCTCATCCCCTCGCTTTCTCTTTCACTCTTTCGCTCTCTCCTCGCTTTCTCTCTTTCATTTTCTTTCTTTCTCTTTCGTTCTCTTCGTTCTCTCTTTGGCTTTTGCTCTCTTGTTGTCTTTCGCTTTCGCTCTTTCACTCTCTTGCTCTCTCTCTTTCGCTTTTTTTCTTTCTCTTGCTTTCTTTCACTCTCTTTTGCTTTCTTTCGCTCTCTCGCTTTCTTTCACTCTTTTGCTTTCTTTCGCTCTCTCTTTCCCTCTCTCTCTTTCACTCATTTTCTTTCTCTCTTTCTCTCTCTCGCTTTCTTTCACTCTCTTTCGCTTTCTTTCGCTCTCTCTTTCCCTCTCTCTTTCACTTTTTCTTTCTCTCTCTTTCACTCTTTCACTCTCTTGCTCTTTTTTGCTCTTTCTTTCGCTTTCTTTCGCTCTCGCTCTTTCACTCTTTCCCTCTCCCCCCCCCCCCCTCCCTATCTGAGCGTCCCTCCCTCTCTTCACCTCCCTGTTCCCCTGTTCCTCTGCAGAAGGCTCCGGTCTGGGAGATCACCGGCGCCGAGTTCTCAAAGTCGGAGATGCACACGGCGGACGGCATCTCCATCCGCTTCCCGCGCATGACGCGTATCCGTGACGACAAGGACTGGAAGACCGCCACCAACCTGAGCCAGCTGAAGGTAGGCCGCACGGCGCGTTCAAGGACACGGCGGAGCGTCGTCGACGGGAGCGCCCGCCCCCCGAGAGACGAGAGACGTCCCTGAACCCCGGAGGCCGGGGGTCGTTCGTTCGTTCGTTCGTTCGTTCGTTCGTTTGTTTACTCCAAACAAACGTTGACGAATACATTTTAAATATCGCCCGACGCCGTGAAATCCAGCAGCGCTTGAACGCCCCGCGGTGCCTGTAACTCCTCCCCCCAGGAGCTGTTCCGCATCTCCAAGGAGAACTGCGACTTCCAGGTGACGGCCGGCCCGGCGGCCACCGCCCACGACAAAGGCTCCTCGGGGGGGGACAGCGGGGGCAGCTCCCCGGCCCCCCCGCCCGGCCCGGCCCGCAGGCCTCCACCCAAGAAGACCAGTGAGTACTTCCTCCACCCAGAGAGAGAGACACGTAGGAGACCAGTGAGTACTTCCTCCACCCGGAGAGAGACACGTAGGAGACCAGTGAGTACTTCCTCCACCCAGAGAGAGAGACAGGTAGAAGACCAGTGAGTACTTCCTCCACCCAGAGAGAGAGACAGGTAGAATACCAGTGAGTACTTACTCCACCCGGAGAGAGAGACACGTAGGAGACCAGTGAGTACTTCCTCCACCCAGAGAGAGAGACACGTAGGAGACCAGTGAGTACTTCCTCCACCCGGAGAGAGACACGTAGGAGACCAGTGAGTACTTACTCCACCCAGAGAGAGAGACAGGTAGAAGACCAGTGAGTACTTACTCCACCCAGAGAGACACGTAGGAGACCAGTGAGTACTTCCTCCACCCGGAGAGAGACACGTAGGAGACCAGTGAGTACTTCCTCCACCCAGAGAGAGAGACAGGTAGAAGACCAGTGAGTACTTCCTCCACCCAGAGAGAGAGACAGGTAGAATACCAGTGAGTACTTACTCCACCCGGAGAGAGAGACACGTAGGAGACCAGTGAGTACTTCCTCCACCCAGAGAGAGAGACACGTAGGAGACCAGTGAGTACTTACTCCACCCGGAGAGAGAGACACGTAGGAGACCAGTGAGTCCTCCACCCAGAGAGAGAGACACGTAGGAGACCAGTGAGTCCTCCACCCAGAGAGAGAGACACGTAGGAGACCAGTGAGTACTTACTCCACCCAGAGAGAGAGACAGGTAGAAGACCAGTGAGTACTTACTCCACCCAGAGAGACACGTAGGAGACCAGTGAGTACTTCCTCCACCCAGAGAGAGAGACAGGTAGAAGACCAGTGAGTACTTCCTCCAGCCAGAGAGAGAGACAGGTAGAAGACCAGTGAGTACTTCCTCCACCCGGAGAGAGACACGTAGGAGACCAGTGAGTACTTACTCCACCCGGAGAGAGACACGTAGGAGACCAGTGAGTCCTCCACCCAGAGAGAGAGACACGTAGGAGACCAGTGAGTCCTCCACCCAGAGAGAGAGACACGTAGGAGACCAGTGAGTCCTCCACCCAGAGAGAGAGACACGTAGGAGACCAGTGAGTACTTACTCCACCCAGAGAGAGACAGGTAGAATACCAGTGAGTACTTCCTCCACCCGGAGAGAGACACGTAGAATACCAGTGAGTACTTCCTCCACCCAGAGAGAGACACGTAGAATACCAGTGAGTACTTCCTCCACCCGGAGAGAGAGAACCGTTTATCTCTAGTTTTTATCCTCGTGAAGATCTTCTCTCCCGGTGCGTGTCGGACACGTCGTTCTTCACGTCGACATTTGACTTTTTAAATTCAGAACTCAAAACACGTCCGTCAGGTCGGACTTATTTATACGACTTTTTTCGACAAACAAAAGCCCGAAAAAAAAAGAAAAAAAAAAGCCCAAACAGGCAAAATAATGGACGGCTGAGTGGAGTCAGAGTTCTTACTTGTTCTCTCTCTCTCTTTTTCTCTCTCTCTCTCCACAGATGTCACGCCCAAAACTAAGGTGGTGAAATCTGAGCCTCGCAGTCCTGGCTCAGAAGCACCGAGTGCTAAGAAGGTAGCGACTGTCTCTCTCTCTCACTCTCTCTCTTACACACACACCCTCTCACTCTCTCTCTCTCACCAGGGTTCTTACACATTTTCACCGGTGGATTTTCAGGACTTTTCCAGGACTTTAAACCAGATGTTCATGACCAAACTGAAATCTCGGTATAAACCTGAACACTTTTACATTTAGCGTGTTGATTGCGTACGCCGGCTTATATTTTGAGAGACTTCCTTTAAAAAAACATGAATTATTTCACGTAAATGAACACGTGATTATAACACATTTACATGACTCTTCCAAAACTTTTATAATTGTAGTTTTTTCCAGGACTTTTCCAGGCCTGGAAATGACCATTGTAAAATTCCATGACTTTTCCAGGTTTTCCATGACCGTAAGAACCCTGTCTCTCTCTCTCTCTCTCTCTGAATTGACGTTCTTCCCCCCAGGTGAAGGTTGAGAGCGTCCAGCGTCCCGTGAAGATCGAGAGCGTCCAGGTGAAGATCGAGAGCAGCAACGGACAAACGAAGACGACGTCCAAACTACTGGAGCCACGAAACGACCCGGTGAGTTACGGTTTATTTACACGTCAACAAAGAGTCCACAGAACAGACGACAACAAAGAGAAGGTCTGCTGCTCAGACTCAACGTGTGTGTGTGTGTGTGTGTGTGTGTGTGTGTTGCAGACGCTGCTGGACATCTTCAGCGGCGTGAAGCTCTTCCTGCCCGTCTCGCTGCACGACGTCGACAAGCTGCGCCGCTACTTCGTGGCGTACGACGGCGACGTCGTCCCCGACTACGACGCCGCCTCCGCCACGCACACGCTGGCCGCCGCCGCCGCCGAGGAGGAGGAGGAGGAGGAGGCCGCCGCCCACGAGGCCCAGAGGGTCTCGCCCGCCTGGATCTGGGAGTGCATCCGCAAGCGGCGGCTGGTTCCCGCCTGCTAGCGAGAACACGGCGGTCCGTCACGATCACGAGAAGATCAAAGGACACGATGACGAGGTTATTTTGGGGAAGTCGAGGCGTCTTTGGACGTCGTCTCCGTCGGCGCCGTATGAAATGTGCCGCAGAGCGTTTTGTTTTTGTTAAAGCAGAAAATCATGACAAGTTGTTTATAAACGACTCATTTTGTTTTTACGAGGAAGAGACGGCGTGACGTCTCGATGATGATGCTTCTGTCAATAAAATCACAGCTTGATGAAGTCACAGTGAATATGTTGGAGACAAAAGGATGATGTCATCACTCTGAAGGTTAAATGTAAAGTCATGTGACGGATCACAAGATGTTAGTTTGTTGATGCTTTAAATGTCCTTCTTGGCGTTTCCTCGTTTTACAGGCGTAACTTTGAGTCTTTTTACACCACGATGACTTTCACACAAACTATTTATTATAAAACAGAAGAACGTCGTAACGTGGGCGACGTTAACGGCCGTCATCCAACGTGACGTCCTGTTCATCCTGGAGCTGAAGGGGCTGAATCCAAAGGACGCTCCCGAAAAGGGGCGTTTAGCCTCTTGAGGCCTTTGTGTCTTTATAACTCGTCTATTACTCCTTTGTGAACGTTGCAGTCATTCATAGATCCGCCGCGCCGCGTCGTGTGAAACAGGAAGTGGCCGGAGCGTCGTCTCCCGTCAGGACTCCGTCTCGTCCAGCGTCCTCTTCCCCGAAGACGAGGACCCTTCGTCCCCCGAGCGACTCCACCGGCGGAGGTCAAACTCCTCTCTGAGGAGACACGGCTGGGGGCAGAGGACTGGAGTTACGATAAATATATATTTAATATATATATATTATATAATATATATAACGTTCACTCACTGGAGTTACGCAATATATGTATATATATATAACGTTCACTTACTGGAGTTAAATGAACGTGTATGCAATATAATATATTAATTTAATATATTATATATAATTATAAAAATATATTATATATATACACAATATAAATATATATATATATATATATATATGTGAATGTATATATATATATATATAAATATATATATACACAAATATATATTATATACACAATATAAATTATATATATATATATATGAATGTATATATAATGTTCACTTACTGGAGTTAAATGAACGTGTATGCAATATAATATATATACAAATATATATATATATATATATATATATATATATATATATATATATATATATATATATATATATATATAATAATATGAATAAAACGCGAAACCCGAGGCTTCAAAGGTGTCGGTGGACTCTGTATCCGGGCGAGACTCCGCCCCCTCTCGTCGTACCCGTCTCGAGGATTTGATCAGCGTCGCCGTGCGGATGCTGGAGTGGCCATCGCCCTCCGCTCGCTCCAGCAGGACGCGGGTCCTGGGGACGGGACCCCACGACGCGCCGAGGCCCGGCTGCAGCTCGCCGCCGCCGCCCCTCGTCACGTGGTTTGTGACCTGCAGGCCGAGAATCGGTTCATCTTTACGTGGATTTGGTTCTCCGGCCAAATCAAAGTGAAACAAGAAGTTTACACACAGAGAGAGAGAGAGAGAGAGAGAGAGAGAGAGAGGCGTCCTCACCAGCGCCGCCACGTTGAAGTCCTTCGCCAGCGCCTTCAGGACTCCCGCCACCTGCATCATCAGGGACATGCCTGCAGGCGGAGGTCGATGAGGTCACAGAGGAAGACACGACAACACAACAACACGACAACTTATTTATTATAGTTCACAGCCTCTGATGTAAACATGCTGTACTCCCAGAAAGAGAGAGATCACCTTCATTCTGTTTTCCTCCCAGGAGAGGAGAGATCACCGCCGACACCGAGTCCACGATCACCGCCTTGACGGAGCCGCCGCCGTGCGCCTAACGCACAACGTGACACGACGTGACACGACGTGACACAACACAACGTGACACAACACGACGTGACACGACGTCTCACGTCTCACGTCTCTGAGCGTCACCAACCTGCTGCAGCCGTCCGGCCCGGAGGCCGTAGAGACAGTCGAGCAGCGCGAAGACGTCGAACACGCGGAACACCTGGATCCTCTGCAGAGCCTCCATCTGTGTGTGTGTGTGTGTGGGGGGGGTTACATCACGCACCGTGTGTGTGTTACGAATGTGACATCATCCCCTCCAGGAGCTCACCTGCTCCTCCTCGCTACTCGTCTCCGCTCGCAGCATCTGAAGCAGGCGGCCGGCGCCGAGCCCCCCGGTGGAGTCGATGAACACGGCGCTCCGCTTGAGTCGGTGGGCGATGTGCACGGCGACGCCGAAACACACCTGGGGGGGGGGGTTGTTTTAGATAAAACCTAAAAAACTTCAACAACTTCTTCTATGGAGGACATCAAATGACTAAAGTATGAATAAATAAATGCATGAATAAATAAATAAATGCTTAAATGAATGTTTAATCAAATAGAGGAATACATAAATGCTTAAATAAACGTTTAATCAAATGTTTAAATAAATATGTAGAGGAATAAATAAATGCTTAAATAAATGCATAAATACATGTTTAAATAAATGGTTAAATGCTTAAATAAATGTTTAAATAAATAGATAGAGGAATAAATAAATAAATGCTTAAATAAATGTTTAAATAAATAGAGGAATAAATGCATAAATAGTTTTAAAAATGTATACATAAATGCATAAATAAATAGAGGAATAAATAAATAAATAGTTAAAAAAATATATACATAAATGCATAAATAAATAGAGGAATAAATAAATGCTTAAATGAATGTATAAATAAATAGATGGAAGAATAAATAAATAAAAAGGCATAAATAAATATAAGTAAAATATAAGTCGTCCCTAAACAGGACATCATTAAATAAATATATTTCTGTATTTATTTATGTCTCTTTATGTACAGGCGACAATGAAAATGAAATACAGAGAAGAGGCTGAAGTGACGGAGGGACGGGAGGAGCAGCTCACCTGAGACTTGCCGCTGCCCGGCCCCCCCGACAGCTCCGTCAGCTCCCCGGTGTACAAGCCCGAGTCCAGCAGAGCGTCCAGGCTGCAGGAGAGAGCAAACAGTTAGAGTCCAGAGCGATGCAGTCGAGTAGCGCGGGAAAAACGAACTTCCAGACTCCCCCCCCGCAAAAGAAGGGTTCGACCGATTCCTAATTTCCGCCGTTTCATATCGAGCCGCCTCCTTCAAAGGGAATCCATCAAAATGAAATTGAAATGTGGATCAATTAAATACATGTCCGACAAAAGAACAAAGTCGTAACCCCGGGACAGACGTGTGTTGTCCGTTTGTTTGAGGTGCATTTGAATGCGTCTCCAGGAAGGTGACTTCCTGCTTCATGACTCGGGCCAGAGGAGAACATCTGTATTCACCTCGTTAGCTCCGCCTCGTCGCAGCTGCTGAGGTAAATCTTCCCCGAGCTCCACCCGATCGTTAATACTCCTCCTCCTCCTCCTCCTCCTCCTCCTCCTCCTCCTCCTCCTCCTCCTCTTGAAATACGACGGAAAAACGTGGAAAATGTTCCAACGTCCCATGCTTGGAGAACACGAACGCAGCGTTCAAGAGCACGACAGAGGCGTAGGAGAACACAAACGCATCGTTTATATATTTTATATTCTTTATATATATATTCTTTATCCCCGTTTGACGGACGTTTCCTCCCCGTAACTTTCCCTCTAATTGAAACACGGAGATAAGCTCCTCCTCCTCCTCCTCCTCCTCCTCCTCCTCCTCCTCCTGTGAGGAGAACCTTTCTAATGAGCGTTTGACAGAAGACGTGTTGCTCCTTTTTAACGGCTTTCAAAGACTTATCGCCCGGCAACCAGCCGTCGTGTCATCAGCCAATCAGGCGCTGACAAACCACGACGAAGGCCATGAACCACCATCATCATCATCATCCTCCTCATCATCGCTGCTTATCGGGGGTTTGACAGATCACCGCAGCAGCCGGAACATCTGATACGCGTTGTTGTTGTTGTTGTTGTTGTCTTTCTGTTTGTCTGCGAGCAAAATGAGAACGAGAGCCATCCGTCATTCATGATAGTTTGTTTGTTTGTTTGTTTGGACTCGAGCTGCGATGGAGGTTTACGGAATGGGGGTTGTTGTTGTTGTTGTTGTTGTTGTTGTTTTTGCTTCCATAAAAGTCGTGATGATTTTTTTATTAAAGAGACGTGGAAATAAAGTGTAATTAGTTCAGAGCTGAACCGTGTGACCGCTGCTCGTGATGTTCGGTCTCTCTCTCCCTCTCTCTCCCTCCCTCCCTCTCCCTCTCTCTCTCCACTGTGCATACACATCAAAGAGCCGTAGAAGGAAAAGAGGAACAGATATTACACCTGGATGAATCAAACCATCCGGTCCGGGAGAACAATTAAAATATAAAGGCTTCAGACGCAGTTTGTATTGTGCAAGATCTCATGAC
>CM070088.1:20402063-20451531 GCA_036178185.1 Liparis tanakae
AAAGAGAGAAGAGTGGTCGATGTCATCAGACACGAAGAGGACATGAGAAACGTTTTCCACGGATGATTAATAGATATCCAAATCAACATAAGTTAAACCAGGGCTCTCAAGTTTTGAAGACGGGCCAGCGTGACATCACATGACCAGCTACGGGAAAGTGACCCACGGCGAGCGTTGAGACGGGGGTCTGAGCTTCAATGACTCCTCCACAGAGCGGCTCATGTTGGCGCTCGGCACATTCAAACATTAAAACAGACCAGAGTTTTTTCAGCGTGAGAAATACGATGTGTGGCGCGAGTACGTGACTTAAGACCGAAGTGCGTGAGACGTGAGAGCCCTGATAAGTAATCCTCAACAGCAGCCGAGTGTTAGTCTATCGAGTCCCAAGTCGCTCGTAACTAGTTTAGTAAACAGCATGTGTAGCTAACATAGACCCAGTGCCTACGAAACATTTAATACATATTATTTTATTGAAAGTGTCCCATTGTCATTTTAATGGCAGCTTTCATCAAATGAGCAATTTGAATGAATGAGATGTTGCGAGAACTAGCTAACTATCTCCCCTCCTTTAGCTAGGCTAACGAATGTAAACAATGCTGTTTGTCCGTTAGCCACACGGACGGGGCTACTTTCACACGGAGGGGACTATTTTCTCTCGGCTACTGAAATGCGATGCATAACTTTGGTTGGCAACAACTATTTTGTGCTGAAAGGCAGCTTACTATTTACTTACTATTTATAATGTTGCTGGTGACCGTATTATAAAAGCAATAAGGGACTCGAGGCAGTACTGTAACGTCAATAAAGTACTATTCAAGGGTTGCCTAACAGCACCCTTGAACACGTACTTTATTGGCGTTACAGTACTGCCTCTTGTCCCTTATTGCTTAATTACATTACATGTCATTTAGCAGACGCTTTTATCCAAAGCGACTTACAATAAGTGTTTTGCACCAAAACAACAAACTAAGAACAACGAGAATACAGAAAGTAACATTTCCTCAACATAGTCAAACTACTAAAGTACCATAATAAGATATTTAAGAGCCACTGAAGTGAAAATCTGTGTTTTAATCCAGATATAGTCGTAAAAGGTGTGTTTTTAGTTTCCGGTGAAGATGTAGAGACTTCCTGCTGTCCTGATGTCAGTGGGGAGCTGGTTCCACCAATCAGGAGCCAGGACACAAACAGTCTGGATGTAGAGGGATAAGCTCGAAGTGACGGAGTCACAAGTCGGTTGGCGGTTGCGTGCCGGGGTGTACGGTGTGACCGCATCCAGGATGTAGACGGGGCCCGATCCATTCTTAGCACGGCACGCCAGAACCAATGTTCTGAAGCGGATGCTGCTCCACCAGTAACCGGAGTAGTGTGGGCGAACCTCGGGAGGCTGAAGACCAGCAGCTGCATTCTGGATGAGCTGCAGAGGCCGGATGGCTTCAGCAGGTCGAGCAGCCAGGAGGGAGTTGCAGTAGGCGAGGCGTGACATGACCAGAGCCTTTAATATCTTTTAGTCTTTTACCATCTTCTCCATTATCATAATACTGTGTAATAATGTGTCTCTGTGACGTTCGTCTTACTTCCCCTTCTTTATTTTTATTTTTTACTTTCAAGTTATGAGTATTAAATGTGATCAACATGCCGTGTGTCCACCAGGACTGTGGGCCGCCTCATCAACTACTGTACGCCGCTACCATGTTGTCAATGAGCCAAAGACCATGGCTGAAGCTCAGCGTCACTGCAGAGAGAACCACGAGGACCTGGCCACCATACGAGACCTGCAGGACCTGGAGGCCCTGAACACCCTGGTGGACACAAGCGGAACGGTCAGCTCTGTGAGTTATAAGTTACATTTATTTGAGTTACTTTACAAATCAAGAAAACAAATCATATCATTGTTACCTTCTTGCTATCACCACGTTGTGAGATTTATAATATATTGCTACAAATATGTTAGATGATATTGTTTGAAAACAGACTTGAAACCACTGGAAACGTTTTGTAATTCAGACGAATCGTCAAAATCAAGACTTTAAATGTGCAGTAAAAATATCTGAAGGTCTTTTTCTTTATATCTCAATGAAATATTGCTTTCAGCGAGCCTGGATAGGACTGGTATGGCACTTGGACGACTGGAGTTGGTCTCTTTCCAACACCAGCTTCTACAAACCCGGGGAGATGGAGTTCAGAAAATGGAGCTCTGAAGAACCGAACAACCGTTTCAGAGAAACCTGCGCATTTATATATTCAAGTGGTGCATGGGGCGACCACCATTGTTACAACCCCTTCAAGTCAGTCTGCTTCGATGCCAGAGGTGAGAATATAAAAGCTACTATGGGGAACTTCCATGTAGTATTAGTTTTGGTGCCCCCTGTGGACTAAATTGGTAGTGTTATTTCTAATGCCCCATGTGGACTAAATTGGTAGTGTTATTTCTAATGCCCCCTGTGGACTAAAGTGGTAGTGTTATTTCTGGCGCCCCCTGTGGACTAAAGTGGTAGTGTTATTTCTGGCGCCCCCTGTGGACTAAAGTGGTAGTGTTATTTCTGGCGCCCCCTGTGGACTAAAGTGGTAGTGTTGGTTCTGGCGCCCCCTGTGGACTAAAGTGTAAACACATACTCAAGCAGTTTTATACTCAGCCACCCCCAATGATTCCAACGAAAGACTCCCAAGTCGTTATCCTCCGAGTCTTCATACGACTAGTATCCGCTGACGCTTAAAGACTCTACCTGATTATGCACCCGAGTTGAGGATAATTAGCTACAGCTGTGTCGGCCACACAGCCGGTTGTTAGTAGAGGTCCAGCCATCGAGACCCAGTGGGCTCAGAACAATAGTAGGTCAACCCTTTCATGAGTGAAGATCAAAGTGGACAATAATCTCTCCTTTCTGCTCGAGCTGATCTAAGAATAGGATCGAACAGTACAGACTAGCAACCGTGTCGCCCCAACACAGCAAGTAGAATAGTACTCTAGCAGATACACTCATTTAAAGAAGGTACTTAGCCAGGATCCAAGTGGTCCAGTAGTCAAGCCGCACAGGTAGAGATGCACACACCCTCATGGTCTGTTTACTGATGGGGGTCTGTATAGGTCCAGGGCTAGACCAAGGTCTATAGAGGACCAAGACAAGACAAAGGACTATAGAGGATCAGAACTAGACTGAGACTGGTTCAGCACCAGTTAAAGTTCCTCACGGTTACTTGAACTTGTCTTCAGCTCCATGAAAGTCCTTTAAAGCAGATTGATGTGCTCATTCAGCCGGTTTGTCCGTTGGAGGGTAAATAGTTCTGAAGTCTTCATGAATGTGGGACTCGATGGACGCCTGCATGTTCATCTGAGCAGCGCTCCGTGTTGACTCCTCCTTCATGCTGAGATTCATTCAGCAACAACAGACTGGTCTGCATCATGTGGCCTGTCATGGTTCCTCTACCCAGCCTTCGCTCTGCTCTACCTTCAGGGCCAAACACATTTGTGCCTATTACCACCCCCATGCCGTGGACTGAGGCCCAGAAGTACTGCCGAGAACACCACACAGACCTGGCCATGGTGAGGAACATGAAGGACAACCAGATGGTAATGAATGTACGTCCCTCTGAGAAATTCATCTGGATCGGCCTTTTCAGAAATGAATGGAAGTGGTCTGATGGAAGCAACTCCTCATTTATGAACTGGAAACCTATTACTGATTTTACTGATATTATTAGTCCGACTAAGAAGTGTGTGGCAGCAGACTTTAGTGCCGATGGACAATGGGAGACCGTGGACTGTAACGTTGAGTCAGCGTTCATCTGCTACACTGGTGAGCTTATGGAAAATGACCATACTTTTTCTCTTTTATCATTCAAAGTGTTAAACATTCAGAAATGTTCTGACTGATGTTGTCGTTTGTTTTTTAGATTTTGTTCCTGTTGCAAAGCGAGTGGTGAAAGTGAGGCTGGAGAAGAGCAGCTCCTCTCTGGATCTGAATGACCCTGTGGTGATGGAGGACCTGTTGAAAAAGGTACATCCTCCTCTCATCTACAACAGAACACGTGATACATGACATGTAGTGGACTCCTAAGAACAATACAGAGGTCCTAGGTGCTAACAGGGACACGTCGAAAAAACATGCCAACAACAAAGATGCTCTAGTGGAGATCTAGAGCAGAGAGAAAAAGGATGCAGGAACAAGTTAAGTGAAGAGTCCTTCTAGCGCTTACACATAAAGACAGAGAGAGAGAAAGGATGCAGGAGGTAAGGGAACAAGTCTATTGAAGAGTCCTTCTCTCCATGTTTCAGATCAAACAGAGGCTGAAGGACCAGGGGCTGAACGACGACATCAAGCTGAGCTGGAAGAAGCAGTCGGATGGAAAAGTCTTCCACAAGGAAAAGAAGAACACCAAGAAGAGAAGAGATGAGCTGTGATGTTCTTTCAATCTGCTTCTTTTCTCCCTTTCTTCTTCCTCTCAATCAAGGGTAGACCGATCCAAAGTACCCCCGTACTGTGAAGTACCCTGTTTCCATCTCATAGTCCTTTAGACTGTTACTCCAGTGTATTGTAGTGTAGTTTATAGACTTTGTGACATAAGGGTTCTAACAGGTTCTTCCTGAAGGGCTGAGGTTCTACTACGGACATGTTAATGAGTAATACTGATCCAATAATATCCTGTTCTGTCTTGATCCAGAGATTTTGTTTCTTGTTTTGTGTCTTATTTTCCACGTGCCCCGTCCCCGGCTCCAGTTCCCCGTGTCCCGTCCCCGGCTCCAGTTCCCCGTGTCCCATCCCCGGCTTCAGTTCCCCGTGTCTCTTAGCCGGCTCCAGTTCCCCGTGTCCCATCCCCAGCTCCAGTTCCCCGTGTCCCGTCCCCGGCTCCAGTTCCCCGTGACTCTTAGCCGGCTCCAGTTCCCCGTGTCCCGTCCCCGGCTCCAGTTCCCCGTGTCCCGTCCCCGGCTCCAGTTCCCCGTGTCCCGTTGCTGGCCCTGGTTCCCCGTACTCCTTCGCCGTCCCAGCTGGCTCCAGCTCCCTGTCCCTTTTTGCCGACCTCAGTTCCCTGTGTCTTGTTACCTGAGCCCAGGCCCCCAGAGACCCCTCGTCCTGAGCCTGGTCCTCCAGCTCCCCGTTCCTGTCTTCCGGCCTGCCCCCCCCGGATTGCTTCTGCCATGGCCTTGGTCCCTTCTCCGGCTCCCCTCCACCCACCGTGTTGAACGCTTGGGACGTCTAGAATTCTTCCCCTGAGGGGGGAGGTTCTGTCATGATCCTGAGATTATGTGTCTTGTTTTGTGTCTTATTTTGAAGTCCCCGTCTCTCGTGTCATCTCTTTCCCTGCATTTCCTGTTGCTGTGATTGTCTTCCCTGTTCCTGATTGTTTCCTTCTATGTGATTGCTAGCCCCGCCCTCATTGTGTCCCCCTGTGTCTCGCTCGCCAGTGTCCAATCCCCTCCACCTCCCTGTGTATTTAAACCCTGTTTCTCTCATGCCTCCGGGTGGCGCCGTAGAGTTTAGTTTGTGTTGTTGGTTAGTTCAGGTTTGTCCTTGACCTGGTTGTGAGCCAAAGATAAAATCTTCAGTGTACCGTTGTTGGCACTTGGGTTCTCTTTGACTACGGCATCCTGACATCATTATTTTATAGCTCCTAAAATAGTTTATTCTGCATAATGATTGCTTTTTCTTTTGTTAATGAAAAACATTCTTCAGTAATTTTTACATGCATAATTCAAGATGTAGGTTTTAAAAAAAAATGTTCTTCTTTGTTATAATGCTTCTTTTGCTTCAATAAAACATTTGAATGACCTTTCTGTCTCACTGCAGTTCTTGACTGGAACACAGTTAAACTCTACCTCATGAACAGCTTCAATGCAGCTCTCCTGTTTTCATTCCAGTAAAATATGATTCTGTTTTCAAGTGGCACGCTAAGTGAACTCTGGATTACTGAACAGACTTTCCCCCTGAACTCAAAGGAATAGAGCAACATCTCTCTGGTCAGAGTTAAAAGCAGGTCTACCAAAAAACAGAGATTAGGGTTCAGGTCCTCCGAGGATTCAAATCAACTGGGCAAACAAAGATGAACTCACTTCAACACAGCAACTGTTTTGTATCAGTTATTATATTGTCCAACATTAATATTTTCTTGTAGCTCCAACACTCTTATCTAATATATATATATATATATATATATATATATATATGTCATTATTCTCGCCACGCGACGTGTGCTTTAACTCAATATCACTTTTATTGGACATAGTGCGCGCACGCGCACACACACACACACACACACACACACACACACACACACACACACACACACACACACACACACACACACACACACACACCTGAAATACTAAAAGATTCAAAAGATGAAACACAAGAAAAAAGTAATATTGAGCCCGACATTGAAGGAGACATTGTGAGTTAAAGGTCAGCAGGAGGCCAAACTGCACAACAATTCAGATGCAACAGGTACATGTCGTCATTGTCCGCACACACAGGAGTTAGTGAATATTAAATACCGTGTATGACACCGAGCATCTCTGAGCGAGCTCCTCCATGTCAGCCGAGACCACGTCCTCCACTGTGAACACGAGGAGCAGGCGCGTTGTTATTGTTGTTGTTGTTTTGTTGTTGTCACCAACGTGAAGGAAACAAACAACTCGCCTGTTTTGATGCCCGCGTCGCGCAGGCCGCGCACTAAGCCCGCGTCCATTCCGGGGCACATCCCCTCTCTGAGGACCACCATGCCGCTGCATGCTCGGAGAGCGTGCCTCAATGAAGTAGCAGAAGAAGAAACATAATATAGTAGTAGTAGAAGAAGAAGAAGAAGAAGGAGGAGGAAGTGCGAGCGGAAGTTAGCTAGCTTACAGGCACCGTTAGCTAATTGTTTTTTAAGCGGCGGTTGGTCATGAATTATTTTCACTGAAGTTCACGACGTTAAACGCGGAACTTTGAAGACTTTGTGACTAAACTGACGGGTTTTGCTCAACTTCTTTTCACTTCCTTCACTAATCTATAGGCGAAGGCGTCGATTGTCTCCTGCTGCTTGCCGTAGTAAAACGCTCTCGCAATGCATGTAGGGTAATGTAGTTAGAATAGCGCTCCACTCGCTTGTCTTGATTCCCGTGTAAACGAGCCTCCTGCGCTGTTAGTGAAATAAAGTGTGTGAGAAAATAAGTTGTGATTGCCAAAACAAGGAATTTGACTTAACAATAAACACAAACAAAACACACAGTACAATAACATGAATACATAGTTTAAAGAAATAAAAAATATGGAGAACAAACTAATAACTGCACTTTGAAAATACAAAAATAAAGCACTTAAATATTATATATTAACAATACATAACCCACCCACCCACCAAATATGCACAAAATACAGAAAATCAACAAACAAGAAGAAAAGAAAATCAACGAATGTCACGTGCAACATACAATCAAAATAAAATAAATAACTAAATGACGTGTAACACAAACAAGTGTAATCTATATATTTGATGTTCACTTTTCAGACGAATCTCCATTTGTAGTTCTTCTCACAGCAGCTGAACTGGCCTCAAGCCAGACACTGAACCATACTAGCGATTGTTGTATTGTTATTTTAACTTAAACCCTCTTGTTGTTGTTGTTTTGTTTTAATGTCATATTCACAGTTGGCTGTATTTCTTCTGTTAAAACACATTTATATGATTCCTGCTTCATGAATACCGCGTCAGATTGATTTGATGAGATCCCCTGTGAAGGTGATGCCAGAGAAACACATCAGGATCAATAAAGATGCTGTAATAACCTTTAATATGCTAATATAATTAAATCCACATGAATAAGTTAGAGTTGTGGATAATGAGCTGGTGTCTGCATGCATGAATAATAAAGTTGTGGAGCTCTTTGCTCTCCGCTGTTCAGGCTGATTCTGAAAAGTTATTTCAGGTCCAGAATGTACGAGGCCCCGCCCCCTTACTTACTTACTTACTAACGCAATAACTTACTTACTTACTCAATCAGTGACTTACTTACCTACTTACTTACTAACTTACCTTCTAATTCCTTACTGACTAACTTCCTTACTTACTGACTTCCTTACTGACTGACTTACTTCCTTACTGACTAACTTCCTTACTTACTGACTTCCTTACTGACTGACTTACTTCCTTACTGACTTACTTCCTTACTGACTGACTAACTTCCTTACTGACTTCCTTCCTTCCTTACTGACTGACAACCTTCCCGACTTCCTTCCTTCCTTCCTGACTGACTTCCTTCCTTCCTTACTGACTTCCTTCCTTCCTTCCTTACTGACTTCCTTTCTTCCTTACTGACTTCCTTCCTTACTGACTTCCTTCCTTCCTTCCTTCCTTACTGACATCATTCCTTCCTGACTTCCTTCTTTCCTGACTTACTTCCTTCCTTCCTTCCTTCCCTCCGGATCGTGGCCCCAGCTGAACCTCTCTCTCTCTGCGCGCTGCGGGGCGAGTGAAAGGTTCTGCTGAGTCACCGGTTCTGGACCATGAGGTCATCTCAGCTTGTTGCCACGGCGATTAGCAGTAAAAGGTTTTTTGTGCCGGCGGTTTCGTAAAGTCCAATTTCCTGGTACGAGTTGTTCTCTCTCAAAATGACTTTCCCACAATGCATCACGGTTTTAGATTTCAGATTTAAACACAGGGTTCACATTATAGATTATTATAGATCCAAACAACACAACAATAACAAAAGACTCAAAGTACTTGATAAGTACTTGATAAGTACTGAGGAGACGTCCAGTACTCGGTGAGGCGGACACGGTTCTGCTCGGTTCTCTTCAGCTTTTAAATCCCTTCATTCATTTGAGCACACACAGTTTTATGTGTTTATTTGTTTATTTGTCTTCTTTCATTTGTCCCGAAATATTTTAATCTCTGTTGAAAACAAAAAGCCTTCTGTAACTTTGTGTTGAAACTTTCCTTTATAAAAAACAACCGGCTATTGTTACCATTGTACGATGTTTTTAGCCCCTTCTTTTATAAATATATTATTTTTTCTCCTTGTTTTTCTTCATTCTTTTATCGAGTTAGTTGACAAATGTGGCCGTGGTTTATTTCTGGTTTTGCCGTCTTACATATATATATATATAATGTATGTATATGTGTATATATATTTTTTCGCCTTTTGACTGAGTTTATGATGCCTTCAAATGCGACGTGTAAAAGGCACATCTAGTGATTTCAGGGAGGATTTCAACGAGATCAATGTGGGTTTTATTCAGTTTCTGAGATGGGCCGTTCTCATGAGCGGTTTCACCTCATGGTTTTTCTTTTTTCCGAAGGCAGAAACCTCCGGAAGATCGGAGGACAACGTCGTGGAGTTTGTTCCGCGAGCAATTTTTGTGAAGACGTTTTATTTAAGCAATAAGGGACGAGAGGCATTACTTTGACGTCAATAAAGTACGTGTTCAAGGGTGTTGTTAACCCGGCCCCCAATGCTTGATTTCATCTACCCGTATTATAATTCTATTTATTTTGTACCTGTGACTATGACAAAGAATGCGGAGGGATTCGTTAGCCGGGAGAAAAGTGAGACGCGGTCCGCATGTCGTTGTCCTCGCTTCTCTGGCTGAAAGAAACGGAAGATAAGAAATGGACAAAAAAATAATTGAAAAGAAAAGCTTTTCATCCACTACAACTGAAGGCTGAGTGAAAAGAACCATCGATAAAAGAACGTAAACGAATGCTGCGTTCAAGTTCTTTCATCGGAATGAGGAACGATAAACAGAACTCCGAGGCTCGTGTACAAACAAGATCTCAGGCTCCGAAGCTCGATTGGTTTTAGAAAAAATTATAATTCTCAAATGAAGCCGCGATCTGAAGGACGGACGCTTTGAGAAAGAAACAAAGAAAAATAACAGAAAACACAAAAATAAATAAATAAACCATCTTTCCATTCATTGTTTTTACTTGTTCTCGTTCCCAGCCGGATTCACCCGGGCCTAAAATAAATCACAACGCCATCTCCACTCAACAGATTACTAAACAAATGATAAGAAGGAGAAAGTAACGTGAAGAAGCGCACGGCGGGGCGGGATTAACTAACGAAGAATTTATTAAGGCGGTATTATTCAAATCCTCCTTGTGTTGATTCTTTACATCAAACATTAACGGAGGTTTGTCGGCTACTTCCTTGCACACACTTCCCGTGTCCCGGTACGGCTTCGTTGAGATGCTGAGAGCCGCCGGCAAACCAAAAAAATGAATAAAAAAGAAGCATGACGTGAAGTTTTTTGATGATTTCCACCTTAAGGAATCAGGATTAAATGATGTTCTGTCGCTTTAAGAGGATCATAAGCTTTAAAATACACATGACAGCAGTAGCAATAATATTGTTAATGTCATGAAGTAAATTTCATGTTTATTTGGTCGGGTCAAATACACACACACACAACACACACACACACACACACACACACATCCAATGCACTTTATTAAAGCTTTTCTTTTTTAGCTACTGCCAATTTCCAATGTCCGCCCCAAGAAAGAGCTTTAAAATAACACTTGTGAAACTACGAGGCGTATGTATTGTTGTAATAAATACTATTCACCGCTACTTCACGCCTGTTCTTTTTAACAGAAGCCCTGAAGGTGACTTTTATTTTTTTTAAATATATTTTATTGCACTTTACAACATTCCTCTGCCCCCCAGAGCCTCGTCCAGACGATGTGGAGACGATGTGTCGGAGCGCCTCCTCCTACCGCCGTATGAATCATGCACGAAGAGTAAATAATGAACGCGTGTCCTCCGAGGTCTCGTAGAGCGGCGGCGATGCTCCTTAACGACGGCGTCGCTCTGGGAGACCAGAGGATGAGGAGTGATGTCACCGTCTGTGTCGCTCTACATTGTTCTCTCAGTTATAAATGGATTGCAGCAGTTCTTTCAAAGGCTCTGCTTCCTGCATCCTGACTCCTTGCCCCTGCTTCCTGACTCCTTCCTCCTACTTCATGACTCCTTGCCCCTGCTTCCTGTATCTTGCCCCTGCTTCCTGACTACTTCCCTCTACTTCCTGACTCCTTCCCTCTACTTCCTGACTCCTTGCCCCTGCTTCCTGACTCCTTGCCCCTGCTTCATGCATCTGCCCCTGCTTCCTGACTCCTTCCCTCTACTTCCTGACTCCTTGCCCCTGCTTCCTGACTCCTTGCCCCTGCTTCCTGACTCCTTGCCCCTGCTTCCTGCATCCTGCCCCTGCTTCCTGCATCCTGCCCCTGCTTCCCGACTCCTTCCCTCTACTTCCTGACTCCTTGCCCCTGCTTCCTGCATCCTGCTTCCTGACTCCTTCCCTCTACTTCCTGACTCCTTGCCTCTTTTTCCTGCATCCTGCCCCTGCTTCCTGACTCCTTGCCCCTGCTTTCAGAATCAAGCTCCTGCTTCATGATTCCTTGCCCCTGCTTCCTGACTCCTTCCCTCTACTTCCTGATTCCTTGCCCCTGCTTCCTGACTCCTTGCCCCTGCTTACTGACTCCTTTCCCCTGCTTCCCGACTCCTTGCTCCTGCTTCCTTCCTCATTGGCTCTGCTCCTCCTCTTCCTCCATCTGCCTGATGGATGATGGAGGTCTGGGTCGCGGTCCATGCCTACGACCGACTATTCATTCACTCCGTCGTCCTCATTGAATGTGTTGTCACTGTCATGGTTCCCTCTGGTCACATGACGTCTCCTCTTCTCTCCATCCCGGAGAGCGCTCCTCCTCCTCTGTTGCTCTCCTCAAGGTTTCTTCTCTTTTCTTCCAGTAGAAGTTCATTTCCTTCTGTATTTATTTTTCTCGCAGCTCGTGACGACGCCTCTTCCACAGTAAGTGGGAGACACTGAAGCCACGCCCACTTCCTACACAGAGGCACCGTGGGCCCGGCTCCAAATGGACTCAAATAACTCCTGAGAGATATATTTGTACATTTGCATTTAATTACACGGAGATCACTGCACCAGCCCCATCAGACCCCCCCCCCCACACACACACACACGCACCCACACACACACACACACACACCACCACCAGGATCCACACTGAGAGGAGAGAAAAAACACAGAGACCTCACTCAACTATTCTGCTGCTGAGTCACGTCCCCCCAGACAGACACACACACACACACACACACACACACACACACACACACACACACACACACACACACACACACACAGTGGTCGGAGCACACAGCCTCTCACTCGTCACGGCAGGTTGTCAGTCGGAGGCTGGAAGCCACGTTCTCGACTTTTGTTTCCATGAGCACCGCACGGGGAGGAGAAACACACAAACACACACACACACACACACACGCACACACACACTCACACATACACTCACTCACACACACACTCACTCACACACACACTCACTCACACACACTCACACTCACACACACTCACACAAACGGCGGGATCAGGCCGTCAACCCTGTTGTAGTTGTAGTTGTTGTTGTTGTTGTTGTTGTTGTTGTTGTTTGTTCCGGCAGCGTGTTCCTGGATGTCGGATTGTTTGCGAGTTGTTTGGAGCTCCTTGAGGGGAAACGATTCCATCGACGTCGAGATCAGAGACGTTGTGATAGTCATAAATAATAATGGGCGTCGTCATGGTGACGTCACGCATCGGTTCGTGCCTCCAGTTTGGACGTCGCCATCTTGGCTTTTTGCAACCAGTGAACATCCAGAGGAGACGCTGCATTCTGTCTCCTGGCCACCAGGGGGCGACTCTGGTTGTATCTGTGCTTAAAGTGTTACTCCTTGCCCCTGCCTCCTGCATCCTACCCCCGCCTCCTTGCCCCTGTCCCCTACATCTTGCCATCTGACTCCTTGCCCCTGCTTCCTGTATCCTGCCCCTGCTTCCTGACTCCTTGCCCCTGCTTCCTGCATACTGCCTCTGCTTCCCGACTCCTTCCCCCTACTTCATAACTCCTTGCCCTTGCTTCCTGCCCCTGCTTCCCGACTCCTTGCCGCTGTTTCCTGACTCCTTGCCCCTGCTTCCTGCCCCTGCTTCCCGACTCCTTGCCGCTGCTTCCTGACTCCTTGCCCCTGCTTCCTGCATCCTACCCCTGACTCCTTGCCCCTGCTTCCTGCATCCTGCCCTGACTCCTGCCTCTGCTTCCCGACTCCTTCCCCCTACTTCATAACTCCTTGCCCTTGCTTCCTGCATCCTACCCCCTGACTCCTTGCCCCTGCTTCCTGCATCCTACCCCTGACTCCTTGCCCCTGCTTCCTGCCCTGACTCCTGCCTCTGCTTCCCGACTCCTTCCCCCTACTTCATAACTCCTTGCCCTTGCTTCCTGCATCCTACCCCCTGACTCCTTGCCCCTGCTTCCTGCATCCTACCCCTGACTCCTTGCCCCTGCTTCCTGCCCTGACTCCTGCCTCTGCTTCCCGACTCCTTCCCCCTACTTCATAACTCCTTGCCCTTGCTTCCTGCATCCTACCCCCTGACTCCTTGCCCCTCCACTCTGAGTGCAGCGCAGCGTCCTGGCGACTTTTAAATAAATCTCTCTGGACGCTTTCCTGTTTTTCTGAGGCGACAATTTTGCAAGCGAGGACAACAAAACGCGACAGCAGCCGTTCCTCACGCCGGGGCCCGACGGGCGTTTAGAGTTCACGGAGGCGCAGCGTGTTCCTGCAGGAGCGTCTCCAACCTCGGCCTGGGAGACGAGGACGCGGGAGAGACGCCTCTTGTGTTTGTTCTTTTCCTTCTTGAGAACAAAAGTTTCTTTAAAGATGTCTTTATTTTGGCTTTTTACGTGATTGGTGATTATAATGTGGAGGCGTTGTTGTGCACACAGATTAAAACTAATAAATCATAAGGTCCTCACACGAGGGATTTGACAACAAATATATTTTATGTGTGGACAATTTTTCAAAGCGACCTCTTATCTCGGGCGACAAATAAAACGTTTAGAAGTTTTATAAACGATGTTTACTGAGGGAATAAATCAAGAGAAAAGTAGATTTTCTCATAGGCTTCAATACGACCAGAGGAGTCGCCCCCTGGTGGTCAGGAGAGGGAATGCAGCTTAGAAAGAAAGCAAGTTCAAAACACACGCATTGGCGTCCCTGAGTCGGATCCATACACAATGACCTCCTTTAAATTCAGAAGTCATTATTTCTTAATTATTGAGTTATTTAGCACATTTAAAAATAAATAACAATTAGCTCTGTAAATAAAACAAAAATATAGAATATTTCTTTTATTAAAGCAAACTATTTAGCTGTACCGTCGCGACCCAGCAGGTGGCGCACCAAGGCCCACTAGTGTGAATATATTAGATTTATACTCTACTTTTATTTGTGGCAGTATGTTTACAATGTAAACAATACAACACGCTGCTGCAAACAAAAAGACGACAATGAAGGGATGTGCCGATCTCCAGCCGAAAGTCTCTTTACTCTCGTTTGAGGAGTTCTTGACAAAAACTACAATGGCCAGCTAGTTAAGGACATTATTTAGTCTTTAAGAGAAGAAAACTAAGTATCGAGAGACGGATTCACGACGTGGAGTCCTCCCTCAAAGCGGGTTTGACTTTAATGTACTTTAACTTCCCCTCAACTTATTTGTCGGTTTCTATTTCGGTGGGCGGTTTCTCGCCCCGTCCCTCCGGAGAACGAGCGTGCAGGAGGACGTCTTCGCCTGTGAAGAGGAAGAACAAGACAGCAAGAGTTTCTACCGGTGACATGAAGAGCGCCCCCCCCCCCGTTGCATTGTGGGCGACGGAGGCAGCTGTCGGCGTGGCGCTGTATCTGGGCCTCGGCGTGATGGATCCCTCCTCGTGGACCGGGGAGCAGCCTCTCCTCCTGGATTCCAGAGGCCTGACAGTCTCGCTCGTGTTATTTATAGGCGGCGCGGCGCCGGCTGTCGGTCGGCGTGGCGACGCCGCGGCTCGGGGAGAAGAATCTCGACAAGATCACAGTCTCCATGACTGGCCTGTTATCCGCAGAAATAAAAACATGGCATCAAGGGAAGAATGAAAAGGGATCAGACGTGTCGGCTCCATCAGATGCTTTGAGTGTTGTCCCCCCCCCCCTGTCCCCCCCACCCACTCCTTTTTTGTTGTGTTTCAGCATTTCATGATATGAATAAAACATGTCATTGGATGTAAGCCGGGGGGGCTCCTCCAGTAGTTAGATATATATAAATATATATATATATATATATATATATATATATATATATATATTTATGAGACATATTTATATATATATATATTTATATAAATGTATATTTAATTTAAATATATATATTTATATATAAACATTTATTATATATGTATTTATTTATGTATTTATATACATATATATATATTTATATATGTATATATATTTGTATTTATATATGTATACATACAAAGATTTATATACATTTAATTTAAATATATATATATATTTCTATATATATATATAAATATATATGTATAGCCTAAAGCTCCGGGAGGAATCAGGAACGACTCGACGGCGTCTCGTGTTTTGCATTTTCTTTAGTACTTTACAGAGAACGGAAAATACAGGTTGGCTTCCCGGAGGAGACGGGGAGCGGAACGGTGCTCTGTACATTACATATGGCCTGGGGGGGGGGGGGGGTACAGTCCAGTTACACGTTGTTGTAAAAAGAGACAAAGTTTCTTTTAGCAGCTTGAAGAAAATACAAAAATGAGCGTCATGTGCAGAACAGCGTCACGAAGCAGCGCCACGACCCGATGGGGGGGGGGGGGGGGGGGATGTGAACACAATTAAAAGGTGGGCGACATATTTACAAACCGCGTCATAAAATCATACGGGAACAAGCCCCCCCCCCCCCCTCCCCCCATCAGAACAGTGTGTGTGTGTGTGTGTGTGGAGCCGCAGCTCGTCGTCCTACATTCACCCTGAGGATCCTCGGGGTTCAACAATAAAACAAGTCCCGCCTTCCTCTTCCTCTTCTTCCTCTTCCTCTTCTTCTTCCTCAGAATCAAATCCTTAAAGTCCCACCCAGGCTCCTCTTTGTACTGGAGGATGTTCAAATATTCACCGGAGAAAAGTAATCCACCTCAGAGACGAGAAGAGAAGACGGTCCTCGCCTCGCGGCCGAGGAAACAGGAAGTCACATCAAAGCACGCCTGACTCAGGGGTCAGTTTGTTGTTGTTGTTGTTGTCGAATATAAAGCTGCTTCTGGAGGAGAACAGGCCTGGATTGGGCCTTCAGTACGGCTGTGTGTGTGTGTGGGGGGGGGGGGGGGGTCTGAGTGACGGCGCAGTGTGAAGTGAAAGTGGCGTGGGAACCGACTTCTCGTCCCGCGGGCGACTTCAGAACCGAGAACAACAAACCTGTTCTCTTTCTCCTCGGAAAACATCTCCCAAAAACCTCTCCTCTCTCTCTCCTTCTCTCCTCTCTCTCTCCTCTCTCTTTCTCTCTCTCCTTCTCTCTCCTCTCCTCTCCTCTCCTCTCCTCTCCTCTCTCCTCGTGGTGAGGGCCATAAGGCATGAAGATGAGTTCAGGGCCCGCAGGACGAAACGCCTCTGGACTACGAAATGGGGAACAACGGGATGGAGAGCGAGCCGCACCGAGAACAAGTGGAGAGAGCGAGAGCTCCGCCCCCAGAACAACAGCTGCTTCTACTTTGGCGGGAAAAAAAGAAGAAAAAAAAAGATTATTATTAGATTTTTTTTTTTACGTAGCTTTTAAGAGTCTTTGACAGTTCATATATTTTCTTGCTCATCAAAGGCGTCTTTGTTCGGGTCCCGCCGAGCCGGCCAATCGCAGCGCTCGACTACATTCCTGTCCGTAAGCAGGAGAACAAACACGATCCTGAGGCCCGGCGAGGCGGAGCGGCCGGGTCCGTCCGCTCGAGTCTCTCCTCGCCGTCCTGGAGGTCGCGGCGCTGTGCGGACCAAATGGACCAAAGCGACGCGTCCCGCCTTTTTTTTTTTTTTTAAGTCTGTGAAAAAAAATACTCTTTAATCACGCGGGTGAACGAAAACCAAAAAAAAAAAAGAAGAGAAAAAAAAAAAAAAAAAAAAAACGTTTCTCAAGCCGGAGGCCACGCCCCCTTCCCCCGCCGCCGCCGCCGCCGCCTCTAGGCGATCTCCTTAATCCGGCGCATGTAGTCGTGCAGCTCGTCGGGGTCCTGGAAGCCCATGTCCTGGCACACCCACTGGATGTCCTCCTCGTCGGCGGCGGGGATGGCGTTGTAGGGCAGCTCCTCCGTCGGCATGGTGCTGAAGGTGGTGAACTTCACCCGCTTGCGTTTGGAGGTGGGGGAGCTGGCGTCCTCGCCCGCCTCCTTGGCCGACCCCCCGGAGCTGCCGTCGCCGCGCCCGTGCACCTGGCTCTGGACGCTGGTCTGGGAGCTGCCGCTGCTGTGGTGGTCGCCGCCGCCGCCGCCGCCGCCGCCGCCGTGGCAACACGTCTGGACGCCCTCCAGGGGGGCGGGGCTCTCCGCCGGCTGCTGCTGCGGCGACAGGTCGCACTGCGCCCGCAGCGGCTGCCCGTTGCCTAGGAACACCCAGTGGTGGGAGTGGTCCATGTTGGCCTGGCCCTCCGGCGGGACGCGCTTGTGCCGGTACTTCAGCACGAAGACGATGCAGTTGATGAGGAAGACGAGGATGGCGAGGCAGAACACGCCCAGCAGGGCGTACATGCCGATCTCCAGGTCGGTCATGCTGCGCGGCGAGTGCACAAAGTCGTCCTCCTCCTCCTCCTCTTCCTCCTCCTCCTCCTCCTCCTCCTCTTCGGCCCCCGCGGTCGGTCTCTCGCGGGCGCCGCCGGTGGGGAAGTTGGTGTAGTCGATGGGAACGCTGGCCGGCTGCTCGTTGGACGTCTCGTAGACGCGCCCGCCGCCGGCGTGCGGGTCGGGGGCCGGCGTCTCCGCCTCGCCCTCGGCGGCCGCCTCTTCCTCGGAGTCTTCCTCGGGCCCGAAGCGGACCTTGACGTAGACGGCGGCGGCGGCGATGACGCTCTTGCGCTTGGTCTTCTGGCACGCCTCGCCGATGGTCATCTCCAGGCGCGCCAGCTCGCCGGCGCCCTCGCCCTCGGCCACCAGCACGGGCCAGCGCTGCTGAGGCTCCTGGGACACCGACAGGACGCGCTCGTCCAGCGCCGACGCGTTCAGGTGGTAGTCCTTGGGGTCGAAGGACGTCAGGCTGGCCGCCGTGTTGTCGCTGAAGAGCAGCCAGACCGACAGGCTGGCCTCCTGGAGGAGACCACAGCACACGTTAGGGTCACGTGACCACAGCACACGTTAAGGTCACGTCAGGGTCATGTGACCACAGCACACGTTACGGTCACGTGACCACAGCACACGTTAGGGTCACGTGACCACAGCACATGTTAAGGTCACGTCAGGGTCATGTGACCACAGCACATGTTACGGTCACGTGACCACAGCACACGTTAAGGTCACGTGACCACAGCACACGTTAAGGTCACGTCAGGGTCACGTGACCACAGCACACGTTAAGGTCACGTCAGGGTCATGTGACCACAGCACACGTTACGGTCACGTGACCACAGCACACGTTAAGGTCACGTGACCACAGCACACGTTAGGGTCACGTGACCACAGCACACGTCAGGGTCACGTGACCACAGAGCACACGTTAGGGTCACGTGACCACAGAGCACACGTCAGGGTCATGTGACCACAGAGCACACGTTAGGGTCACGTCAGGGTC
The DNA here is from genome assembly GCA_036178185.1 of Liparis tanakae. NCBI lineage: Eukaryota > Metazoa > Chordata > Actinopteri > Perciformes > Liparidae > Liparis > Liparis tanakae. The sequence continues at coordinate 20,420,683 of CM070088.1, forward strand.
ATGTGACCACAGCACACGTTACGGTCACGTGACCACAGCACACGTTAGGGTCACGTGACCACAGCACATGTTAAGGTCACGTCAGGGTCATGTGACCACAGCACATGTTACGGTCACGTGACCACAGCACACGTTAAGGTCACGTGACCACAGCACACGTTAAGGTCACGTCAGGGTCATGTGACCACAGCACACGTTAGGGTCACGTGACCACAGCACACGTTAGGGTCACGTCAGGGTCATGTGACCACAGCACACGTTACGGTCACGTGACCACAGCACACGTTAAGGTCACGTCAGGGTCATGTGACCACAGCACACGTTACGGTCACGTGACCACAGCACACGTTAGGGTCACGTGACCACAGCACACGTCAGGGTCACGTGACCACAGAGCACACGTTAGGGTCACGTGACCACAGAGCACACGTCAGGGTCATGTGACCACAGAGCACACGTTAGGGTCACGTCAGGGTCATGTGACCACAGAGCACACGTTAAGGTCACGTCAGGGTCACGTTAAGGTCACGTCACGTTAAGGTCACGTCACGTTATTTCCCAAAGTATTTCTTCGATGTTTATTCACCCCAGAACCTCCCGATGTTTCCAATGAAGTTGACCTTGATTTGAATATCTGGTCCCGAGTGAGCCTTTGAAGACGTGAACTTTCTCCAACGCTCAAATCTCTTGAGCTTTCACGAACATCAACCGGCGCCTCTGATGTTCTTTTTTCTGTTCAATCCTTCTCCACCATCTCACCTCCTCCCCATGATACCGGACTGAATTAATTTCCTGCACCGCGTTTTTTCTCGATGACGTCCTCAACGTCTTCATTTGACCCTTTCAGATGTTCGTGTGTGATCTAAACTCCAGAAGGTTTCGTCGTAACTAAGCCGAAACCTTCTCGAGTCCGGAACACACGTTTCCAACGGGAGGTCCTGGCGACCTTTGACCTGATTCTTATCTTCTTCATCAAGTCTAAGTGGACGTACATGCCGAAAACCCCTTCAGACGTCCCTGAGAGATGCCCGTTAATGAAAAGATACCTGACGGATAACGAAAAGGTACCAGACGGATAGCGTAAAGGTACCAGACGGATAACAAAAAGGTACCAGATGGATAGCGTAAAGGTACCAGACGGATAGCGTAAAGGTACCAGACGGATAGCGTAAAGGTACCAGACGGATAGCGTAAAGGTACCAGACGGATAGCGTAAAGGTACCAGACGGATAGCGTAAAGGTACCAGACGGATAGCGTAAAGGTACCAGACGGATAGCGTAAAGGTACCAGACGGATAGCGTAAAGGTATAGGACGAGGCCTGAAAAGGTGAACCCAGGGTGCAAGCGATGCGAGAAAGAGACGCTGCTTCACGGAAGATGGAGGGCCTCAGAGAGCCAATGAACTCCGGAGGGATCCGTCCGTATCGCTTCATCTCGTTCGCCGAACCGTCGGCTGCAATCTCCGAGTAGTAATGCGCACGAGGAGGAAGGTTTCCTGCATTTCGCTGATTTGTACTTTGCGGATGTAAATTGACATTAAACCCGTCTGGAAATATTATTTGGAGGAGTTTACATCGACTTGAGTCGTAATGATGTGATCCAGATACATAAATACCTGATTAAGGAGTAAGTTACGGCAAAATGCTGAAAGATTAACGCAACAGGACCCTTGACTGTCCAGCCCCCCCCCCCCCCCCCCCTCCACCTGATAGCCCCCCCTCCTCCCAATAGTTTATGCGTTTCATTCAATTCTAATACCAGTAATAGAGGACATTTGGAAAGTTTTCCTGCGAAACCGACTCAAATGGCTTGAAATAGCTCCGCCACTCCTCTGAGAGCTTCTTTGCCGGCAGAGGAATTGGTCCGCCTTTTTTTCTTCTTCTTCTTTTTTTTTTTTTTTTTAAACGGGCCCCCGGGGCCTCAGAACCTCCGAGAGCACTTAGGACAAAACATTACAATAATTACATTTCAAGGTGTCCGAGAAGCGGAAAGCAAGAAAAATTAGAATTTAACGCCCCGCTCGCTCCCTCGCCGCGGCCGCATTAGAGACGGCCGACGAGGAGACCGGAGGGGCGCGGCGAGCCGGCGACCCGACTCCCTGCAGAGAGTCGCCGAAAAAAACGGCGAATATTCTGAAAGTTTTCGCGGTGAAACCAATTGAGCCGATATGAAAATTAAAATTAAATCAATTAAAAACAGCAGCAGGAAAACTTCTTAGTTCACCGCAGCCGCTTCCTGATCCTTCGCTAAACAACGCCGGCTGCCGGGAGCTTTAGAGATTTAGCCGGGAAATTACTTTGATGACTTAGAAAAGGGAAACTAATGTTTGTTTGTTGACATGGAAACACTGAAGGGACATCGGCTTCGTCTGAGCACTCTGGAGACGGAGAGGAAACACAGTAAGACTCTGGAGAGACACACACACACACGCACACACACACACACACACACACACACACACACACACACACACACACACACACACACACACACAGCTGTGTGTGGTGGTTAAACTGAAGGTTTGTGGTTTCTATGGTTGGACTTGAGCCCTAACCGGACCCTAACCAGACCCTAACCGGACCCTAACCGGACCCTAACCGGACCCTAATCCCAACCCGTGAATACACACAGCAGCACCGGGGGAGAGTTCAGTGTGTGTGTGGCCTCCAGGTGAATGGGGTCAATAATTAACTGATGGATATCACCATCGAACTTCACCGGTTGGTTATCGGCATCGAGACGATTGTTTATTACACGTTTTCTGAGATTTTTTGTCTGAATATGGAAATCAGGCATTGGATAATGATTATTATTATTAGTGTTTGTGTTGTTCGTACCTGTTTGGGCGCCGTCAGCGTCTGGACGCCGGTCGCCTTGGCGACCATGGTGTGGCTGTTGCCGGGGCTGGGCTGCAGCGTCAGCGTCAGGCCGGAGACGCCGTGGACTCGCATCTCCGTGATGGAGACCTTGTCGTCCGTGACGGAGAACGCCGACTCCCCCAACACCGCGTCCACCGCCAGAGGAGACTCCACCTGCGGAGCGGGGGAGGGGGGGAGAGAGAGGGAGAGAGAGAGAGAGAGGGAGAGAGAGGACGCTCTGTTATTGTCTCTCCACCTGACAGGAAGGACGTTGAGTCCAGAGGAGACGACGGCTTTATTGTTTCTTTGATCTTCTTTTTCTTCCCCTGAAGCTCTTAAAGCGACGGCGCCGTCCGTCACTCACTGGAGGCGGAGTCCAGGCGGACGGCGAGGTCCAATCAGAGGGAGGCTTCATCCCGGACATTCAAACCACCGATAGAAACATTCACACATTTGAAGAGGAAGAAGAAGAATTTTTAAAAAGAGATAACTCTCTCTCTCTCTCTCTCTCTCTCTCTCTCTCTCTCTCTCTCTCTCTCTCTCTCTCTCTCTCTCTCTCTCTCTCTCTCTCTCTCTCTCTCTCTAAACTCTAATGAAGTTATTTTACTGTCAAACTGTTAAAAACAGCCGTAATATTTATTATAGAATTTAATATGAAGTATTAATTTGTATTAACTAAAGTTGAATTGTTTTCTCAAAGTTAAAACTGGATGAACTCGACTCTAAAGAGAAGGTATTTATAAAGTGTGGGCCTCTGTCTGAACCCTGAGTGGAGCCTCGCGGTGACAGGAGCCCTGTTGCTATGACGACGCGGCGATCAAAGTCTCAGACACAAAGTAAGTTCAACACGACGTCGAACTCACAGAGAAAAGTTCATCAACTAAGAGACGACGTGTTTTCATTTAGGTTGTTCTCAAAGTTACCTCCCTAATAAACACACACACACACTTACACACACACTCACTCACACACACACACTCACCCAGACACACACACACTCGCTTACACACACACACTCTCTTTTTCACACACACACTCACACACATACACAATCACGGTCTCACACACACTTTCACACACTCTCATACGCTCACTCTCACACAGACACACACTCACACACACACACTCACACACTCTCACCCAGACACACACACACACACACACAGACACACACACACACACTCACACACATACACAATCACGGTCTCTCACACACTTTCACACACTCTCATACGCTCACTCTCACACAGACACACACTCACCCAGACACACACATTCACACACACACACATACACACACACATACATACACACTCACACACTCCCCCTCACACACTCACAGGTGTGCGCGCTGAGCCCTGGGTCATGGTAGTAAAGGTGCATGAATAAACTTTTAGACGACGACGGGAGATTTGCCTCCGCTCGATGTGGAGCTGTTCTTCTTTGTTTTTTTTTGGGGGGGGGGGGGTGGGGGGGGGGGGTTGAGACAGAAACACAAGTCGGTTTCCTTCTCCAGAACTCGCCCCGACATCAATCCCACGCCGGCGGCGGCTCGGATTGATTTCCCGGCCGACGGCTTCACGGGACAATTAAACCAAAGCGGCTAAAGAACTGAACCTCATACAGTCGGATCGATGCGGCTGTGTGCGAAATGTCAGCCGCAGAGCCCCGCTGTACCTCTGTTGGCGAAATAAAAAGACGCCATCGCAGAAAAACAATCTGGCTCTGGGTTACGATCCCCAACGTTTACTCTCTGAGCCGCGAGGCTCCGATTTCAGGGAAAGTTACGAGAAATAAATCCGGTGGTCGGCGAGCGGATCGGGTCACATGACCCGCCGAGCGGAACCTGATCCAACTATTATAATCCATCTATTATAAAAAACAACAAAGCATTATGCTCATACTTTATAGATGCACTGTACACAATTAAATTAATACTTAAAATGTACTTGGATGTAATATCCCCCAATATTTAATGTTATTGTATATTTGTAAATAATAAAAAATAAAGTGCTACTGCTTCAAGTAATTTCCCCCAGGAGATAAATAAAGTACAATCTAGAACTCAGTGCTATTTCAAAAAATAAAGTACATATATATATTATATATATATATATATATATTTATATATATATACATATACATATATACATATGTATATATATATATTTATATATGTATATATACATGAATATACATATACACATGAGTATATATATACATACGTATACACACATATACATATATATATAAATATATATACATATATATATATACACATATACATTATATATATACGCATAAATAGATATACACATATATATATAAATATATATATATATACATATGTATATATATATAAATATACAGTATATATATATACACATATACATATATATACATAAATATATATAAATATATATACATACATACATATATATATCGGTTTATGGCAGGTGTTAAAAATACAGAAAAAGGCTTGGATGGGAAAAAATTTAATGAACAATGTTTTTCCTTTATGTGACGCGTGAGTTTAAAGATGGCACTAGATTCATTTCCACTCGGCTGTTGGGAGCTGCTGCATTAAATGCCGATAATCCCGCGCGGCGACGTCACCGTCATCGGCGATAAAGCTCAGCGGGGCTGGAAATGGACACGTCGCCATAGACTTTGAATTTAGTGACACATTCTTCATTCGTGGGACGCGATTGACGGGACTTAAAAGTTTGGGCGAAGCCGAGCTTCGAGTTCGCCGAGCGTGATATTTGCACTCGTCACTTTTCTACCTCGCCGTCCTGGCTGATTTATAATCATCCATCCGGGTGAAATCAATCGTATTGTTCTTACAGTTTAGCCGTGTTACGGTTATTTTGGGATAATAAAAGACATTCAAGTTTTCAGAATTGGTGAGCACGGTCTCCTTGTGTGTATGTGTGTGTGTGTGTGTGTGTGTGTGTGTGTAGAAATGTAGAAACAAAATCAATATTGCAGCGCTTCATGATCCCGGGGGAGCCGCCTCCGCCTCCACTGTGGGACTTAAAAGACACTCATTGAAATAAAAAAGCGGGCCACTTTAAAGCGAGTTATATTTGGGTAAAAAGAAGAAGAAAACACCGAGTCGCACAGAGCCGGTCCATCTGTAACGCTACGTCTCAAAATAACCATCACAAAACGGTTATTAATTCTCCTGGCGCCGCCTTCTGGTTTTGAAGCGCCGCTCGGGGCTGACGAGCGGCGGCCGCCGGCAGGGAGAGCGGCAGCTTGGAAAAGCAAAGTTAGTCTGATTTCAAAACAAAAGCCCCGGAGGAAAGCCTTCCTCCCCAGACTGTTACCAACCGGTGTGCTTGAGATGTACTCCAGGGTGTGTGTGTGTGTGTGTATAAATACATGTAAATATATATAAATATGGCTGATTAAGTGCTGACATTCACTTAATTTTGTTTCAGATTGCCTTAAACACACACACACACACACACACACACACACACACACACACACACACACACACACACACACACACACACACACACACACACACACAGTATAGTCACATATGAACCTCACTCTACAACCTCATCCTTCACCCGCACCCTTCATCCTCACTCTTCATCCTCATCCTTCACCCTTCATCCTCACTCTCACCCTTCATCCTCACTTTTCATCATCACTCTTCATCCTCACCCTTTATCCTCACTCTCATCCTTCACCCTTCATCTTCATCCTCACTCTCATCCTCACCCTTCATCCTCACTCTCATCCTCATCCTCACCCTTCATCTTCACCCTCTATCCTCACTCTCATCCTTCACCCTTCATCCTCACTCTCATCCTCATCCTCACCCTTCATCTTCACCCTTCATCCTCACTCTCACCCTTCATCCTCACTCTTCATCATCACTCTTCATCCTCACCCTTTATCCTCACCCTTTATCCTTCACCCTTCATCTTCATCCTCACTCTCATCCTCACCCTTCATCCTCACTCTCATCCTCATCCTCACCCTTCATCTTCACCCTCTATCCTCACTCTCATCCTTCACCCTTCATCTTTATCCTCACCCTTCATCGTCATCCTCATCCTCATCCTCACCGGGTTCTCTGTCTTTAGTGAGTCACATGATACGAGCCTCGTTGAGTGTACACAGTGTCTATGTGACTTTTAAGAAATAAAAATATAATATAATAAACCAGGCCAACTTCAAATATTATAACTTTGCATTAGGGTATATTTAAAAAAAGAAAATCCTAATTATGAACGTGGGACCGAGCTGCTGCAGGAAGAGAAGAATGTTCCCGGAGTAAATATATTCCTCTTTTTACTTCACGAGACTCTAAAGGCGGGAGGTGATTAACATGAGAAAAGCCGGCAGCTCCCGGCTGAGAGGACACCGGGCGACTCGGACTCAAACTGAACAATGTGTGTGTGTGTGTGTGTGTGTGTGTGGGGGGGGGGGGGGGGGGGGCATATTGATTCACCACCACTCCACTGTAATGAATGCTGAACGTGCTCCATGTCTCCAGGTCAGCGGTGGAGTGGCGCCGCCCCGAGCTCCCGTTCGGGATTTCTACAGCTCAACATCGCCGTTAGTCCCGCCCCTCGTGCTCATTGGCCGACCGCTCGTCCCTTCAGGCACTTTTTTTTTTTTTTTTTTTTTTTTTTTTTAAATGGGGGGATGATCGCCGTTTTGCTTCGAGACGCCAGCGGAAATCAGTCCGCTTGAACTCAGCGGAGTGGGCGGAGCTTATTCGTCAATCTGGATTGTTTTGGTGCGAGTTGCCTAATTTTTGGAGTTTCCCGAACATCCCGCATGGCTCTCGGCTTGTTGTGCCCAAGAAAGCTAAAAATAATTCACAGCAACGTCTCTATCCAGAGAAAAATAGTCAGTTACTAAAGATAATCCACAGACTTTTTAATAAATAAATAAAACACTATAGTTCCTGCATGGAGACATGTTGGGGTGTACTGGCCCTTTAAGGCCAACAGGAGCTCAGTGGTGAGTGCACTGAACTCGCCTCGCTCCACTTCCTCCTCTCCTTTTTTTTTTGGGCTGCTTTTTCTCCATTATGTGAGCGAATGCAGGCGTCAGCAAGAAGGCAATTAAAATCCTCAATAATGCTTTTATTATTCTACTCTATAAAAAGAAACGCTGGTTGACACTGACGTTGTGTTATGTAATTACTATAGTAAAGTAAATCTATACCTCAAAGTGCAGCAGCGGGAAGAGAACGTCAGGCACAACTAATTTGGAGATTAGTAAGAAATATTATTAAGCAGCATGAACGCAGCTGCATAGTGAAACCATTTCACATTTTTGGGTAAATTCAAAGTCACATTGTTATCTTTATTCCGGAGGAATATAGACACAGCTTCATTTGAAATTCTATTGGAGTGTAAATAAGAAAAAATAAAGAAAATAGCACACCGAGTATTTATACAGTAAAGTTAAACATGGTGCATTCAATAACAATTGATGTTTTTCTTAATTTTGGAATTATAGATGAAGGCCAGCAGTCAATATTGAGCAGAACAATGTGAAACTAAATAATTAATTTAAGGAGAGACCACACAGGTAAAATATATGGTGGATGTAAGTGGAGATGTATGGATCAGAAAGAGAGGGAGAACACACTCATTGAGATAAAACGGCTTTTAAAAAGATTAAAATTACATTACACACATGTTGAAGACTATTCGTAAATAAATTAACGAATATATATCATTATGAAACTTCACCACTTCATTACTCAGACTAAGATAATACTTTTTTGTATTAAGTTTTCTTGAGGCGTTATATAACAGTGACATTTGGGTAATTTAGTCAAAATCTACAGACGCGAATAGACAAAAATAGTGAAATGCGTCTTTCTCCCCGTCTGGAAGATGACGTGTGATGGAAGTGAAATAGCTCAAAATCTCAAATATGATAAGTGCATGAAAAAAGTGTTTTTGCCTGTGGTGTCTTGAATTAATATAGTCTATTAAATTGAATCCGCAGTCAAACACATAAAAAGAGTTCACCTTGATGGCTTTGCCCCCGGTTGTTTTCCTATAACCTTTTTGAGAGTGGATTTAATATTCAGCTTGCATATGAAGTGTATAACAGAGAGGCCTCCAACAATATACAAATACATATTGATGAAGAGCTCTGGCCAAAAAAATCTAAAACATGGCGCATCTATTGTTAGTGACGTACAGTTATTGACGGATCTGTTCTGAGCGCATCAGACACGACGGACGTTTCTCATCGATGATCACATGACTTCTCTTCAAGAGCTGACGGAACACGGAGATTATACTTTTTTCCGTAAATGTGACCCCACACTGTTTACCGTCCCTCGGCCAATCACGTGGCTTCCCTCGTTAAGAAGTAGACGGGCTCCGTTTCCCTTGACAGTTATGCGTCTCTCTGAGGTATCATGTCTCTTTGTAGTTGTTCTGTGTCCCTTTGTAGTTGGTTTGAGTCGTTTTGTAGTTGGTTTGAGTCTGTGTAGTTGTTTTGTGTCTCTTTGTAGTTGTTTTGTGTCTTTGTAGTTGTTTGAGTCACTTTGTAGTTGTTTTGTGTCTCTTTGAATTTCTTTTGAGTCTCTTTGTAGTTGTTTTGTGTCTCTTTGTAGTTGTTTTGAGTCTCTTTGAAGTCGTTTTGTGTTTCTTTGTAGTTGTTTTGTGTCTCTTTGTAGTTGTTTTGAGTCTCTTTGTAGTTGTTTTGTGTCTCTTTGTAGTTGTTTTGTGTCTCTTTGTAGTTGTGTTGTGTCTCTTTGTAGTTGTTTTGTGTCTCTTTGTAGTTGTTTTGTGTCTCTGTAGATGTTTTGTGTCTTTTTGTAGTTGTTTTGAGTCTCTTTTTGTGTTTTTTCTGTTGTTGCTATTTTTAGATTTAGATTTGATATACTTTATTCATCCTCAGGGGGAATTTCTTTGTTGCAGCAATAAGCGTGTTTGCAAAGAGTTTTTTAATTAAACCGTCATTGTGAGTCTCAGTGGTCTTTTTGGGTCTCTTTGGAGGCGCGTTATGATTCTTAGAGGACATTTCTAGTCTCTTCCCTGCTGCTGTGTTTCTCTGTTAAAGACATTTTAAAGATGAAGTTAGCTCTCCATCCGCTGCTGAGTTACAAACTCTCCAGTTTGTCATCATAGTGTAAATATTAGACTATAATTTTCCGTTCTGTCGATTAGACTCCAATCTATTTCCACTCTGCTGCGTTTCTTTGGACGAGCGGTCCGTGTTTGCAGATATTAATGAAATAATCTCAGCGAATGAACAGTGAGTTCTGTTTAAGTCTGGCTCCTCACTTTGACAAGCGGCTATTGTTCAAAAATCCACTGGATTAAACCCCCCCCCCAGACCTCCTCCAGGTTTCGCTGTATACTCAGAAAGTCAAAACTCTGCCACATAAACACAGGACATCAACACAGATGACACCTCCGGCTCACACAGGCACAGGAGATGTGCCATTTGGAGAGTTTCACCTATCAGAACCGCACATATATTCACTTGTTTGGCTTCAATTCAAAAGGTCTGTCAAATCTAACCTAACACATAATTCACACAATAATCCTGTACCGTCTTTACAAAGAGAGAGGAATTAAACGACTAGAATATTGCACACAGTGAACAAAAGATGGCCCCCTTTCCCCTGTGTCCATGAGCTGGTGGATCGTCTGAATCCAAAGACTCATTCAAATCCCCCGAAACACTGAACATCTATTGTTGAGATCCTTACAGTTCACTTCCAGAAACGTCTGCAGGAAAATATCCATCTGCAAACTTTGAGATATGAGCACTGTGACGCGCTTGTAATTTGTTTAAAAAAAGAAATCCATCTGGCAACGATCGATCTCATTTCAGTTTCCTTCACAGTGTTTAAACATTTTTTGAATTTCTTAAAAGGTTTGTTCATTGCTTGACACCGACGGGCGAGCTGCAGGTGAGCTTCACGTTGGCCTCAGGGACTGGAGGAAATATAAAACATGGCGATATTATGCTTTGTGAAACTTCAAACACTAATTTTAATTTGCATTAATAGTTCACATGCATAGATTGACAAAGTCACATTTGATTTAATTTGCAAACATGTGACCCCTAAGTAATGGACATGTTGAACACACTACACTGTTCTTCTGATTTTACGTCAGCTTTTCTAAAATTATTATTATAATCTTATTTTTATCGCAATATATTGAAATATGTTGAATCGTATCTCGTGTCTCGTGATAAACGATAGTGCCATATCTATTTCAGCCGCAACATTCACTTGACTCGAGACATGATGGAGTGACGCCGTGACCACATCCACCTGTAACCACGCTGCGATCCATCATTCATAATCTGGACGACATAAACACATCACGGGTTATACTGGCTCCATTTATTCCGGCTGAGTGACTCAAATACGTTGATATGATCAGTTATTATGTTGCCCTGAAACATCAGAGTTACCGACCCTCGGACGAACGATCTGAACAAAGATGGCGACCGTGGCGTTAGCCGGTTAGCGTTAGCATCTAGATCGGCTCTGGCACGTTTCTTCTGGATCAATTCGCCCTCTTCTGAGACGTTACAGCGACGTCTGGTGCTAAATGGATGTGTAATTATTCATAGCCGTGAACAGATTACGAATGATCCATGGCCACATTTAGAGTGATGGATCGGCGGCGTATCTTTTCTCCCGCCGCATCCATCAGGCGGCCATTGTTTCCGTGACGGGCCGAAACTCTTTGATCTTTCACGGCGATCAAAACCATCGCCAACCGCAACTTCTCTCCGTGCCCATAAAATCTGTTAATCGCTGCCAACGAGTCGTAAGACCTCCGAACCTTCGTCCTTTTATACGCACTCAGAAAGGAGGGGCTCTTCCACTTGAGAGAAGTGGTTTCTCAAAAAGCAGAATATACTTATTTTTGGTACTTTAGGAAATGTAAAAGGTCTGTTGTTTGCATTGCGTAAGCCAAAAGGTACTTCACTTCCGTACCTTCAAGATAGAATCACCTCGAGCAACAAGTCCAGAACGCCGTAATGTCAAACTTGCTTTATGAGTCGTGGAAATTAAAGTAGCCGCTCAGACCATTTATTCCCGGCGCCCTCGGTTCAGGGTGGAGTCGGCCATGTTTGCTCAAAAGATTTGTGCTTGGTTTCATGGCGGCGCTTCACGTTGCCAAATTTAATGATTGCCAAAATCTGGGAACGCGTGAAACCCGCCGGTTTGGAACCGCCATGTACGAGTCCGACCGTTCTTGATTTATAAAAGCTCTGTTTCTTCGCTGTCTACCCTGCGTGTGAAGTATATGTATATGTTTTTTTGGGACTGATTTATTCCTCCAGCTCTGGTCTCTGATCTCGTCTTTCCCTCGTTTCTCACGAGTCACACCGCTAATGGGAAGGCATCGCTGGATTTACGGCCCTTAATCGTCACTTGACTGGTCTGTCTTTTTGTTTCTTCCCCTAATATGTTTTTGATGCTGAAATATGCGTTTGAACACATCTCTGGTGAACACAAGATAAGACTTCAAAGTGGCGTTTTGTGTGATTCTTCACGGAGAAACTCAGATCCAATAAACTAAATCAAATAGTTAACTAAATTGTCTCGAGTTGCTTCGAATTCTTTGGCTGAGGACGCGCGCAATCGCTGCGTGAACTCCCCGGGCCACGAAGCCGTAAAGGCTAGAATAAGATGTCGTTAAAAAAATTTAATAATAATAATGGACTTGGAAAAAATGTATTGGTTAAAGGTCCCTCGTCCAGATGGGACGGCGTCTGGGACCGGACCCAAAACCGCGGGACCGCCCATTACCAACCTCTGGTTCAGCCAATCGTTCATGATAATTACAACAGTGTACTCCCTCAAATGAATTTCTAAGATCTATAAATATAAAAAAAGTTCTGTTTACCTTCAGCACCGTGGCTCCCAGCTCCAGACCCACCAGCACCGTCCGGTCCACCAGCTCGGCTATCCTGGGGTCGGCCACCTTCAGCGAGTCCTGGACCAGGTCCGTGACGTCCACCTGCCAGTCGGGCCCCAGCATGGTGATGACTTGGTCGGTGCCCTCCGTGGACGTGGTGTGGAACTGGGTCAGCACCTTGACCAGGGCCCGCTGGTACTGCAGGGTGCAGCCCCGGCTCACCCGGCGCTCGTCGTCGTCGTCGTCCGCGTCGCTGTCTCTGGTGCTCCTTGGATCGGAGGAAGGAAAGAGGGAATCATTGCCATGGAGAATGCACTGATGGAGTCATGGAGAGTTTTTAACCCAACTAATAAAGGAGCTGCTACCCTGAACCAGCCGTCACATATTTTTGAGGCAGCAGAGTTTCCTGCGAGATGAGGCAACGCGTTGAAAAACTTGAGAAGCTGAAGTCGAGGGGGGGGGGGGAGAAGAGATCGAGAACCCTCACGGAAAACATTTTAAAAAGCTTAAAACCGATCACCAACCGGACCGCCTCTCTAAACCGAGCAGCTGCTGCATCTCGATGCGTGCCGGCTGCTCCTGGGGGGGCGTCTCTAATCTCTACTCATTTTTATTACTTTGACGGAGAGAAAACTCGGCAACGCTCCACGCAAATCCATCATCACACGATGTGTTCTGATGTAACGGCGGGCGGGAAGAGGGGGGTTGAGGAAGAACTCCTCCGGGCCAGCAGGGAGCTCAGGGTTTTGGACCGGTGCCCCCCCACCGACGTACGAGCTTCCCGGCTTGCCGAGTCGGAACGGTTTGCTTTGACGCAACCACCTGCACGGACTTGAGATCCGGTGGAAGCAGCAGGGGGCCGTCAGGGCGAACGCCCCCCCCCACGGAGTCGAGGAGCCGGTCAGGAGGAACACCGCTGCCCCCGAGGTCTCGCCGACACACACCCGGTCAACCCGGGTCGGATCATTCATGTTTGTGTGCTTCCGCCCGACACTTTGTGCCCCCTTTGGAGCGCTGTCATGCTCCTAATGCGATTCTATCGTCTCTTCCGATTTGGAGTTAGCGGTGTTTTTTTGGTGGGGGGGGGAACTCAGCATCCGGGGATCGGACGCTTTTACCTAGCTTCGTACGTCGAAACGTACTTGGGAATAAAGCGATTCGGATTACGGCATCGCATCCATCAATGACTGGTAGGACGAGTCGTGCCGACGGCCTGAAATCACGTCTTTTTAATGACGTTGTGGCGCCTCTTGGTGTCGACTACGAATAAACCGAAGCTCATCAGCACAGCCAGTCAAATCTGGACTACAAAAGCACATGCCGATGTTTAAAGAAAAAAGACTCTCAATAGACAAAGGTCTGTCTATCGCCAAATTGGTTATTATTTCTTTAAACCACACAGCCAGCAGCTCCTCAAAGTATAATTATTTAGATGAATCGATAGCGGAATTTAACAGACCATTCAAATACATGAGCACACCCCCTTTTTGTGTTTTCCTTTTCTACAAAAAATATTTCCATATAATATGCATGGATTTTACTGGATACTTTGTCATCTGAAGAAAAGTTGAATATTTTGTTAATCATATTGGCAAGTAAAAAAAAAGCTAAACGTGGCTATGCTAAGTTAGTGATATTACAAAATGAGTCGACGCAGAAGCAGGCACAGAAGGAGGCGACGACTATGAAGTGAACACCATGGAGACGACGGCCTCGGCAGATGAAGAGCTACAGGCTTTATGTTATTCAGAGCAATGATTCAAAGCTTCGGTTCGACCTGCGCCGACGCATTCTGACAAATAATAAAAAGACCTGCGGCATAAAAAATATCAGAGCTGCGACAACCCGGAGGCAAAAACAGTTTTCTCATGTCACACTGTTACAAACGTTTAACACAATGTTATTTATTCTTATTTGATCTAATTTTATTTTAACTAATCAGATTTTGATTGATTTAATCTAACCTTATTATATATTTTTTTATCCAATAGACTTTGATCTAATTTTATTACATATTATTTTATCTCATCCATTTGAACTAATCTAATCCTTTCTCGTTTGATTTGATCTAATCGAACCCTATTTTACATTATTTTATCTAATCTATTCTAACTTTATCTAATCTTATATTATATTATTTTATTTAATATCGTCTTAAAGTAACGTTATACAAGAAGATCCCGTGCAAGAAAAACTGGAACCCCAAAAACAAATTATTCCGTGATACGCAACGTTCCCTCCAGCCGGCATCAGGGCAGAAACCACTGAGCCGATGTCGGCTAGGAGGGAAATGTACGTCTCACGGAATAAGCGCCGCGGCCCGAGAGTGACGGAGGAGCTCCGGCTCACGTCGTGGCCGTCGTACCGAGGCGAGTGAGTTAACTCCACCGCCACTCGGTTAAAAGCAGAGGAAGAGAAAAACAGACTCTCTTCGTCATCTTGTCAGAGACTTCCCAACTCTTCGCTCGGGTCACGGAAAGTTCACCTTCCCGAGTCTGCACCTGAAAATAAGTTGTTTTTTTCCCCCCAGAAGAAAGTTGTCTGTTCTTATTAGAGTCTCTGATACGGGCGTACGAGCTGAAGCTCCAGTGCACACGGACTGCCCGCCCGATTACACCTTCCTTCCCCTTTTCTTTTATTTTTAAGAGGATGTTGGCAGCTAACGGAGCCAGTGAGCAATTCTACTGCTGTGGCTAGCGAAAAAATAAAGGGCCGAGAGACCTCGCCACAGAATGTGTCACGTCGCAGAAGGGAAGGAACGTGGGGGATGGAGAGACTGCGGAGGCGGAGAGGGAACGAGGGTGGTAGGGTTAGAGGTCGCGTTCAGGAAGAAGAGCCCGGAGTTAAGGAAAAAACAATAATTCATTCCAACAATCACAAGATATGATGCGGCTTTAGCAAAAAAAAACGTCTACCGGAGTTTAGCGACACGGGGCGTTCGAGGTGCATTCGAGTGCTCGGCCTCGTGCGGTCGAGCTCGTTCTTCTCGTTGTCTGTTGTCTTGTGTGTTTTGGTAATGGCGGACGTCCAAAGACGTCTCGAGCGTCGTCACGCGGGTTCAATTCCATCCCAAGTCCTTAACTCCAGGTTTGAGTCTCGTCAAATTATGAGGCGTTCTCATGAAGAGTTCGTACGATATCTTAAGAAAAAGTAATCCTCATATTTTAGTCAAAAGTGTACATTTCGGATGGAAAAATAAATAAAATTTCTTGGGGTTTTGTTTAGGCAAAAGGTTGTTGGTTTGGAAAAACTTTAAGAAAAAGTTAGGAGACAAATAAATCAAGGTTGGGTAAAACCTGATTTAGTTTCTTTGATCCGTACCGACCACGCATTACAGCCCATTCTTATTATTGGTATAGCTATATAAATTCTATATGAGCCTGAACATTAAACATGAGTCATAATTGGGGTTACGGGTGTTTTAAAAAAAAGTATTTCACAATATGCCACGGCTAGATTAATGCATCCCCCCCATGAACAGTCCTCTTAATCAGGAAACATAATATGAACTCGGTGCTTTAATTATAATTTAATTTTGCATAGTTATATTTTTTAACAGTTGTAGATAAAGATCACGCCACACTTCTACTATTAGTATTATATAATTTGTATAATTGTTGGTGGCACAATTGCGCGATACACAATGTTAAATAAACACCAAAGTTATAAAGTCCAAAAGGCAACCTGTAAAAATATATGTATGTTTTTATTTAACAAAATATTCTGGTTCAATCGATATCGAGCACGGTGTTTAGCTTTTCATATTTACACTACATATAATCTCTGACTCAGATGATCTCAAATTTAAAATAACCCCAAAGAGTTTGATGTGGTCACAATACAATCTTTCAAAATAAAACGGTCGCCACGTTGGGGATCAACAATAAACTGACAAACTCTACTTTTAGTTAACATGGAAAGCAAACTCAATTTACTAATAGTGACAGCTCCAAAACAAGAAGGCGGACGATGATTGATTCCCGATTAGAAAATGTGATGAATGTGGCGAATACACGTGCTTCTCGTTGCATCGTGATTCACGGGCCGCGTCGGCACCATCGACCCTTTGACAAGAACAATTACCCCGCGATAAGACGTCGGCAGTTCTTTGAACCAAACGAATGCTACCGAATCGATCCGTCGAGAGGGACGCGAGGGATCGATTCCCCGTCCAGTAAAATACAGTTCTAGTGGGAGTTGCTACAACGGGGCATCAAGCCACAGAAAAAGAAGGAAAAAAATGCTTTATCGCACACATCGGGATCAGCGTCTTCACCTCGGAGCCGCCGTGTCTTTGGCTGCAGTTGCTGCAAAAAAGACGATGAGATATCCCCGGGTGGGTCCAACTGAGAGCGTGCAAGAAGTAGGAAAAGAACTCCACCTGCGATGAAACCGCCCGTGTGGACGGGAGAGATGAATACTCTAGAGAGGGGGCGTCAAGCTCATTTCCACCGTGGGCCACATCAGCATCATGGCCGCCTCTTAAAGGGCCGGTTGTACATGAAACTCTGTACAAATGACTCCCAACATGTTGGGAAATAACTCTCTTCGCATGTGATTATTGTTTATTTGTGTGTAGAAATATTGTGCATAAGAACATTTCTCTAATTTTATCACATGAATCCAATTCATGTGAAACCTTCAAATATAGGATAGGATATTATTCAGAAATTTCTTCGAAGAAAAGGTGATCATGTGTCTTTCAAGCCGTCGGGGGCCACATAAAATGAGGTTGTCGGCCGGATTCTGCCTCGTGTTTGACACCTCTGCTTTAGAGGAACCACCAGGACAGCTATTGCCCCCCCCCCCCCCTCAGCTCATGGAATACAGCAACTGGGACGTCTATGGCTTCCACTTCTTTCGACGGCTGTCCATGAGTTACTTGCAACGCGCTTTTCAAAATGAACTTCTGTTTTCACAGGAAAACAACTTGAAAGAGATTGTAGTTTGGGCTGAATTAATTGGTAACCTAATGTATGTCTATTTGAGGTAATTTATGTCTATTTGGTAACGTAATTAATGTCTATTTGACATATTTAATGTCTATTTGACATAATTAATGTCTATTTGACATATTTAATGTCTATTTGACATAATTAATGTCTATTTGTTAACGTAATTTTTATCTTTTTGACGAAATTTATGTCTATTTGACTTAATTAATGTGTATTTGGTAACGTAATTTATGTCTATTTGGTAACGTAATTTATGTCTATTTGGTAACGTAATTTTTATCTTTTTGACGTAATTTATGTGTATTTTACTTAATTTATGTCTATTTGACATAAATTACATTGGTAACCATTTTTGTAACTTGGTGCACGATCACATCTTTTCAATATGAATAGTTCACTAATCAAAGGACTATTTACATAAAAATATTTAAGAACAAATATATTGCTGCCAAGTCCAATAGTTTCCAGGTATTCCACCTTTGCTTGTTTAACATGTAATACTTGACTGTTTTTACAGGGTTGTTTGAATGCAATGACGTGAATGACCATGAAGCTGAGATACGAGTTTACAGATAATTACAATCCATCCTCGTCTTTGTGGAGGTTGTTTTTTGGTTGTCTATTTTGATTCTTCAGTTTCTTTTGTGTGAAGAATAAAGCGACAAAGAGTATAAACGCCTCCGTTAGGAGCTCAGTGTGATCCATCCATCGTCTCCGCGACCTTTCAGTCCCGCCATAATTAAAGCATCTTATAGAAGTTTTAACGCGCTGAGACTGAGGATGAACAAAAATACATATTTTTATGGAAGAAGACTTACTGTGTGAGACCTTCGGCATCAATACATATCTCATACATCGGATAAAAGCACATGTATGATTCCTCATTCGCAGGATTCTACTTCAATAAGCTGCTTCTTAAAAAAAAGAGAAAAGGAGTGAATAGTGCTGAATTCAATAAAAAATAATATACAACCTATAGTGCATCACAGCCCATCGGGGATGTTTGAGAGATGAGGGCACGTGTTTTCCCAAGCTCACGAGGTCATTTGCGATCCCTTAATTCTTCAAACAACTCCTTAAATTCGCCGTTTGCATTCCGGCGGCGTCGCCATGGATCGGCTGACTGTGATGAACTCCAGCAGCGCGGCAGCCGCCGCCCGCGTGACTTTTAATGCCGCCATTAAACATCTCCTAAATGGAGGGTTGTGGACCTGTTTGTCGCCGCTCAGCGCGTGACGAGAGTGATGGAAGATGTTTTTACGAGTCCGAAAAAAAAAAAAAAAGAGCCCGGAACCCTTTTCCGTCGGGGGTCAATCTTCACGTCCCACTGGGGCCGTCTTCTTCCACTTCCAATAGTGTCATATTTCAAACAGCTCACTAATTTTTTTATATTGACAAAAGCTTTTACTGTCTGATATTGACTCGAAGGCCAAGATGTCTGATTCCTCCGGCGACAGAGGATCGTATCGTGACGTTTAAAAGGTGGATCATTCATGAGACTTTTAGGCCACATGTACACTGCCGTATTTACAGCAACACATATTTCTGCCCCCCAGTTTTCAATAATAACGTTGTACACACAAGGTTGTTTTCAAAAAACGTTCTGTTTGTATGAACCCGCATAAATACGCCGTCCGCATACGTCCCATAGAACGCTCACATGGCGTGAAGCATCTTTAGTCGCATGCTGTGACGTTTGACAACCTAAAACTCAGTTTGACCTCGTTCTCACGCAAACACACAAACAGAGTTTTCAGATTTTGGAAATCATCGTTTTCCGTGATAAAACCTTGTTTTTGTGTGAATGAAAGTCCAAAACACATGAAAAGAAAATATATGCATTTTCCCATCATGTAAACGGGGTCTTAGTCTCAATACTTCACTCACAATACCCAAATTAAGTGAATACAGACAGCTAAATGTACATAGCTCCAACAACTCCTGCTTCTGAGTCCAAAAACACAATTATCTCTCTGAAGATACAAGCAATGTCCGCACAAAGAAAGAAGAAGCTTTCTGTGTATTTACCCAGAAGTCAAATTAAGTCTGTGTCTTGGACTTCTAAACTGGGTTCAGACGGGCTCGACGTAAACACGACAGCCAGCGGATCAAATTTGCACTCGAGAGCCTCATTTCTGCTTTGCTCCTGAGCCGGAGAATCTAATTGGAGCAAAACAAGCAACTACATATGAAATCGTGAGTAACACAGAGAGAGAGAGAGAGAGAGAGAGAGAGAGAGAGAGAGAGAGAGAGAGAGCACGGCGGGGTTGCATGCTCTTAGGATAATGACTTCTGCAGTAATCACGGACCGAAGTAAGAAGGAAAAATAACTAATTATACCGCACCAATTGCTGTGTGGCCGCGTTGGCTTTTATCAAAAGGTACATCGAAGAAGAGCAGCGCTCCCTCGGAACATAGGATTATTATTAAAATAATTTATTCGCTCTCCCTCTAGCTTAGGCTCTGCGCGGCTAACGCGCAACCGCCGGTTATTGCCGGGCTCTAAATGACATCATCACAAAACCTTCCGAGTCCCGCCCCCTCAGGTAAACACTGTTATTCCGCATCGCCGCCCACCATAACCAGTCCATACTTAACGTGCTCAGTCATATTTCCCCACAGCGAGATCTCAAGCTTCAACTGATCGCGTCGTCGCATCCCGTGTCACGTTTTTTTCCCGATTCAACGTTAGCTAGCTAAAACCCGCGCGACGACGCGTCACGCTCGGTGTGGTGTTAATGAAACCTACAGTACCTGATCACTGAAACTATGCAACCATTTTTCACATTGAGACATGGAAATGTATATATTTTTATAATCCCAAATAGTTATTCGCAATTCAATTTAATCATTTGGTGCCGTGAAGCCCAACGGGCGAGAAAACGACACGGAAAAAGCTGAGGCAAGAAGTGTGTTAGCTGAGATGATCGGACAGTTCACGGTTCTCTTTGGATTTTTGGAGATGTGAATTCTTTACAGATGGGAAACGGAAAAAAAGAGCCCAAAACACTAATTTCCCGCTAACATTCGTTAGCATTCTCACGGGTCGCCACATTTACACATAGCCGGTATTTACAGAAACAAATATTTCTGCCCCTCCATTTTCAAAAATAACGTACACATAAGGTCGTTTTCAAAAAAGATTCTGTTTCTATGAACCCTCATGAATACGCCGTCCGCGTCACATGACGTGAAGCATCTTTAGTGGCACACTGTGACGTTTGACCACCTAAAACTCTGTTTGACCTCGTTCACACGCAAACACACAAACCGAGTTTTCAGAAATCTCCACTTTGGCCGGAGTTTTTAGAAATGATCGTTTTCCGTGATAAAACCTCAGTTTTTGTGTAAATGAAAGGCCAAAACATATGAGAATATATGTGTTTTCCCATCGTGTAAACGGGGTCTCGGTTTGGATGTGCGCCTCACCTTCGGTCGGGCAGGATGGGAACCCTCCAGCCTTTGATGAAGCTCAGGTTGCTGTCGGACAGTTCCACCAGCAGGGGGAGCTTGGGCACCCACACGGTGAGCTCCAGCGGCGCGCTCAGGTGCTCGTAGCTGAAGATCACCCTCGCGCTCATGGATCCCCGCGTCTCCTTCCCGTTGACGAACACGTAGTCGCAATTCATGGACACCTAGGACGGATCAGGGTCAGAAGTCAGAGACCATCTATATGTTAATGGTGGCAGAGTGACGTGCGGTGATATACGGCGTGGCGGCGCCGGATGCGGCTTGACGAATTCATCACAGAGCGTTTTCAAGGTTGACGTTTTAAGCAGAGCAAATATAAAACCCCGGGATCTCTTAGGCGTCTGACGGCGGCGCAAAGGTTCAGGCCGCATAAACCATCCTCTCCAACACTTTCATTTAGTCCGGAAGGAAATGTTAGAAGGGACAAATTACGAGAGAAAACTCACTTTTTTTCAGTCCGTGCGTTGGGGTACCTGGATGAAATAAGACCACTCGGAACACGAGCCGATGAAATACGAGGCAATATCTACACATGGCACCTCAGACGGCGCCGGAGATGGAGGGACGGCGTCGGGACAGAACTCGAATGGATGGTCTGTTTTACCTTTACCTCTTTTTGAAGTTTCCTATTGATTAATCAGGATCGTCTCGTGTGAATGTCGGACTTGTTTTAATGTCCTTTCTATCTTTCATGCTTTTATCTTTTATCCTGTATTATTTTATTGTAAGGTGACTTGAAAGGCGGCTCCAAATGACATGTATTATTATTATTCTAAATTGTAGTTCTGCATGTGTGTGGGATACCGTGACGTCAGTCGTCCTCGTCTGAAGCTGAAACATGTTTTTTTCTCGCGAGCCAATCGGAGCGGACTGGGTTTTACTTTCGGGAGGCGGGGCTGAAAGAGACTGAAAACAGAGCGTTGGACTGAGAGGAAACCACAAAGTGACGTCGGCGTGGGAACGTGTTCTGGCAGAGACCCAGAGAGCCCGGCGTGGCCGTGAAACACGCCGCGCTGCGGACCATCGGTGCTTCTCCGCCGCTTCATCTAATCCAAACACGACGGCGGCGTTTCGACTACAGACGTGGAGCGAATCAGTGGAAATCAGCTGCTGCTGTGTTTGGTCACAACAAGAAATTAAAAAAACATAACTCTGGCTTTGATGCACAAGGCTTTCCTGGCGGTGTGCAGTCAAATTAGTGCTCCTCTGTAACCCATTACGCACCCACAGGGCCAATTAGACATGCACACCCCACCACCTCAGCACTGTGATCTATCAACAATTACACAGACACATAATACATCAACAGAACCTTTCAGCCAAACGCATAATTCACGACGGTGACGGCGGTGTGACATTTCACGTGAACTTTATTTCACAACACCTACGTGGAACATGAATTTGACCGGCTCGGCCGCCCCGAGACATTCGCGGCGTTAATGTGCTGTAATTTGTGTCACGGGGACAAAAGAAACCGAGTATGAATTCAATATATTGACATTTTCTAAATTTGGGTCCTGGTGAGTGCCATTTTTTTACTTGGAGGCCATTCTTTGGCGTCGCCCGTCTAGCCAGAAAATGCCCAGCTCTCATTTGAATGATCATTTATCATGCATACTTGTCCCCCCTCAAACACTAAATTATTAAGTGCACTGGAACTGGAGGGTTTTGCTCTCAGGCTCCCTTTGAAGATTTATCTAGTGGTGGGAGGCAGCTGGCATTGTAATCAGAGGACATAATCCCCCCCCCCCCCTCGCCAATGGAGGTCGGGATGGCCGTTCTTCTCAGGGCTGTGTGGATTCATCAGAACTGGGAGGAGGGTCCGGGTAATATAATACCCCCGCCCCTGCACACTCGCCAGAGTGGTGGTGGGTTCTCCCTCTGGTTGCCGTTAATGCAATTTCACAGGGCTCGACCTCATGGGCGTCCACGGCCGCCGTTTTGTGTGTGTGTGTGTGTGTGTGAGTGTGTGTATGTGTGTGTTATTGTTTCATCTTATCGCTATGAGGCGGGCTAGAAAAAGGCTCGAGGAATGAAGTAACTCGACACAATGACCTCGGCCACCTTGATTAATCACTGGCTGTGTGCAGAGTCGAGAACATCTGCCTGACGTGTACTCACTTCTACCCTAGAGCCACACACACACACACACACACACACACACACACACACACACACACACACACACACACACACACACACACACACACACACACACACACACACACACACACACACAGAGTCCCCATGAGTCTGTTTGCAGACAGGTTGAAGTCCCCACCGGTATAGAGGTTCAAGAACACACACACACACACCCACAGAAAGTGCCCTAGCTGCAGTGCCGCTTCAGCTCCCCCGGCTACTGCCACTGATAAACTTGGCCGGCTAATTGCAAGTCAAAAGCTGTTAGCGACTGCGGGTATCGGTGGGCCCCACGGGGGCTCTCCGAGGAGGGCTTTCACACACGGAGCCGCCGCACGCCGTCACGCTGCCGCTAATGCGCTGTGGCATCCTCCCCGGTGCCAGCAGATTGCCTGGGCGGAGACGGATGGAATGGACAAATAGTGTGAGCGTGCTTCCTTCCCACGCGGCCACGTGGTGCAGAGGGCGGAAAAAGACTTCAAGGAACATAGGGTTGAGTGAACATAGGGTTAAGGAACATAGGGTTGAGGAACATAGGGTTGAGGAACATAGGGTTGAGTGAACATAGGGTTGAGGAACATAGGGTTGAGGAACATAAGGTTGAGGAACATAGAGTTAAGGAACATAGGGTTGAGTGGACATAGGGTTGAGGGAACATAGGGTTGAGGAACATAGGGTTGAGGAACATAGGGTTGAGGAACATAGGGTTGAGGGAACATAGGGTTGAGGAACATAGGGTTGAGTGAACATAGGGTTGAGGAACATAGGGTTGAGGAACATAGGGTTGAGGAACATAGGGTTGAGGAACATAGGGTTGAGGAACATAGGGTTGAGGAACATAGGGTTAAGGAACATAGGGTTGAGGAACATAGGGTTGAGGAACATAGGGTTGAGGAACATAGGGTTGAGGAACATAGGGTTGAGGAAACGCGTAGGGTTGAAGAACATAGGGTTGAGGAACATAAGGTTGAGGAACATAGGGTTGAAGAACATAGGGTTGAGGAACATAGGGTTGAGGAACATAGGGTTAAGGAACATAGGGTTGAGGGAACATAAGGTTGAGGAACATAGGGTTGAGGAACATAGGGTTGAGGAACATAGGGTTGAGGAAACGCGTAGGGTTGAAGAACATAGGGTTGAGGAACATAAGGTTGAGGGAACATAGGGTTGAGGAACATAGGGTTAAAGAACATAGAGTTAAGGAACATAGGGTTGAGGAACATGTGTGTGTGTGTGTGTGTGTGTATTAAAATTACTGGCTGCTCTGTCGCACACCTACTGTACATTTTAGCAAATTGCTCAGGACATTTTCATAAATATTAGCTGAATTAAGTGGATGTTCCATTTAGGGATAACATACGTCTTGAATGAGCTCTAAATGAAAGCTGACATATGGCTAGAGTTACCGAGATGGTGTCTTAGCTTTTCTTCACGTGATGGATGTGCGCTTGTTGAAGGCGGTGCAGCCGAAGAGTTCATTTAGCTCCGTTAGCTAAATGAGTCAGACCCCCCCCCCCCCCCCCCCCCTCCATTAGCTGTTGTTGGTGGGATTAATGACGTTGAGGTTGAACGTTGATCTGTTGTTCTGGAACGCTGGGACACAGTTTGGGTGTAATTAAAAACAAAAGGATCGTTGCTAAGCGGCCATCTGCACGCCGCCTGTTCCTGAAAACGTAAAGGATCTTTGAGAAGACGTTTGCTCGGCTCACCTCCGAAGGGTCTCCTTCCTAGGAAACAGTGGATGGCTTCATTTGCCTCGTCGTCAGTGACTTAAAATTTTTAACGAATCCATTAAACAAGATTTTTTCCGAGATTCACTCGATTTAAAAGATCTGATTGGTCGAAAAAAATGACATTGTGGAACATTCAGCGTTTTTCGGAAACCACAATTATGATTGGATGGAATGACGTTGTAGAAATTGAGCGGTCGTGCAGATTGGGATCTCAAACACGTCACACACACACACACACACACACACACACACACACACACACACACACACACACACACACACACTACTTCAAATATGTCATTGGACTCCAACTACTCCAGTACGTATCTTTGGGGAAATTAGCTTTTCGGGATAATGTCAGTCGGACTAATGGGACCGTTTGCGAACTAATGGGCTTTCGGAATGATAGGCCGCCGGACGAATGGGCGGCACACCGCGTGTGAGATCTTTTCGTCTCGGACGTAAATGTTAACAGTCGAGGCAATATGATCAAAACCCGGGAGAAGAACAACTGGTAATGAGATTTAAACCCTTTAATGTGTACATAGCCAAATACACAAGCGTGGCAGGGAGGAAGGAGCCCTCAGCCAGGAGCAGTGTGTGTGTGGGATGGGTACACGGATGTAATGTGCAGACTCAAGGGCTGATTCCTACCTCAAGATGGGTTCTATGAGTCACCATGACAGGATAGAGAGGGGGGTTTGGTTTCTGTTATGGTGCCCCCTGACACACTTGCAGTATTTTTCCTCTCTCTTTTCTCACCTTGTACAACTGAGGTGCATTAATAAGGTCTCACACACTCACACACACAAAGTGCACACGCAGGATTGGCTTATTTGCTATAGGTTCCTGATGCACACTGAAATGAATAAGTAAAGAAGAAAAAAAAAGTAACACTAAAGACAATTGGCAGCCTCTCACCTATTCTTATTCAAAGCCACCCTAAAGGAAAACCAGCCTGTGGGTTGTAAAATAGAGAAAGTAGAACAACTCAGGTTTGAAAATAATAGAAGCTTTATTCAGGGAAAAAGTCTCTAGAAATACCTTTTTTTGTTTAAAGGCTGTCCGACTAGCGGTATCAAAGTCAAGAGGCGAGCACGAGTTGTGAAAAGGAGCTGGGAAACTTCGTGGCGTCTGTATTTTGTACAATTCAATCTGACTTTTAGGCACAGAAGTAATGACTTCGCTGTAGAAAGAGGTGTTGTGCACTCCACCTTTTTTCTGTCTCGACTGTGAAACATGTAATTTCTCCGTTCGGGGGGGGGGGGGGGGCTTTATTGAACTGTCATGACTCGTGCATTTCCTGAGCCTGAAGGGCTCATTTTAAATTAGCCTTGAATGTTCAATGGCAGATGCACCGAAGCGAACCCACTCAATACCACATGGCCCGGCGCCTCGTCTTTAACGGATAATGAAATATGATCAACGACGTGCCAGCCGATCCAATTCAACAGCAGTTCCTTTCTATCGACGTAATGCCCCTCACCACCACTGGAAACGACTCCAACGGACCCAACGACGTTACCTTCACCTGCAATACCCCTCACCACCACTAGAAATCCCTCCCACATTACGCTTAATGGACCCAACAACGTTACCTTTACCCTTCAATACTGCTAACCACCACTAGAAACGACTCCAACGGACCCAACAACGTTACCTTCACCCGCAATACCCCTCACCACCACTGGAAACCCCTCCCACATTACGCTTAATGGACCCAATGACGTTACCTTCACCTGCAATACTCCTCACCACCACTGGAAACCCCTCCCACATTACGCTTAATGGACCCACCGACATTACCTTCACCTGCAATACCCCTCATCACCACTGGAAACGACTCCAAAGGACCCAACTACGTTACCTTCACCCGCAATACCCCTCACCACCACTGGAAACCCCTCCCACATTACGCCCAACGGACCCAACGACGTTACCTTCGCCCCTCGGGTGTAGCAACCAGAAAAGGTGAATGGAAGATGTCATATCTATAGAATAAATGCAATCCGTAAAGCAAATGTATGCTACTAGAACGTCTTGTTCTAGCCTGAATACGTCATCAAGGCCGATGTAATAGTTGCTTAAAAACATCTGATTTGTGTTATTTGAGCTGTTTTCTTGGGATAGAGCTTTAGAGACACGTATCTATACCGTAAACCCATCAACTGCTTTGAGTTTAATTGATACTTTCATTTATTTTCCCTTTGGCATCCATTTATTCTATTTACAATATAACGGACAGTGTGGGTTTAGGGCCAATCAAGTGTTTTTTTTATAAGCTGCTTGTATAATGCTGGCCACACACAATATGATTATAATCAGCGTATGATTTGACTTCAGTCTGTAAAACCTATCTCTCTCGACCTCGAGGAAATGCTAGAACCCCTACAAGGATTCCATTAGTCAGACTTCATATAAAACTCGGTTAACAAAAAGCTTTTTCACTCGGCATTCATAAGATATTACATGTTTAGCTGTGGAAGTGAACAACACCAGCCTCCAGAAGGCCATCGGAAGACGTAAATAGTTTGGCCGACATCAGAGGATCTGCAACGTTTAACAATCTGGAATAAAGAATAATAATAATAATAGTGCTCAGACCTCCTGTTCACGTTTCTATTAATTCTGTTTTCATCAAATAAATGATGTCATTTTTAGTGCTTTTTTTTAAAGGAATTAATATATGAAAATATTATTGGGAGACAAGTCGTAAAACAATAAAGTTGATCACGTGTCCCCGAGGGCAGCGTCTTAACGAGCAGCTGTTACCGGAGCCAGACCTTTTCAATATGAGCTGTATGGGTCGGACAATAGGATGAAGCGTATAAGCTGCTCTGGTTTCGTCTGGAGAGGTGAGACCACAGAGAAAATTAAATACTAGGTCGGTGTCTCCGGCAGAGATGACACAACCGAAGTACAAATGGGCCAAGAGGGGGTGTGATGGGGACTCTGTAGCTCCAGGCTGAAAACGTGTTTCAACATGAAGGTCGATGGGGACCGACTCGCTCTTAGAGCCTCAAGTGGCCATTTGAGGAACTGCAGTGTCTTTGGGTGGGCCTTATTTTTCAGCACTCGATGCACCATGTTAGTCGAGACGGCGTTCCCTTTGGGACGTCTCGCCTCTGGCAGCATTTATTGCTTCTGCCCAGGAAACGATGTTGCCCTTTGTGTCCTCCATTGGTAACCGTTGGAAAAACAACGTTTTGGTGAGCACGCCAGAGATTAAACTCAACTAAAATGTGCTTTATGAGCATTTTATAGTCAAACTTTACAGATTTTAGCTTAATTCATTAAATAAAATAAAGTGGCCATCTCTTTTTAGGGGATCGCCTTATTCTCTGCTTTTGGAAACTACTCCACAGTACAAGCACAGGTTATTATACGAGCGTTATTATTGGTTGCGTGAGAGGTTGTGTGTACCGTTTACAGTTCACACGCCGTCTACGTCATCTGAGGTCACATCTCCCGGTGCACCGCCACGTTTAACGTGATCGACGGTGCAAAACGACACGCCTTCAACGCGCTTCCTGTGCAATTACGCAATCTGCCTGGAGTACAATCCGTTCTGATTGTAAGTGACTGTAATCACAAACTCTAATGCAAGTTATCGTGATCCCACTTTCATTTATTTAATCAACGAACAGGACCTGCTATCCTCCCGTCTCTTTCCCGTGAGCCTGAACGTCTGCCCCTCGTCACGCCGACAGGCAGCCGGCGCCGCGGCACGGCTGAGCGAAGGCGTCTCCGGGACAAGCGGTTGTTGCCGGGCGCCGCTCCGAAAAGGCTCGCGACGGAGGTTTTTACTGCTCCCTTTGTAGCCATATTGATTCATATGCAGTTTTTATGAACATCCATTGATTTTATCCGAGGCAAGAGGGGATAATCGAATCACGAGCGCATGTGGAGCGGTCCGGAAAATGAGTTTTTTCATTTTTATGATGCTTTCTCTGATGTTGCGACTGTGGCGCTGGGGCCACTCTCCGTATTACTGGACGAGTAAAAGGGATTACATTGCCTAAATTGACGTCTTGAGGTTGAGGAAATGGGCTTCGCTGTACCTTAACGATGTCTTCATTGGAGGACTTGCACTGCACGAAGGCCGAGACGTCGGTGACCACTCCGTTCATCTCGATGGAGACCATTTTGACGGGAATGGCGACGGTGCGTCCGGTGAGGATGGCCGTGTTGATAATCTCAGTGTCCTACGGAGGGATTAAAAAGAACATGATGTTTATGAAACAGTGACGGGTAGAGAGAGTTTTCCTCCCGCTGGCCTCACAGGTGACCCTCTCACTGGCGGACCGCAGCTCGTTCTACGGAGACGCCTTTCATTGGATTTCATCAACCCACTGTTTCCTTGTGCCGCTGAACGCCATCGGGATGGGCGCCACCATTTTGTGGAAAGGAAATAATGTTAACCTTAAAACGTTCAAAGGAAACACATTTCCTAATGTGGCGAATAGCTGCACCGAGCTGGATTTTCATGCCACGTATAAAAGACGTGACATTTACGATTCAAAAAGGCAGAATGCGACTTTGCTGTGCGGCTTTAAGCGGAATGTCAAAAGGGGATGTTTTTTTCTTTCCTTCTCTTTAAAAAATGTCTTCAATGTCTCCCGAAATGCAACATGATAAGAGCAACTTAGGAAAAAAAAAAATCAAAAGATTAGCTTGTGATCACTTTCAATCACTTTCAAAATGTGAGTCAACCACGCATGCTTTATGAAGTTTGGTTTTAATTGGACCAAATAAGCGCAAAGGATAATTTCTCATTAATGGATCCCTCCATAACTACTGAACCGCTGCTCAGAAGTTTGGGGTTCAGTCATAAATTTGCTCATGAACCACCAATATATATCAAAATAATCTTATCTAAGGAAATCTATGCATGAAGGACTTTTTGGATAATGTGTTGAGGACCTTCCACTTACATGCCGCTCTGTTTGTCCCTGTAACGAAATCTCTGAATATCAACAGGGATCATCTGCTGATGAATCCGGCTGGTTGGACACGCTGATAAATATAATCCTTCAATGCGGATGAACAAGGCTAAAAACTTGTCATCCCGTCTGCAATTTCATTTGGATGCACTGGTAAGCAAACAGCCAATTAAAATACACACCAGGTCTTCAGTTGCAGCTTGTATTAATTCATTATTTATTTAGAAAATCATGTAAGCCGCACAAGGTTTAACAAGTTTTCTCATTTGTAGCCCAGGGGAGGGACCCTGTATGTTTACTGATATCAAAAGCAGCACATTAAAAAATATCTGCCAGCCAATGCGATATGGGAATGTCTTCTCCCACAAGCTTTGAATGGGCACCAACTTTTTGTTTATTACCCTAAAAAGTTCTCTATTTGATATTCAGGGCGTTAATAAATATAGTATAATAACCATTTGCTAAGTAAAGATAACGAGAAAGAAGTTACGCTCCATTAATGTCGGTTGTATTCAGAGCTCCACGCTGTGGCTTTTAGTGCATGTTTTTGCACGTGAGCGCCCCCTACTGGTGAGCACTGCTTTTACACAGGGATTGTGTTGGCGGAGTCGACCTCTGACTCCCCCTCAGGTAAACACCAAATGTGACTAAGTGTATTACAAAATAGTTTAGCATGAATACAGAAAATAAAGGAGGCCCCAGTATAGAGCCTTGGGGAACTCCATTTAGTACAGTAAGCAAGCTGGAGCTGTTTATTTATTACACATTGTGATTAATGATTCATTAGGCATTCCTTTGTTAATGATCCTCTGTTTGAGCCGGAGACAGATCCATACATCAGGATGCATAACGT
>CM070088.1:20452031-20494531 GCA_036178185.1 Liparis tanakae
TAATTGAAAGACATCATCCCGAAGCTATACTTGCCGTTTTGGCATCTGGTAAGCATTACGACACAAAACACCGTACAATCACACCTGCGCTATGGGAGCACTAATTATGCGTACCTGAATGGATCTCGGACCAGAAGCCCTTCATCAATGCACAGAGCTATCACTTACACACAATTACCATCTTCTCGATGCAGCAGTAAAACGGTTGTTGGAAACCACGTTTAATTATAATTTCAACTAATCAAAAGGGCGTCCATCCCTCATCCGGAGGCTCGGCGGTTCGATCCCCGCCCGAGTCGAGACACGTAACCAGGAATGGCTCCCTGTAGCCGTGTGCGTGATCGCTTTAGATACGAGCGTTTAGTTAGGCTGCATCGGAGGTATCTTCACTCAGATTATTACCGTGTTTACAGATTACGGTAAGCGAACCTGAAAACCCGTGACACGCTATTTTACGTCCGCTTGAACTCCCACAACATCCACCCCTTGTGAATAATGTAAACAACACATTTTGCCAGATGTGCGTCTTAATGAATGCGCCGCGTGACCTCGAGCTGCGGGGCTTCGTGCAACGCACAATGAACACCATTTATTATTTAACATCTCGTACAGCGGCGGCGGCGCTAATGGCGTCGGGTTAAAAACCCCGGCACCGGCGCTCTTCATCGACGCTCCTCTTCGCTCGGCCGTGGCGTGCTCCGTGTTTACCGGCGGGCTAAACGGCGAAGGCCGGCCTCAGGGTGGATTTAACCTCGCCGTTCCCTTTCACGTCGTAAATTCGAAACACAACCCGCGGTCCGCCAACCAGAACAAGCGCTCGTCTTCGCTCGTCTTCGCTCTCTTCACCGTCACTTCCTGATTGGTGGAACGAGCTCCCCACTGACATCAGGACAGCAGGAAGTCTCTACATCTTCACCGGAAACTAAAAACACACCTTTTACGACTATATCTGGATTAAAACACAGATTAGCACTTCAGTGGCTCTTAAATATCTTATTATGGTACTTTTGTAGTTTGACTGTTGAGGAAATGTTACTTTCTGTATTCTTGTTGTTCTTAGTTTGTACTCTAGGTTGAAATGCACTTATTGTAAGTCTCTTTGGATAAAAGCGTCTGCTAAATGACACGTGATGTAATGTGCCGATCGGTTCCCCGTGGATCGGGTGCCGACCTCAACGCCGCAGGTATTCTCCAGAAGAAGAAGAGATCCAGTGTTTTCTCACAATAATTCTTTTTAACATTTCGCCTGATTAATTTCTCTTTGAAAAAAAAGGCTTTTAGTCCCTTGACCCAAGCAGCCCATTAAAAAGCCCTCGAGACAGATCCGTTGATTTATGGATGCCGGGTGGTCATTGTCTCTATGCCGATTAAATAATGAAGTTAAACCTAAAAAAAAAGAATTAAAACAGCGTTTCGGTGTTGCGGGGCCATTTTGTGTTCTTGTCAAGGGGCGAAGAGATAAGCGCCCGCTGGGGGGTCGGCATCCTCACCGCTACAGCCCCAAAACAGTGGCTGTCACTGTTCCTCCATTTACCAATCCATCACCGTTATTGAATCATTCACTTCACACACAAACAGCCTCCAGGGCCGTTCACAGCACACCATGCAGGAGAGGTTAAACAGAGCCGAGCGCCGCAGCATTACTGCGTGTATTAATCCAGATATTGTTAACACGGAGGTCGCTCTTTACACTTGGAAAACAAACGGTGATGAACTGGGACGTGAGGCAAGCGGCCGGCTGCAGTCAGAGCCACAAGCCGGCGTGGTGTGGAGGTATCCCACAGGACGGCATCACGGAGGAGAGGCAGACATTGAAGAGGAGCCTGAAGACTTCCCCTTTAACAGAGCTGACAGTGAGTCAGGTTCACCTGGTCCAGACCTGGACACGCTGCTAGAGGCTGAGAGGCTGCTGGGGGACGCTGAGGATACACTGAGCTCCTCTCTCCTCTCTCCTTATGGACGCTGAGGATACACTGAGCTCCTCTCTCCTCTCTCCTTATGGACGCTGAGGATACACTGAGCTCCTCTCTCCTCTTTATCTCCTTATGGACGCTGAGGATACACTGAGCCCCTCTCTCCTCTTTATCTCCTTATGGACGTTTAGGATACACTGAGCTCCTCTCCTCTCTCCTTATGGACGCTGAGGATACACTGAGCTCCTCTCTCCTCTCTCCTTATGGACGCTGAGGATACACTGAGCTCCTCTCTCCTCTCTCCTTATGGACGTTTAGGATACACTGAGCTCCTCTTTCCTCTCTCCTTATGAACGTTTAGGATACACTGAGCCCCTCTCTCCTCTTTATCTCCTTATGGATGTTTAGGATACACTGAGCTCCTCTCCTCTCTCCTTATGGACGCTGAAGATACACTGAGCTCCTCTCCTCTCTCCTTATGGATGCTGAGGATACACTGAGCTCCTCTCCTCTCTCCTTATGGACGCTGAGGATACACTGAGCTCCTCTCCTCTCTCCTTATGGATGCTGAGGATACACTGAGCTCCTCTCCTCTCTCCTTATGGATGCTGAGGATACACTGAGCTCCTCTCTCCTCTCTCCTTATGGACGCTGAGGATACACTGAGCTCCTCTCTCCTTATGGACGCTGAGGATACACTGAGCTCCTCTCTCCTCTCTCCTTATGGACGCTGAGGATACACTGAGCTCCTCTCTCCTCTCTCCTTATGGACGCTGAAGATACACTGAGCTCCTCTCTCCTCTCTCCTTATGGACGCTGAGGATACACTGAGCCCCTCTCTCCTCTTTATCTCCTTATGGACGTTTAGGATACACTGAGCTCCTCTCCTCTCTCCTTATGGACGCTGAGGATACACTGAGCTCCTCTCTCCTCTCTCCTTATGGACGTTTAGGATACACTGAGCTCCTCTCTCCTCTCTCCTTATGAACGTTTAGGATACACTGAGCTCCTCTCTCCTCTTTATCTCCTTATGGACGTTTAGGATACACTGAGCACCTCTCTCCTCTCCTCTCTCCTTATGGTCGTTTTAGGATACACTAAGCCCCTCTCTCCTCTCCTCTCTCCTTATGGATGTTGTAGGATACACTAAGCCCCTCTCTCATCTCCTCTCTCCTTATGGATGTTGTAGGACACACTGAGCCCCTCTCTCCTCTCCTCTCTCCTTATGGTCGTTTTAGGATACACTAAGCCCCTCTCTCCTCTCCTCTCTCCTTATGGATGTTGTAGGATACACTAAGCCCCTCTCTCCTCTCCTCTCTCCTTATGGATGTTGTAGGACACACTGAGCCCCTCTCTCCTCTCCTCTCTCCTTATGGATGTTGTAGGATACACTAAGCCCCTCTCTCCTCTCCTCTCTCCTTATGGACGTTTTAGGATACACTGAGCCCCTCTCTCCTCTTTATCTCCTTATGGATGAATTTAAATCTCTCCATCACACATTATTCCCGGAGTCTTTGTGACTTCACCTCTCAAAGCGTCCTAGGGACGTTTTAGGATACACTGAGCACCTCTCTCCTCTTCCCTCTCTACTTGTGAACAAATCTTCATCTCTCCATCACACATTACTAACTCTCCTTCCTCCCCGGAGTCCTTGTGACTTCACGTCTCACAGGGTCCATTGGACCTGGCTGGGTCTGACTCAACATCACGTTCTACATTCAGGAGACGTTCTTCGGTGCCATTTTCCTCAACCCGATCGTTTTTCGCGATTCACGCCGACTCCACGCGGCTCAGGGTGGTCGTTGGCACCGTGATTCAGACCGATTCGAGGTGAGTGAGTGAAGTCATTACCCGCCCCCCCCCCCTCCCCTCCCCGATTGTACACGACACACAACCGTGACGCCGCACACCGTCTCCCATTAAGCTTCTCAACAACCTGCCATCATGATGAAGTCGGTCTGTTTGCCGCGATAAAGACTGTTTTCATTTCATCAATCATGAATAATGGGTTGTTACCATCGTTTATGTGTGTGAGTGTGTGTGTGTGTGTGTGTGTGTGTGTGTGTGAGTGTGTGTGTGTGTGTACTGAGACGTCTGCTTTTTGTTTGGATATCATTTACAATCTAATTGGTCACCGATATGGTGAAGTGATGAATTGAATCTCATCTTTCCAGACGACCACAGCTGGCCGATCAGCGAGACTCCATCAATAAATCAATCAACAAATCTGAGTGAACAATGTCAGTCCTACATGATAGAATAACTTCTCACATTGTTGGGATTTCCAGGGTGTGAATAACTATATAGGAGGCGGTGACGATACCAGTCCATTTGTACCGCTCCATCCAGTTATATATGTATATATGTGTGTATATATATATATATATATATATATATATATATATATATATATATATATATAACAAAAATTGAATACAAGATAACAAATAAAAACAAAAATAAAGTGCAAAGATGTAGCCAAACAAAGGATGTCTGAAATAGGGTCTGTGATATTTTAGGATATAAAAAAGATCAGGATGTAGAGTCTAAATGAGACGACTAAGCGTCCTCACTAGGACCCTCGGTCCCCCTTAGTGCTTAGTGCTTGAGACGTGAAGTCACGTGACCTTGGTGGAGTAGTTAGCTACTTCTGCCGATGGTGTTCGCTCTTTAAAAAGAAAATCACGGGCGATGCTAACCTCCCGGGGTTGTTCCACTTTACACCACTTGGATCTGCTCCTCCATATTATTGACCACGCCTACATTTGAACACGCGACGCAAGAGAGGCTCAAAACCACCAGAGAAGAAGAACACGGTTAGATTAATCAAGCTGGATCTGCCCGCTTGATTAATTCCCCTTTGTTCCCGTAATCTGTTCACCGCCTTCACTAATTGCACCTTTCACACGGCGAGGAGAAGAGACCCAATTAGAGGAGCCGGTCGCCGAGGGTTCCGGAGACGCTCGACTTTCTTAACAATCAGCGAGCCGAGATGTCGCTTCGATTTCGCTCGTAATCACGATCCGTCCGCATCGCGTCGGATACGGGATATTTTGTTTACAAGCGCACGCAGTCATTAGAAGGAAGATAGTTAAAGCCGCGGCGTCGGCGCTGATGAAGCGGCCCTCGGGGTTCCTGGTGAAAAGAGAACGAGTGGAAGCCTCATTAGTGCGACCGAGGTGGTACAGACGAGTGATTACCGCCAACAAAGCGCCGCCGGGTGCCCCTCTCAATCTGCAGCGACAGGTGTTTGTGCCGCTGGACGTCCTGAGCGGAGACCGAGGAGGCAGCTGGAGACGTTCGTCTGATGGAGGACCACCGAGAGACGCCCCACCGGCAGACGCTCCGCAAGTAGACGCTCCACAAGTAGACGCTCCACAAGTAGACGCTCCACAAGTAGACGCTCCACCGGCAGACGCTCCACAAGTAGACGCTCCACAAGTAGACGCTCCACCGGCAGACGCTCCACAAGTAGACGCTCCACCGGCAGACGCTCCACAAGTAGACGCTCCACAAGTAGACGCCCCACCGGCAGACGCTCCACAAGTAGACGCCCCACCAGTATACGCCCATCCAGCAGACGCCCCACCAGCAGACGCTCCACCAGTAGACGCTCCACCAGTATACGCCCATCCAGCAGACGCCCCAGTAAACGCCCCACCAGTAGACGCTCCACCAGTATACGCCCATCCAGCAGACGCCCCACCAGTAGACGCTCCACCAGTAGATCCCCCACCAGTAGACGCTCCAACAGTAGACCCCCCACCAGTAGACGCCCATCCAGCAGACGCCCCACCAGTAGACGCTCCAACAGTAGACCCCCCACTAGTAGACGCTCCAACAGTAGAGCCCCCACCAGTAGACGCTCCAACAGTAGACCCCCCACCAGTAGACGCTCTAACAGTAGACCCCCGACCAGTACACGCTGCAGTAGTAGACCCCCCACCAGAAGACGCTCCAACAGTAGACCCCCCACCAGTAGACGCTCCAACAGTAGACCCCCCACCAGTAGACGCTCCAACAGTAGACCCCCACCAGTAGACGCTCCACCAGTAGACCCCCACCAGTAGACGCTCCAACAGTAGACCCCCCACCAGTAGACGCTCCAACAGTAGACCCCCCACCAGTAGACGCTCCAACAGTAGACCCCCCACCAGTAGACGCACCAACAGTAGACCCCCCACCAGTAGACGCTCCAACAGTAGACCCCCACCAGTAGACGCTCCAACAGTAGACCCCCCACCAGTAGACGCCCATCCAGCAGACGCTCATCCAGCAGACGCCCCACCAGTAGACCCCCCACAATTTCTTTAAAACATTTCAGTTCCGGTTTCTTCAACAAGGCACAACTTGATTAAAAAAAGTTAGCCGGATAACTTGAGATGATTGAACTCACCATGGCCAGAGGGAGGATGGCCTGGATGTCTCTCTGCACCACCGTCAGCTCCGTCACCACCTTCTCAGAGTCGGGGGGCGGGTTCGGCCCCTTGTAGTCGATGTTCCAGTTGATCCTCCTGGTCACTGACAGGCTGGTGAAGTTCTCCATCTCGAAGTGCAGCTGCATGACCTCCACGTTGCCCAAAAAATCCCTGCCGGATCATTAAAGAAATAAGAATTAACCACTACCGTTCAAAAGTTTGGGGTCACCCAGACAAAAAAAAAAAAAAAAAAAAAAAAAAAATTGAAAACTCACACTTTTATTTATCAAATTAATTGCAAAATGAATAAAAAATAGATAAAAGACAATGAGAATTAAAGAAGAATTATAAATAATGATTTTGATTGTAAATATGAATGTTGTTCTTATTGTGACTCAAAGGAAGGCCAGTTGTATAGATTCTCTCACCAGCATAACTGTTTTCAGCTGTGCTCGCATACAAAGTGTTTTCAAGTGTTTTCTACCCCTCCGTTGGTCTTCTAAGGCGATAACACAATGTACCACTAGAACATGGAGATGGGCCTCTGCACACCTCTGGAGAGACTTCATTAACACCAGAGAATAGTCATTTACACATTAACTATGTAGAGACAGTATTCATAATTAATTTAATGTTATCTTCATTGAATAAAAAGTTTTTCTTTTGAAAAATAAGGACATTTCTAACACAGTAGTATAAGACAGAATTAAAACAAAGTCAGTTGCGGCAAAATATTCATAAAATGAGCAAATAACTGCGCTAATGAAATTGTTGACGAGATAGTTTTCAATGATTAAATATGCTAATTCTTTTTCTGTTGAGTTGAAATAAAGAGATAATTTATTCATGTAGGCTCCAGAGCTCCAGAGGCCCAGAAGACACTTCTCAGCTGAAGTCTTTTAGTTCTTCCCTCAAAGTTAGATTCCACATCTGAGTAATATACAGAGAATAACATCACAGCTTTATTGTTTTTTTCTGGACTGAAATGACTCGTGACCGTTTTAAGATCGACCCCAGTATTCTGGATCAAAGCCATTAGCTTATCGCTTCCGGAGTTGCGTAATCAATGCGACGCATCCGGCGAAAGCCTCAAGTTACGTTCATCGACGGAATGAGGGGCGGATTTTCATTGTGATGGGCGGATCTCAGACGGACCGGCGGAAGGCCGTCGACCCCTAAAAGGTCAAAGTGTGAGCGACTTCCCCTTTGAAGAGTTACCGGGTGACGTAGAAAAGTAAAAGGCGCTCCACAGATCCGCCGCCGCTCGTGGATTTTGGTCGATGTGATTTTGTCGTCCGCCAATTATGATAAGAGGTTTGGGTTTACACCTTTCTTGATTAAATGAAATCGGGGTGAAGAAGCTGAAACTCCCGCGAAAGGCTTTGACAATCTCGTAATTTAATTTAATACCTTTCGGTGCCATAATCCCCGTTTGTTTGTTGTGCCGTCACCAACCCGGAATACAAATCCTTCTGGAGCACTTAAAGGATTTCAGGCACCTGGATGGAAATGCACCGAGATGTCTCTTCATCTCACACAGATTCATCTGAACCGCCTCGCTGTTATCCGTATTTGTTGCATTACTCGTAAGTCGTGCACACATGTGGCGCCTCGGAGACGGCGTACAGCTCCATCATCTCACGTCTCCCCTGACAGACACTTATTTATTCATTACTAAAATAAAAAGTGCGCCGACGTTCGACTTGTATTTTTTCCTCACGGTATTTATCACCCGAGGGGGCGGGGCTTCTGTTCAAGAGAGACGCTCACGCTGATGAGGAGTGACGGGTTTTCTAATGGAGCGCTTGCTTAGACGCAGTTATCATATCAACGGCTCGCCGAAGGTCTCGGACCGCGAACACCGTCAATAAACAATCACGGCGCACTCATCTCGCCTCGCCGGCTCCTCTATCTCGGAGTTCGTGCGAGCGGATTGCAAATCTGGATCTGCCTCTCGACTCTCAAAACGACCGGAATTGCAGCGGCTGCAGACGATCGATGTTGTTTTTTTTTTTTTTGGGGGTGGGGGGTCGATAAACCCGATTGCCGTCGGTGGCCACCGCCGCGCGCACAGAGAAAAGCTGAGCGCCGTTTTCTCTTTTCTTGGAATAAAAGTTGGCAAAAGACTTTTCGAACATGCCGGCGATGCGGAGGCACGGGGTTCAAACACATGGCGGCCAATGGGGTTCCAGGACTTTTCCAGGACTTTAAACCACATTTTCATGCAAAATATCGGTGTACACATGAGAAAAGTGAGAAGATTTCGTATTTAAATTAACAATTAGAATTTCAAAGCATACAGTATCACCGTAACCCTCCTGTTAGCTTCACATTTACTAACATATTTTACCCTCGGGGCCAATTTGACCCCAGCAATTAAAACCTTAAATTATTAGAATTAATATTGTTTAAGTGTCAAGTACTTTATGTTTGTTTGTTGACTACCTAAATAGCCCTTTAAATATATAAAAAAGTTGATATTTCTTATATGTTTGACACAGTGAAAAACAGCCTGGGGTCAAATTGAGCCCAAAGAACATCGACGATAAACATTGAATGGGATCAAATTGACCCTAAAGGTCACAGGAGGGTTAATGACACAAATGAATGAGAGACAATAGATTGATTAAAAGAATAAAACATTCATGTCTTTTTTGTGGCGGTGCGTTTACTTGCAGCGCGGAAATATTGCGAATATGAGAGCGTATGCCGGCTAATATTATTCTTTTAAAAACATTCATTATTTAAAACTCGGCGTACATGAACATGTGAATATAATTTCTATGAATTTTTCAAAACTTGTAGATTTTCTTTTCCAGGCCTGAAAACACCCGTTTCCGACGAACCCTATAGCAGAACTTCCCGACGCGGCGATCACGCCTGTCGGGTTTTCGTCACTCTCGACTTGGAAACCGTCTCACCGGTGGCGAAGGGTGTAAATCAAATCTCCCAAGAGCCTCGCTGTCTCCGTCCTTCACGGAAAGCTAAAGGAGCCGTCCCAACGCTCAGCCCCGAGAGCCGTTTAATGAAAGCCGGATCAAACCGCCTCAACGACCCTCCGCCCACGCAGCGGGTTCCTCTCGGGGAACGCCGGGATGAGATCTCAGCCTATTTGTCTCGACATCACTCACATGAAAACAACGCCCCCCCCCCCCCGCCGTCTGCCTGTGACTCGCTAAAGCTGTCGTCAATTACGGCCCGCTGGAGTGAGTGCATGTACCGCCGCTCGATACGGCGTCGCCTGCCACCGCCGCCGGAGGGAAGGG
The DNA here is from genome assembly GCA_036178185.1 of Liparis tanakae. Lineage (NCBI taxonomy): Eukaryota > Metazoa > Chordata > Actinopteri > Perciformes > Liparidae > Liparis > Liparis tanakae. The sequence continues at coordinate 20,461,629 of CM070088.1, forward strand.
AAAAATGATGTTCGCGATGAACCGATTTGGGTTGCGGGGAACGCTTCACAGGGAACGGGAGTAAATTGAAAAAGAGACTGTAAGTGGCGGAGAGAAAGAAAAATGACATTTGTCCTTCACGTTTCAAACAATGGAGCCGCAGTTACACTAGACATTCTTTGACGGCGTTCCTGAGATGTGCATGGACCGCCCCCTTTACGTCGCCTCGCGGCGCCCACGGTGTTTACCGTGGTTAGCGAGCGCTCCCCCCCCACACACACACGCCGCTCCGATAGCTGCTGTGTTATACAGTACGTCTCGGTACACGTCCTCGGGGCATGTCGACGGGATTATGGGTGACCTTTTCATCAGAAGACTAAATTATGCATGTGTTAGCTAATTAATGTCACCCGCTCCGAACGTTTCCGAGCAGAAAAGGGAATTATCGCCCCGCCAGGAAATGTGTTTTTTACGAGCTCCCCTGTACTCTGTTATCCATTATTTGCCATTAATAAAGCGAGCAATGAAAATAAGTCAGGTAACCATTCACTTCAGGTCATATATACACCCACGCACACACATATATATCATTATATATAAGAATAAATATAAATAAAGTGGTTCACACACCAGAGGAGGAGAAGGAGGAGGGGGAAGTAAAGAAGGCCTTGTTTCCATTAAGTGAACAACGCGCTGTCTATCTGCATATATATATATATATATATATATATATATATATATATATTTGAAAAGCTGTAGCTCGGGGCTTTTCCAGTGCTCGGGAGGATTTCATTCTTTGATCAGAGGTCTGTTTGAGCTGATTAACAGGGAAGAGTTCATAGGATCAAAGCACCGCGAGCCAGAGTTACAGCAGCGATGGAGAACAGAGGCAAATATATATATATATATATATATATATATATATATATATATATATATATATATATATATATATATACACACACATATACATATATATACACACATATATATACATACACATTTATATATACACATATATATAAATATACACATTTATATATATATATATTTATATATATACACACACACATTTATACATACACACACACATATATATATATAAAAATGTGTGTATATATAAATGTGTGTATATATATATATACACACACACATTTATACATACACATATATATATATATATATATATATATATATATATATATATATATATATATATATACACCATCATATTAGACTCTGAGAAGGGCACTGGACCAACTCTCCAATTTGACACAGGACTCGCATGGCGACACCGTGAGTCTCCAACGAATTAAAGGGCTGTCAGTTAGCCTAGCTTAGCATAAAGCCTGGAGGCGCGGGGGGGAAGCAGGTCGCCTGGCTCCGCCCATTGGAACGCTCACCGCTCGCCGCTCGCCGCTCACCGCGTGGCCGTCCAGTATGTTTGTCTAATCTCGCCTCTGTGAAAAGGGGATTTACGCGCCGAGACCATTTCTCCTGACGACCAGCAGCTGCTTGGCTGCTCCGCTCCTCTTTGTCCTGACGCGTCAGTGCGGTTGCCAGGTTTGGTGCCACCGCGCCAGATGGAGAAGACGGACCGGGCAGGCGACTCGACTGTTGTCAGCATCTATTTTCTTCCATTTCCCATGAGAACCGTCACCACGGGGACCGTGTGTCGGGCTCCGAGGGCTGCAAACACCGATACGGCCCGAATGCTCGATGTGTCGCACCGACGACTGAAGCCTGCTCAGTGTACCGGAACGTGTTTTGCTAACGTAACTCAGCTAACGTGTACTGGAACGTTTACTGCTAACGTAACTCTGCTAACGTGTACTGGAACGTTTACTGCTAACGTAACTCTGCTAACGTGTACTGGAACGTTTACTGCTAACGTGTACTGCTAACCTAACTCTGCTAACGTGTACTGCAACGTGGACTGCTAACGTAACTCTGCTAACGTGTACTGTAACGTTTACTGCTAACGTAACTCTGCTAACGTGTACTGTAACGTGGACTGCTAACATAACTCTGTTAACGTGTACTGTAACGTTTACTGCTAACGTAACTCTGCTAACGTGTACTGCTAACGTAACTCTGCTATCGTTTACTGCTAACGTAACTCTGCTAATGTGTTCTGCTAACGTGTACTGCTAACGTAACTCTACTAACGTGTACTGCTAACGTAACTCTGCTAACGTGTACTACTAACGTTCAGTTTTGTGACACAGGAACTTGACCGGGCTTTGTCGGTCCACGTCCTTTTCACGTTCACCTTTACGCTAAGCTAGGTTATCTCCGCCTGCAAAGGCATGAGGTTGAAGCTCTTCTCATCTCAGCGGCAGAAAGAAAGTGAATAATTGAATTCCCTAAAGCGCTTGAACTAACTAACAAGAGGTTTCCTGTGTTTACTTAAAGGTGGAATGAGTCTGATCTCCAATTCCCTGTTTCTACCTTATTATTCAGGATAAGGGCCGCCCCCCCCACTGAAAGGGTCTCATGTCAGTCCCGCATACGTTTTTGGTCCAGACTCATTATTGGCTCTTTAAAAATGTGCTCTGGATCTCATTGTTCCGTTATTTAACACTAAATTATGCAGAGCAGAGAACACCTCATCTTGTAAATGAGGTTGTTATTTTCGGTTAGTGATGCCACCGCGTTTTTTAGGGATCGTTATTCATGTGAAAAGTCATCGACCGCAATCAATAATGCATCGGTGTCAACGAGCCGCCGTCAGAGAAACCAGACGGAGGGTTGCAGAAGAATAAATACTGTGAATAATCCCAGCAATGACTAAAAGAGTGATCTGATGGAGAAAAGATAAAGAGAGAATAATAGAGAGGGAGATCAACGAGACGCCCCCGAGGGAAAACATCCCCACCTCCTGTTCTCGATTTCAGGTGATTTTGAGTAAACAAAAAACAGCTGCACAAACAGAAGTGGGACTCAGTGTATTCAGCAACGAGGGGCAGAAAACGGTGCCTGTGGATTTCTCTTCTTTTCCTTTTGTGTTGCCCAGTGGGGAGAGTGTGTATGAGATAAAGGAGGGGGGAGGGGGGGGGGCTTTAAATAGCGTGCAGTTACTTATTTGCAGCTTAAATCTAGCACGAAAAAAATACTTTTTGGAAGAGAACAATTATTGAACTTAAAAAAATACATTGCAATAATGCGTATTACTGAATTTGAACGGGGTAATTATGAGAAGAATTGTCAGGAGGATTCGAGTATTTTGGGGCTCATTACTGCGACGTCTCGGAGTCTGCACACGGTTTCCTCCTGCAGCGTGAGCTCGGGGTGGGATGTGCTGTCTGGATGAAACAAATGAGGTGATGACTAAACTAAACTAAACTATTAAAATACATAACAGGAGTTTAGAGAGTGTGTGGCGGGGGATGGGGTACTTTTCAAGTCTAACAGGAACTTAGCGTCACCGGTTCCCTTAACAAAGAGCCAATGGGATTCTTCCGACGGATTTTTTATTATTCATAACAGGAGTTTAGAGAGTGTGTGGCGGGGGATGGGGTACTTTTCAAGTCTAACAGGAACTTAGCGTCACCGTTTCCCTTAACAAAGAGCCAATGGGATTCTTCCGACGGATTTTTTATTATTAAAGGTAATCAAAAGTTTCTACACCAGATGTCTAACTGACAGTGCTGTAGCTAAATTTAAAGAAGCGATTCATTCTGCACTTGATTCAATACCATGTCTCAATATAACAGAGGACTCCTGGTCTAACTTTAGTCCGTCCCAGATTGATCATCTTGTTGATAGTGCCACAGGCTCACTGAGAATGACACTGGACTCGATAGCCCCTCTGAAGAAGAAGACAGTGAGGAAGAGAAGGTTTGCTCCCTGGTATAACCCTCAGACCCGCACATTAAAGCAAACGTCACGAAAGCTTGAAAGCATTTGGCGTTCAACTAATCGGGCAGTTTGGCGAGATAGTCTTAAAACTTATAAGAAGGCCCTCCGCAATGCCAGAGCAGAATATTACTCATCAGTAATAGAGAAGAATAAGAACAACCCTAGGTTTCTCTTTAGCACTGTAGCCAGGCTGACAGAGAGTCACAGCTCTGTGGAGCCCAGTATTCCTATAGACCTCAGTAGTAATGACTTTATGAACTTCTTCAATGAGAAGATTTTAACTATTAGGGACAAGATTAATAATCTCTTGCCCTTAACCAGTGCCAATCTGTCCTCAAGTGGAATGGCTTTGGAAACCCCTGTATGTCCTGGTATATATTTAGATGGCTTTTCTCCCATCAACCGTGACCAATTATCTTTAATGGTTTCTACTTCTAACACGTCTACCTTTCTCTTGGACCCTATCCCGACTAGGCTGCTTAAAGACGTTTTGCCTTTAATTGGCAGCTCTCTTTTGGATATTATTAATGTGTCTTTGTTAACAGGCCACGTACCACATTCCTTCAAAGTAGCTGTAATTAAACCTCTCCTGAAGAAGCCCACTCTGGATCCAGAGGTTTTGGCTAACTACAGACCGATCTCTAACCTCCCTTCCTCTCTAAGATCCTTGAGAAAGTGGTCGCAAATCAGTTGTGTGACTTTCTACATCAGAATAGTTTATTTGAAGAGTTTCAGTCAGGATTTAGAAAACACCACAGCACAGAGACAGCACTGGTGAAGATTACGAATGACCTCTTAATGGCAGCAGATAAAGGACTTCTCTCTGTACTGGTCTTGTTAGACCTTAGTGCTGCATTCGACACCATTGACCATAACATCCTATTACAGAGACTGGAGCAGTCGATTGGTATTTCAGGCACCGCCCTAAGTTGGTTTAAATCCTATTTATCAGATCGATCTCAGTTTGTATTTGTAAACGATGAAGCCTCAATGACCACCAACGTTAGTCACGGAGTTCCACAAGGTTCTGTGCTTGGACCAATTCTATTTACCTTATACATGCTTCCTTTGGGCAATATTATCAGGAAACGCTCTATAAACTTTCATTGTTATGCAGATGATACTCAACTATATCTATCGATAAAACCAGAGGAGACTAACCAACTCACTAAAATTCAAGCATGTCATAGTGACATAAAACATGGATGACCGGCAACTTCTTGATGTTAAACTCAGACAAAACCGAAGTAATTCTACTCGGCCCTGAGCACCTCAGAGATCAATTATCTGGTGATGTGATTTCTGTAGATGGCATTACTCTAGCATCCAACACCACTGTAAAGAATCTCGGCGTTATCTTTGATCGGGACTTGTCCTTTAACTCCCACATAAAGCAAATCTCAAGGACTGCATTCTTCCATCTACGTAATATTTCAAAATCAGGCACATCTTGTCTCAAAAAGATGCAGAGAAATTGGTTCAGCGTTGTTACTTCGAGACTGGATTACTGCAACTCCTTATTATCAGGCTGCACTAATAAATCTCTTAGGTCCCTCCAGTTGATCCAGAATGCTGCAGCTCGTATTCTCACTAAAACTAAGAAAAGAGATCACATTACTCCTGCACTAGCTGCTCTGCACTGGCTCCCTGTAAAATCAAGAATCACTTTTAAAATTCTTCTCTTAACTTACAAAGCCTTAATTGGTGATGCACCATCATATCTTAAAGAGCTTGTAGTACCGTATCGCCCACCAGAGAGCTGCGCTCACTAAATGCGGGGCTACTTGTAGTTCGAGAGTCTTAAAATGTAAAATGGGAGCCAGAGCCTTTAGTTATCAAGCTCCTCTTTTATGGAACCAGCTTCCACCTTCAGTCTCGGAGGCAGACACAGTCACCACATTCAAGAGTAGACTGAAGACTTTCCTCTTTGACAGAGCTTATAGTCAGGGCTGAATCAGGTTTGCCCTGGTCCAGCCCCTGGATATGCTGGTATAGGCTTATAGCTGCTGGGGATGTTTAGGATGCACTGAGCACCTCTCTCCTCTTTTCTTTCTCCTATGGATGAATCTTCATCTCTCCATCACACATGACTAACTCTGCTTTCTCCCGAGTCCTTCTGACTTCACGTCTCATGGGGTCATCGGACCCTATGAGACGCATAGATTCCATCTGCTGATGGACCTTCGATGGTTGGATCGTGAGTTCCTGTCGCCAGCTGTGCCACTGCCCTGCTGGGACTCCGCCCACTCCTCCACTTGGGAGGTCTCCAAACTCTCCATCGTGGAATATGCCTAAATATGAACTATTGATAAACTCTGTCAGATTCCTTGAATGTATTTTAACTCTAAATATGTCCTTCTGTACACATTACATTTATTGCATCTGTCCATCCTGGAGAGGGATCCTCCTCTGTTGCTCTCCTGAAGGTTTCTTCCCTTTTTTTCCCCCTGAAGGGTTATTTGGGAGTTTTTCCTGGTCCGATGTGAGGTTTTGGGGCAGGGATGTCTATGTGTACAGATTGTAAAGCACTCTGAGACAAATTTGTAATTTGTGAAACTGGGCTATACAAATAAACTGAATTGAATTGAATTGAATCTCTCATAAACACAAGTTTATGATACTTACACATTTTTTTTCCATTAAGATCTTCCTAAATTAACTTTTATGTTGTTTGAAGGGTAAAGTAAGAAGCTAACGTTAGTCTGTGAAGGAGCTCCACCGCGGTCACGTGACTTCACCACGGAGCTGAAGTGGTGAAGATTATTACTTTTAAATTATTAAAGGTAATAATCTCTCAGAAAACACAAGTTTATGATACTTATACATTTGTTTCTATTAAGATATTCCTAAATGAACTTTTATGATGTTTGAAGCGTGAAGTAAGAAGCTAACGTTAGTTTGTGAAGGAGCTCCACCGCGGTCACGTGACTTCACCACGGAGCTGAAGGAGGACTAGTGTCCTAGTGAGGACGCTTAGTCGTCTCCTTTAGACTCAATTTACCAGAAGGGGGTTTATTGACTATTTTATATCCTAAAACAAAACGTTAAAATCTCTTCTGCTTTTGTTATACAGAGACGTGATTCTAGATATCTAATCAAAAACCCATGAAAATTGACTTTGAGACGAAGGAAATAAAAGGGCAAAAATACTAAATCATTTCTGTGTTTTAATACTAATTCCCTACAGGACTGCATTTAAAACATATATATTTAATAAAGCATTTGGTAGAAAATACACATTTTGGGATATTTGAGTCTGACAATCAATGCCGAACATTATCCAAGTTATGAGGAAATTCAGGAAGGTTTGTTATTAAGAATAGAAACGCGTAATATTGTTCCAACACTGCCTCAAGGCAACATTTAAAACACTTGTATTACAAGAAACAAAGCAGTGCATGAATAGATGAGGAGAAACAAGCCCAGATTGTTTCTTGCATCGACTGATTCTCTCGGCCAACTTGAAATATAAATGACGCAACGAGTTACACACAAAAAATTCATAGAGCAGCTTTAAATTTAAGCAACTAATAACAGGTCGGGATCATGAGCTGCTCCAGAGTCGCCGCCTGAGTCTTCTGGGGAAGTCGGTTCCCGCAACTATGAAAACAAAAATCATTGATTTGTTTTCCGCCACAAATCACTGAGTTATACGTTATTGGTATTTATGACGTAAACCTTTTTGACATAGCGACACCATTTCGATACGTATAAAGATTTCATTCGGACCTCCAAAGCACCGGTTTCGTACCACGGATGTACTTTATTCCACGAGAGACTCTTTAGAGGCTCGAAGAGATTTTCTACGCTCACATTCGATCAATTTGATGGGACCGAAGCATCAAAACAAGAAGCCCCCCCACCTCCCGTGACTTTATGACTCCCGATGGATATTGTTTGGCTGTTTGGCTCGAGGTGGCTGGGTTCTTGACAAAATCGAGCGTGACACGTTGTTTCTCTGCCCGAGCTTGACCCCCCCCCCCCCCTCCCCCTGCTGGACATTTCACACAGGGCGATGGGGTGGCAAAGACTACACGACACGGGTCACTAGATATAACAAGAGTGGGGGGCGGTCAACCGAGGCGCCGAGGAGTAAACAAGAGTGGAGCGGTGGCGTTATCTTCCAGATTGAGGCCACTCCGCCTCACGTTTCTCCGCCGGGACGCCGATATTCAGACGAGCAGTCGGCGATGTCTCCGAAGTCCCGTGCTGAATCGAACGCATCGCATAGTGTGATTTATTAGTTCTACGGTTCTTCTTCTTGTTTTTTTTCTTCTTCTTCGAACTGCACACGTACAAAGAAAACCAGGGTAAATAATCCATGTAGAAAATGCGATGGATGTGGACTGTTGATGTGCAAGCAGCCGTTAGCGTGAGCGTCGCTTCACTCTAATTTCCAAAAATATATTTTCTCACCTGCCCACGGTGGCATCCGTGCAGATGGTCTTAATTTTGTTATGTGATTTAGATGAATGTTAATTTAGGTGTAGCTTAAAGCAAATCATCAGCGGTATTAAAAATATTAAACAATCTTAACAGCAAACAGAAGAATGCTTCTTGGTTTTTTCCGCACAGATTTAATTGGAAACACTTCCTACCAGAGAATATTTAAAGAAAGGTTGGTGTTGGACTGTGTGAAATGTGCATGAAAAGTTGACTTCCCATTTCCAATTCCGGATGTGCTCAAATCCAAAGGTTACGATATTGTAACCCCAGTTCTACGAGCACAAGTCCGGTTCAGGGTTATAATAACTGCTTAATAACTCCTTAAAGCAGGCGACGGCCGCATGCATCGACCAGGCTGCACCCCATTCACACTACACCGAGCGCCTCCAGTTTCACCATTACCATAAAGATGCATTTACCGCGGAAGCGTCTGAGACGGAGTCCATTACGGCCCGTCTGACACCACAGGGCCTGTGATTACGTGTGTTTAGTCCTTTGTGGAGCGCGGGCATAATTACTGCTCTTAGACGCGATCTCATCTCAAAGGTATTTTAACGCCCGCAGTCACAGCGCTCCCCCCCGTCATCCACCGGCGTCGGGACGAGGAGCAGATGAAGTGAGACGAAGCGGATGCGTTCATCTCGGCGCTGTAAAGCAGGAGCTGCTGGAGGCCGAGGATGAGTCTCATCTCCTCCCCGGGGCATTTACACAGAACGCCGTATGCTTTTAGAAAGCTGCCTTTTTTAATAAGAGAGTGAACTACGGCGGTCAGGGAAACCTTTGCCGGAGACCTTCTGTTCTTCGTTAAGGGCGCCGTAATATCGGCGAGGGCGGGAATCTACAGCGACTTACCCCTGCTTGACCGCTCGGTTCTTGTTCACGTCGATGGTGGTGATGGAGTGCTTGGCGCCGGACTGAATCTCCCAGTCCACCTTCCACTGGGCGTTCTTCGACTGGGTCTCGAGCAGGTTCACCCCCTTCTTGGCTTTGACCCTGCAGGGAAATGGCGAGGGGGGGAGAGAGAAATGGGCATTGAGTAACATTTTTTTATTTAGCGGTTGATTTATGAGAAAGGTCAGAGGCGAGCGCCTTCCCGCTGCGTGCAGCGGCCCGCGTCCTTTTATTGCGTCATGGCTAAAGCAATTCCGGAGATGAATCAATAACAGAGACGGATGACGACGAGGGCAGAAGGCGAGGGCTGCGTCGGGTCACGGCGAGCGCCAACGCCACGCTTTCCACCGCATTAACCACCGCCGTCTGAAAGCCTTCGAACTCAATGTTGGACACAAACCCGAGGAGGTATTTCATATCATAAACAGATTCAATAATGTTGGATCTTTCCATATCAGGATGGTGTATTGACCCTCCTGAGCGCCTCGGGGAAAACATACTGCACAGGAGTGTGTGTGTGTGTGTGTGTGTGTGTGTGGGGGGGGGGGTCAGGGTCGGCTATTTATTGCTCAAGGACACTCAGCCGAGTGAAAATGAAGACATGCATACATAGCTTCAAAAGAAGTAGAATGAATAGTAATAAAATTCCAGGAGTGGGCCAGTTGCTATGAAGAAATGCTGCGCGATACTTTTCTCATTTCTTAAAGAACTGTCATACTCTGATTTTATTTATTTCGACTGATTCAGCCACATAGTCCAGGTGAATGTGGATATAACCTGAAGCGTCACATTTACAATGTAGAAAGAAGTAAAACCCACGAAGCAGGGCTCCATTGTGTTTCTTGGTGACATCTGAACCGTTTCGTTAGCCGGAGAACAGAGCGGCTCCGGCAGGCGTCCTTTGTGACTTCGCCCAGACGTGCCATTAAAGTGTCCGCCGAACGAATATCAAGCAGCCGAGAGCGAGTAGGAGAAGGGAAAAAAAAGCGAAAACAAAAAGCACTCCGTTATTATTGTGATTCCGTTTATTTGACCACGGACCACGCCCGACTCGCGCGCTCCGACGGAGACCATTATTGATCCCACCGTCTCATTTTCATGAAACACAAGACGGGGATGAATTATTAACATATCTGTTTTTTGTTGGTCTGCCTTGTGCTTTCAGGACAATTAACGCAAATAAAAAAAACAGACTGCAAGCTAAAGTTCAGGGTCACGTGACACGCTCAATTTAAGGCTAGAACATGTTTACGGGCTTTAATGTTTGGAGAAAATATATACGTCCTGTTGCCGTTTTAACCGTTTGAAAATACAAGGAAATATTTGTTTTAGGGAAGAAAGTAATCATGGATTGACTTAAAATTACAGAAAACGGAGGTAAAACACGACAATAGTAAAGCCTTTTTTCACAAACGGCAGCCTGAAAAAAAATCAGGTTTCCTCAAGAAATATTTCCAGTACCCTTTCATTGTACCTGTGGATTGATGCGTTCAATGTATTCATAAAGCACCTCGACCTGCAGACAAGAAAATCACCCGATATCTCAAAAAACACCTTTTAAACGCTGCGTGATGATAAAACGGAGAGTATCAGACAGAGTTCTCCGGAACGTCTGAACTCGGGAGATCTCAATGATTCTTTTTCCTTTTTAGGAAAAACAGTGGTTTATTTTCATCTCTTCCCGCCATCAGATCCCTCGCCGGCGTCTCATTTACATTCGGCAGAAAGTCTGAGCCCCCCCCCCACCCCCCCGACAAACCTCATCCCACACCGCGACATCTTCCAGACCGTTCCATTTATTTCTTTGACAGATACAAAAAATTCTGAAGTCCCGCCGAGGTGTTTCCATTTGCCACGCTAACCTGCGCTCAGTGCATCGACCACTCATCCGTGATTTGTGAAAGCAATTTGACTTTCAGCCGAAGCCGCCGGAGTCGGCACGGCGGCTCAAACGGCATTTTTAATATCGGCGCCGAGACTCGGCTGAAAGTATTGAACAAGCATTCAGGGGGAAAATTCTAAATATGTACGATTTCTACCTCTTGCATTCTCGCAACCTATAAATATTTCAACGAACTTTTGAACCGTAACAACCCCCCCCCCCCACACACCTCACCGCATGAACGCCGTCTGAGAGAATTATCATTTGAAACCAACCGTCGCGTTGCAGATGAAATCTATAAAAGCGTAACTTCACAAAAGCGTTTTCCAATTCGTGTGAAACAAATAGGTTTGCGGTTTCTTGTTATTGCAGCTCTTATTGTCTTCTTTCATCAAATCAGAGAACATATAGTAATCCCCCCAACGCTCCGTCAAAGGGGAGATGAAACGGAAATATGTAATGTTTAAGAGATCACCGTGATCAAGCCCGCCGTCGCCTTTGATGTGAGTTCAGAAGAGGAACAGAACGTCCTCAGACTCCCGCTAAACGAGGTGACCCACTTGCTGATTGTTTAAAAAAATAAAAAAATCAGAAGAGATGATAATCAAGCATTATTGCGCCCAACCGGTCAGGATGACGCCGGTATTCATATCCATTACCTACGCTCACCGCCTGCTTACAGCAGCCTCCACACATCATCATGTTTTCCTTTGGAGAGCCGGCACGTCGTGCAGATCCAATGCTTTTAATTTGGATTGTGGTTAAATTAGTTTGCACCACAAATGAGAGGGGATGAAGCAGTACCCCACCCCTCCCCTCCCCTCCCCTCCCCTCCCCCCCCCCCCCGCGGAAGAGCCGCCTGAATCGGACTCCCCATTGAATACGCTAATGCTGATTAATGAAAGAGCATCGCAAATGGGAACGCCGGACAGCATTAAGCGGCAATAATACACGCCCAAATTCCCAGAATCCTCTTGAACCCTGCTGCTGCTGCTGCACGGAGAGGTGGAGACGCAGTGTGAGCCACTTCATCTGAGACAGAGCTATTACTTACTCATTCCACACAGATGCCTTCTGCCATGGCAACACCTATTAGAGCGCCAGTCGCCGGGCGGACTGCTAAACAGGAGAGATTTCGGTCAACATGTTTCAGGGCCAGATTTCAGAGCGGCCCGTTTAAGAGCTTCCCCGTGGTAATCAGATGTCCTCTTTTATTTAGCGGGAGCGCTAACGCCGACCCACCGCGGGAAATGACACAAATCATCGATGCCAGAGTTACTTCATCCGGCGCTGTGGTTTTTTGTGCGGCCTGTTATCTGTTCCAATAAGATATGTTCAGCCAGCGCAGAGTTTTTTTGGTAGAAAACTCGTCACATGCTGGAGCTGAAAGTCAGCAGAAGCCGCACGATACGATGTTATTGCGATACGATGTTATCATTATATACTCTTATCACGATACAATGTTATCATTATACTTGTGTAGCGATACGATGTTATCATGATACTCTTGTCACGATACAATGTTATCATCATACTTGTGTCGCGATACGATGTTATCCCGATACAATATTATCACAATACAATTTTATCATGATACTTGTGTCGCGATATGATATTATCGCAATACTCTTGTGACGATAAAATGTTATCACGGTACGATGTTATCGCAATATGATATTATCACGATGTTCGTGTCGTGATACGATGTTATCGTAATACTGATGTCATGATGCAATGTTATCACGATACAATGTTATCGCGATACTCATGTCGCGATACGATGTTATCGCAATACTGATATCACGATACAATCTATCGCGATACTCGTCACGATAATATGTTATCACTATACAATGTTATCGCGATACTCTTGTCACGATAAAATGTTATCACGATACAATGTTATCGCTATACTCATGTCGCGATACAATGTTATCGCAATACTCTTGTCACGATATGATGTTATCACAATACGATGTTATCGCGATACATTTGTCACAATCCGATGTTATTGCAATACTGATATCACGATACAATCTATCGCCGATACTCGTGTCACGATACAATGTTATCCCGATACAATGTTATCGTGAAACCCATATTACGACCAACTTTGCGGTCAAAGGACGACCCGCTCTTCCAGAAGTAAACCCAGTTCCCGTGGCCTCCTCACATTCTGTTGACGATGTCTCTTCGTCGTGGCCAGATCGTAGACATTGCACCCTTAAAGACACTAAACATGAAAACCTTCGGCAATCCTTCCCTTCATTAAGCAGCCGTCTCGCGTCTTCTCTGCAGCGCTCTGGGTCTCGAGGAACGCTCTCCACTTCGTAGAGGCCGAAGTCCTCGTGAACCGTCAATGGCTGCTGCCAGAAATCATGTCAGTTGCCATGCCACGTGCTGTAATTTAATACGACTGTCATCTTTTTAATAAATATAATATACAAACGAGAATTAAATCAAATCAAATCTCCCAAGTCTTTAATTTTTCCTCAATGGCCCTTTTAAAGAGTATTTATTGAGCACATTTGAGGACGTCCCCACAGGCAGAGCACTCACAAAGCTGGAAATATTCCACGACATAATGAGACGGACTATAAAAAAATGCCTTTTTTTTACTTTTTAGACTTTAATCACTTTGAATATCGCCAATGAAACACGACGTTTAATAGTGTAGATTGCATATGTGTACTTTGTAAGATTAATGTGAATGTTTTTTTCATTATTTAAAAAGGGCCGTTTGACAAGCTGAAGGTTGAAATAAGGGTACAGGAGCTGGAACGAGCCAACTCAAGGAGCGTGGACCATATTTTTAGATTAGGATACTTATTTATATTTAGCGAGGGCCAATCAAACAATACAATTGAGTTGTGCTTAGGGATGGGTATCGGGTTTTTTCTTCTTCCGATACCGCTGCTAAACCGGTACTTTTAAAACGATACCGGTGCCTAAACGGTGCCAGTACCAATACTTAAAAAAAAGAAGAAGCACAAAACAGTGATTGACAATGACGACATTAAAAACCTCTTCGGCGAAATTCGCTGTAAAAGACGTTCTTATGGCCGCACTGACCAAAAGGCGTTGTTTAGACTGTCAAAGTAGAAAGCGACTTTTTTTTCATCTCAATTTAACTCCAAAGTAAATCGAATTTTTAGATGTGAAAATAAAAATAATGGAAAAGAGGCTTTGCCATTAACCCTTTAACGGCCTGCTCTACATTTTGAGTCACTATAACTCGTTGAAAAACGCCTTGACCTAAATTGAACCTGATTGAGCTATCTCTACTGCTTGGTTACCTCATTGTAAAACCATCTTCTGGAGGCCCCTGTTTCTTCCCGTTGCAGAGGGAGAACTGAAGTAAGGGTCCTCACGTCCGCCACTAACCAACTTTCCCCGGCGCCGTGTTACGGTTTTCCTTGGGGCGGCAAATCTTTCAATTCAATTCAATTTATTTGTATAGCCCAGTTTCACAAATTATAAATTTGCCTCAGAGAGCTTTACAATCTGTACACATAGACATCCCTGACCTTTGACCTCACATCGGATCAGGAAAAACTCCCAAACAACCCTTCACGGGGAAGAAATAGGGAAGAAACCTTGAGGAGAGAACAGAGGAGGATCCCTCTCCAGGATGGACGGGTGTAATAGATGTCTTGTGGACTGAAGGACAGATTTAGAGTTTAAAACACCTTTAAAACAAATCAAATCAATCTCCAGGAGCGCTCTGATATCTGCCGGCTTTTATCCTCACGAGCGTTTGAGCGTTCTCTCTGCAGCTGGAAAGACGGCGAGCGAATCTGCCGGGGTCGAGGCTTTAATTATTATTTTTTTAATGCAAGCCTTAAGATAAAATATAAAAAACCCGAGAAGCTGGGGGAATTTCACCGAGCAGATCACACGTTTGAAAAAAACCCGCAGCTGCCGGTTCGCACGTGGAAGTGATTTATTTCTTGTTGGAAGTGATTTATTTTCTTGGTGAAAATGAGCAACGCAGCGGAGCGATAAATGCGTCTTCTCCCCGCTACGACGCCGTTAACGACGCCGCATTCAGAGTTATTAACGCTCCACGATTTCCGGAGACAACAACCGCGCTAAGTAGCCCAGCGACCATAAGCCTTTTGGTTTTAGAGCAACATCAACCGCGCCTTGTTGCAGCTTACATCGCTCTGTAATTAATACAAATAATAAAGTCACATTCCAGCAGAGGGGATGAGTAAGCCAAATAATTATAGGGCTGATTCAGCGAAAACATCTAATGCTGCGCGCTAAGACAATAAAAACACTTTAATTATACACTTTTAATCTTTTTTTGTTCTCACTTTTGAAAACGCTGGTAGGTGACGGTTATTCTTGGAGGTAATAAGTGTTAAATCCAACAAGAAACAAGAGGTTTAGAGGGTACGTTAGCGCCATTGTTTCCACGTCGTTTCTTATTGTTTCTTACCAAATGTGCAAATCTTTAAAAAGGATAAAAGAAAGCGAGGTAGGAAAGAAATAATTAGTTCGGCACTATTTTCAGGCGTGGATTAATACAATTTAATTAAAGTCAACATTCTCTCATTTTACCGTTGTTATGTACTTTAAACAACCAACATATTATTGACTGTATTGTTATTTTACAGAACACAATCATTTCCAAAACCTGGCAGAGTCACGTACGTCGGAAGATTATTTTTGAAAAGACCCAACGAGCGAAACATGACGTTGTTTGACCTTCGATGACCTTCACCTTTTTCTTTTACGTTTAAAAGCCAGGAATCGGAGCGTCTGACTGCGTCGCCGATGATCAATCAACTGTCATACACATCGAATATTTATGTGACTGTAGTGATTCCTTCTGGTCACATGACGTTTGTTCTGTTCCTTTTCTTTCCCCCGTGAAAGGTTTATTTTTCCTATTTCTTGGAAGTTTTTCCTGATCCGATGTGAGGTCAAAGGTCAGGGATGTCTACGTGTACAGACTGTAAATCTCTCTTGAGGCGTTACAAAACAAACTGAAGTGAATTGATCAATAAAGACATCAACGTGTGTTCTTGTTCCTGGTTCTGGTCCGGAGGCCCGATGGGAGCGCCTCAGAACCCGAGCCGCTACGTGCCCGAACACGGACGCCACCGCTACGCTTCTTCGCGGTAATCAACAGCTGCTCAGAAGCGCGCCGAGGGAGGACGGCCGCTCGACAACCGACTGAACCGCCAGGCGCTCTCGCCTCATCGAGCCCGGGCGCTTCTCTCTTCACTCCGAGGACCGAGTCGCGATGAATAGCTCAGACCTCGGTTCACAGTTATCTCCTCACCACCAAGAAGTGAGAAACACACACACACACACACACAATATAAATAATACATCTCGAGTGATGTGGGATTCTTGTAAACTCTCAAATGTGAATAATCCTGAGTCAGGGATTTTATCAGTTAATTAGGAGTTCGTGCCACGGGGGGAAACGCTCCGGCGGGATTACTTTCAGAAGCATCGCCTCGCCCGACTCTCCCCGACTCCCCCCAACTCTCCCCCGTTAGCGTCGTGAATAACTCCAGCGAACGCGTTCCTAATGCCAAATTAGGAATATCGCGAGTATAAAATATAGCGCGAGATCTTCGTAACCGACGGTGACGGGCGCGGATTAGCGCCGATTTCACACGGATTGAAACCTTTCACGGAGCGCCGCTGCGTTAAAGCGCGTCGCATCGCTGGCGAGTGCCATGACAGAGAGAGAGAGAGAGAGAGAGGGGATTATCACACTGCCAAATGGCCATCCGTCACTTTTTTGCCAAGTCATTTCGCAGCATTCATTTTTTTTATTTTGAAGGCGTTAATATATCCCACTCCATGCAAGGAGCCCGACCGAACGGTCCCGTCATGAATGAACAAAACTGATGGCGTAAACACTTTAAATAAAATGTGTTTTTGTCTTTTTTTTGCCAGTTTAGTTTCGGTGTATTTTTACATCCAAGAGAACGAATGCCAAGAATCATGAGAAAGAAACGTCCTCATACCCGCGACTAACGAGAACCCTTCACCCGGACCATGGGCGTTAAACTCATGTTCACCGTGGGCCACATCGCCATCATGGCCGCCTCTTAAAGGGCCGGAAACACTTTATTAACTCCTCAGACATATTGTTAAATAACTCTCTTTGCATTTGATTATTGGAGTGTAGAATTATTGTACATAAGAAAATGTCTCTAATATTACAACATAAACCCATTCAATCCTAAACCTTCAAAATAAAAGCACATGATATTTTTGTGTAAACTACTGCTTAACATATTGTTAAATAACTCTCTTTGCAGTTCATGATTGGAGTGTAGAACTATTGTACATAAGAAAATGTCTCTAATATTACAACATAAATCAATTTAATCCTAAACCTTCAAAATAAAAGCACATGATATTTTTTGTATAAACTACTGCTGAACATATTGTTAAATAACTCTCTTTGCATTTCATGATTGGAGTGTACAACTATTGTACATAAGAAAATGTCTCTAACATCGCAAATCAATTTAGTCCTAAACCTTCAAAATAAAAGCAAGGGATATTTTTAAGAAAAGGTGATCGCATGTTATTAAAGCCGCCAGGGACATAAAGCGATGCGGCGGGCCTTGTGTTGAACACCTGTGACCTTCACGCACCGTGACGTCGTAAACAAACAAACAAACATTGGAGTCGGGGCGTCTTCCTCCGCCCCTTTAGCGACGCCCGCACCAAAGCCAAGAAGTAAACAACCAAATATCAGCACCTGAGCGTCTCGAGAGGCATTAGCTGCACTCCCGTCCGCATCGGGGCCCGAGGCCCCGGCGGCTAAATTTGGCCACGAAGCCCAAATCCGTCCCGAGGCAGAAGCTCCATTAGCCGCTCCGAGGGGCCACTTTGCCCACGCCCCGCACGGCGACATGTATAATTCAGAATATAAGTGCAGATGTTGCGTGCATTTGTCCAGATGTGGGACGCGGCGGCGGCGACACGTGACGCCATTTCGCGCTCCGCCGGGCGCGGCATCTCGGGGTCGACGCTTTGAAGCTGGATTGAGAGATTTATTTCAGAAATAAAACACAAAACTAAATTATTATGAAAAAAAGAAACCACTTTTACGTTGTGCCACTAATTGATTCGCCAATTAGCGCCTGTCCACCTTCATCTGGAGACGGGCGTGACGAGCGCCCGGCCCCGATGGGGAGGCCCAACGCGGACGCCATTAAACTTTCATTCTTTACTGTATAGCTCCGCGCCTCCATCTCTATCATGTGTGCATGATGACCCCCCCACCCCCCCCCCCCCCCCCACCCGGGTCCCCGAGGTCCCAGAAACGCCTCGCTAGCTTCAACATGAAACGCGGGGCTCAGCAAACAATATGAAGAAATACTGTAAATAACAAAAGCATCTCATGCAATGTGCCCCCCCCCCCCCCCCCCCCCCCCATCATTCTGGGCCCCTCCCCCGAGAGGCGTCGCCGTCAGTGCGAGGGCCGACCGGAGCGGGCCAGATGTTCGCTCGGCGGGAGTGATGCAAGAAGACGGGAGAAAACGGCGCTCATTACGAGAGTCGGGGTGTGTGTGTGTGTGTGTGTGTGTGTGTGTGTGTGTGAGGGGGGGGCTCCGCCAATGGGCTCTGGGCTGGCGGGAAAAAAAAAGACAAAGAAAGGAAGAAAGGGCGGCGACGTTAAGCCCGATCCCACGGTCCACCGGAGGAGGAGAGGAAGAGTCCGTTCCCGCTTCGAACGAGACGTTCAGACGGAGAGAGACAACGATTTGGAAAGCGAGAAAACGAGAAACAAAGACGTGCAGACACAGCCCTCTGCAGCGAGGGTGTGGAGAAACATACGGAGACAATATAATGACAGTGCCAGGAGAGGGGCTTTAAAGGAGGCTCCTCCTCCTCTTCTTTTTCTTCTTCTTCTTAACATCTCAAGTTTGCTTAATCTCAGAAGTTTAAATGTTGGCTGTGTTTCGACTCGCTTTGTGGCTTCTTGCTGCAAAACTCAATTACAGGCTTTAGAACAGGCGGATGAAAGAGGTCTGGTGGGTCTGATGGGTCTGATGGGTCTTGTGGGTCTTGGGGGTCTTGGGGGTCTTTGGTCTTTGAGCTTTAAAGGGCTGAGGGGTTCAGAGTCTCCCCCGAGCTGCTCTGTGCACCAAAGGCATTGTGGGCATTCATTTGCAGCCACTGATGTTTGGGAATGTGTATTTTGTGTGTATTTCGTGTGTATTTTTGTTTCATACATCTCACAGACGGACCCGAAGAGACACAACGCCGGGCCTCTGAGTGTTTGCTTTTCCTTTCTAATGAAACACCTTGAGCTGCCAGAGGAAACGGGCGTCTGGTCTCTCCAGCGTCCGTGAGGGCGAGGGCGGAGGAGACGCTTATTATCATCAAAGAACCTGGAGCAGAGCTTTAGAACGAGTTGTTAAGGGTTTCACTCTGAATGTTATCCTGCGCGTCCAGAGATCAGAGCTTTTCTCTCCTCTCTCGTTCGTTATTGTTCGTTATTATTTTGTATCTCGTCTTTCTGTTCCTGTGTGTGCATCGTTTGTTAAAGTTCACTTGGCGGCGCAGAAGATAACGGAGAGATCTACTCCTCAAAATGTAGAAATCCATTACCTGAACACCGACACGACGCACCTCAGAACACACACACACACGCACACGCACACACACACACACACACAGGAGGCACAACAAACACGATCTGACCTTAGCTTCCGGTGCCAGGACTGGACACTGGACACTGAGCACGGATACCGACACATGACCTTTGAACCTCTAACACACACACACACACACACACACACACACACACACACACACACACACACACACACACATGCGGTGGCGTGAAGGCGACAGCAGCGTTGGCCGTGAATGTGTCCTCTGGAGTTTTCCCATCAGCCAAAGACCCTCCGAGTGGCGAGCCAGAACCTTTCTTTTCCCGATGAGGGGGGGGGGGGGGGGAGAGTCTCTGGCATAGTGAGGGGGGGACCAGGGTGGATATTCAGTTCGGGCTGCAATCGGCGACCGGCGGCGCTCGGTTCACGGAGCCGAGCGCTCGAGCAGAACGACAACGGGTCGCTGCTCCCCGTTGGAGCGAGATGGCGCCGAAGACGCCCCCCCACGACACCGCCGTGATTACAACCCCCCCCCCCCCCCCCCCTCTCTCTCTCTCTCTCGTCGCCGACAACAGGAGATTCAATTCAAAGACCTTCCCGGGCGCGGGGGGGGGGGGGGGTCGGGGCTCTTGATGTTCTCCCCCCCGAGGAACTCCTGTTTCAAATTGGACAGCGCTGAGTAAAACTAGCTCCCTCTGGGGAGGCTCACCCTCACAGGAGCCGGGGTAAAAGAAATGCTATCCCCTCCCTGGGGAAACACACACACACACACACACACACACACACACACACACTCACGCTCACACTCACACTCACACTCACACTCACACTCAGTGTTATGTCATCAAAATTTGCTTTGAAAGATTCATACTGTACACGGGTTTAATAAATAAATAGACACGCGTGTGCACGTGTTTTACTCTGAGGATCATTCCAGAACTAAAGTGAGAGCTGAATGATTAAAATAACACATTCAGCATTTATTCAATCTCAGGAATAACAATAAAAGTTGATAAATAATATCTGCAGGTCGAGGCTACGGTTGATAAATAGCTACAGTAAGAGTTATTTATATTTTTCCGATATTATTTCAGATTTTTGCATATATTTTATAGATAAATGGATTAGGGGCTCCACAAAATAATCTTTATATTCATAGTTATATAAGATACCCCCGAGCTGCGCCCACACTCTGAGGCATGTTGTCATCCAGCATTCGCACCAATACCTTTAAAAAAATGATGCACCGGAATTCGTAGATATCCCACGATATTGTATTTTTGTGTTATCCACGTAGGAAAAAAAGACTGTATTGCGGAAATTGGCCTTTTTTTACAGTTATTGGTAGAAAACCTTGTTCGAGGATACTTTAACGTGGATACGCTCGCGTTGCTTTACGGCACAAAGCGGGAAAAAGATGCTAATCTTTAAGGTCACTCGGTGTCGGGATTGAATATTTCGGACTTTGGTGCCACCTAGTGGCGATATAGTGAAAAAGATATACCCGTACGCAATGGAAACACATTGAGATTTTTTTTTCATTGAATCATTAAACTATCTGATGGGAGAGAACGGCAACAGAGCCTCTCAGCTCTCATGTGTATGTTTATTTGATGATTAAATGTAAGGGAATAATAAATAAGATCCAACACGATGAGGCAACTGAAGAGACGTGTCCTTTAAGTGAAGTCGTGCCTCCATTTGCCTTTCTCCTATTGCATAATTAACCGTTTGCCATCCCTGACGGTTATCAATGCTAAGGTCGCGCTGAAAGACGCATCAAAGGAGAACTACTTGTAGTATGAGCATCGGGCCATTTCAAATGGAAAATGGGCATTTGGTCTGTATTCTCAATAAGCATAAAATGTGAAAGGTGTCCTGGACTCCAAAGGTCACACATTCTCAGTCTTTAAACCATCCGAGTGATACTCCATTCGTATTGGCTGCAGGGCGTCCATTATTTCCGATAATGAACACTTTCTAAGTAGCTCAAGCTAAACTGGCCACATTGAAGGAGAACATTTGAATACATTAAAAGTTATTATTCATATGGATCGCCTATTTGTGAAAGATGCCGTCAGATATCGTTGATCAAATTATGGCCGTTGGATCTCGCATCGCTTTAGCCCTTTTTGGCTCGTGGCTGAGCCCGAGGGTCTGGGAGTTGAGCCGAGGAGAAATATCTCCCGTTGCAAAGTTAAATCAGAGGTCCGTCAGAACACAACATTTGCGTAACAACCTTCGGGGATGCTAGTGATTGTTCCAGGTATTGGCAAACCCTCAGGGGTACCAGGGAAGCGCAGCGGTTGCAAGATCCATGATAATATAAACGAATGGTCTACATTTGTATTTTCTTGGGGAATTGGCCGTGGTGTAAGTGGGATATCGCCCTTCGAAGGGTCCGTAGCCCGGAACTAATGGACCTCACAGACGCCACCATCTGGCCTCCACATCGTCCATTACTTCCCGATAATGGAGACGTCTCCGGGCATTATTCTTTCCTCGAATACCGTTAAAGACAGTCCGTGACGTGTCTTAAGTATCGGCTGAAAATGTACGATACACATATCCATTATGGCGCCCAGGGACAAAAGCAAATAAAGCAGGAAGCCCTCCACGCCGCGTGGCTCTGAGAGGGTACTGTAGACCTAAAGAGCCTTTAAGGAGCTACTTTACTCTTTATGGCTCTCGTGGCTCTCTTTCAGGTGGTGAACCTCAGAGAAACCCGACTCCGCCGGATGATCGATGCACCAGACGGGTCATGTTGCAGACCGGATGAAAAGCAGACAGAACAACCCCCCCCCCCCCCCCCCCCAGAAGAAGATCCTGATTGGACCTGCAGCTCGAACCCACAGCCAAGAGAGACCCATCCATCTGCGAATCACGGCGATCTGAAGCCGGCTTTCCTGGGGCCCGCTGCCTCAAATCGGATGTTTCAAAAAACATCGCCAGCGGTCCAAGGCAAACAGAACCGGCTGGCAGCGGCTTCGTGAATGATGTCAATTATCCTGCAACAAATGACAGCAATCCACCCGAGAACAGCTCGTCGCTATCCGGCATGCATTGCAGATCTCGCTCTTTCAAATGCAAAATCTGCCTTTATTTCCACCCCCTTGGCACCGGAATCCCTCCCTGTACACACACTGTGGATATCAAATTGGTAGAGAGACAGAGTAGAGACATCCCTCAAGGAGGAAGCATGAATATATAGAATAAAGTAGCCAACAATCTCCCCGAGACCCAGAAGGCTCCACCTGAACGTCACCGAGATGCCTTTGAGGCGACGCGGAGCTTCCGGCGCTCCGGGAGACGGGCGGCGCCTCGCAGACGTCTCTCCTCGTGGCGTTTACACTGAAACTGGGAGGCGCCTTGAAGTGAAGATGACATTGCAAAGAAATCAAATGACTATGCAACTGTCATTATCGGCAAGAAAAAGAAAGTACAAGCTGGCCTGCGTCCCGGTAGACTCGTAGTCTGGAGGAGTTCTTTCCTGGCAGGGGGAGCAGAGGCCTTCATTTCTTTCACAGCCTCTCGCACATTTCTCATCTCTTCCATAACATCCCACAGACGGCGTGACGGTCTTTCACCAGAGAGACGAGTCTGGACCGAACACGCCCCCCACGACCTCGCCCAGAACTCCTCTAAAGGGTTATCCAGTCTTATCCAGTCGTATCCAGTCCTGACCTTCTACCAGGGGGAAACCCCGGTTCTGAAAAGTTAAGCCAACACACGTGTCTTACAACGCTGCATTCTCTTTACTGACCACCAGGGGGCGACTCTGGTTGTATAGAAGTCTATGCTTCATGCGTTAAAGCTGCATTCTCTCTCCTGACCCCCAGGGGCGACCTCTCTGGTTGTATAGAAGTCTATGCTTCATGTTTTTAAGCTAAATTCTCTCTCCTGGCCAGCAGGGGGTAACTCCTCTGGTTGTATAGAAGTATATGCTTAATATGTTAATGCAGCATTCTCTCTCCTGACCACCAGGGGGCGACTCCTCTGGTTGTATAGAAGTCTATGCTTCATGTGTTAAATCTGAATTATCTTTACTGACCATTAGGTGGCGCCTCTCGTTGTATAGAAGTCTATGCTTCATGTTTTAAATCTGAATTATCTTTACTGACCATTAGGTGGCGCCTCTGGTTGTATAGAAGTCTATGCTTCATGTGTTGAAGCTGCATTCTCTCTCCTGACCACCAGGGGGCTCCTCTTCTGGTTGTATAGAAGTATATGCTTCATGTGTTAAATCTGCATTATCTTTCCTGACCATCAGGTGGCGCCTCTGGTTGTATAGAAGTCTATGCTTAATGTTTTGAAAGCTGCATTCTCTCTCCTGACCACCAGGGGGCGACTCCTCTGGTTGTATAGAAGTCTATACAGTGACTCTACTTCTCTCTTCATGTATTCCCTCAGTAAACATTGTAAACATGAGTTTATGTCTCAGTCTCTAGTTTCAAGTCTTCTTCTATACAGCATGATGTCATCATTTAGGACATGATGGTCATTTAGAGTCACACAGACCGTAAAGCAGGGGACGCTTTAGGGGCGGGGCTTAAGGTGATTGACATGTCGCTGCTAGAGACATGTTTTAATAGCGTATTTCTTCTCATTTCAACAACAACAACAACAACAACAACAACAGCAGCAGCAGCAGCACTAACACAATCAGCGCTCTGGTCAGACTAGATTCCTAATCATGAACAATTTAATTTAGTTCAAACCCCAAAAGGCCCACGAGAGATATATGTATTTTTAAAAATATATTTTTTCTGTTGCAAAAAACGAGTGTTTCAGAGAAGTTGGCCGTCGGCCACGGGAACACAGCCGTTCCACATCCAACACACAATACACACAATACACACAACACACAATACACACAACACACAGGTGCTTTCCCCTCCTCTTTCTCCTCCTGATGAGTCTCATCAGGCTGTTTTATCTCCTCAGAGGAACAAAGGACCGAGGCGAGCGGATGGAAAACACCCCGCGGCGTCTTGAGAGTCGACTCAGAATAACTCAAACATGTAGAGGGGAAGGAAAACAGAAATATAGAGAGCGGCTGAACACCAATGAAATAAAGAATCCAGTGAATCTTAAACATTCAAAACCTCACAAAATTAAAAATACATGCGGATCAGAAAAAAATACATAAAAAAGAAAAACAGCGAAATAACAGAACTGGAATGCTGCGGAAATGAAGTCAAACACGTAAAAAAAAGAAAGAAATAGAAAAGTTGTAGCCGCGGCACCGAACCATCCATCCCCCCCCCCCCCCCCCCCGCCTGACAGTTGTAATTATTGCCTCTCGCGGCGCCAAAGAAATGGCAGCGCGTCCAAAATATATGACCCTTTGAGACGGCACATTTGGAGCAGACCGTACCCCCCCCCCCGGTTGTTTTTCCCGCGGCTCGGATCGACCATCGATTTCTTTCGCCGTCGTTTGTAAACCACGGCGAGGTCACGGCGACGCAACGCGATCCGTCTACGAAGAAACAACAACGGGAACCCGACGCCGAGTCGCTATTCAATCAGAGCGCCGCATTCAAATACACGTAAACATCGTTTCTTAATTACATTCATAATGTTCACTTAGTGGACTTAGAGGCTTGTTTATAGCGACGCAGACTATCGCTTTAAGAAAGAAGAAGAAGAAGAAGAAGAAGAAGAAGAAGAAGAAGAAGAAGAAGAAGAAGAAGAATCCTCCGATGCGTTTCCTTATCGGGAATCCTGCAGCGCGATAACGAATTATCCAGATCGGAGAGATGAAGACACACACACACACATGCACACACACGCACACACACACACACACACACACACACACACACACACACACACACACACACACACACGCGCACACACACGCGCGTAGAACGGCCAGAGGAGTCCGTAGTTGTCGTTGAGAATACAGACTAAAGACGCATTTGCCAGAAACTGTTTCTGTCGATAAAAAGGCGAAAGGCGTCGTTTCCAAAGAGATCCTCGTAAAAAAAAAAAAAAGAAACAGACGGAATTATTAAGGAACCGTCTGCTCAGAGGGGGGCGGGACATATTCATGCAGACGCCACGACCGCCATCTTCAACGCCATCTTCAACGCCAACGTCTTCCTCACGGAGCGACTCGGGGGACCAGAACCCAGGAGGTCAGGAGGGAAGGGGGGTCTCTCTCTCTCTCTCTCCCCCCTCTCCCTCTCTCTCCTCCTCTCTCTCTCTCTCTCTCCCTCCTCTCTCTCTCTCCCTCCCTCTCCACTCATCTTTTCTCTCTCATCCTCTCCCTCTCTCTCTATCCCCCTCCCTCTCTCTCTCTCCACTTCTCTTTTTTCCTCTCTCTCTCTCTCTCTCTCTCTCTCCCTCTCTCCCTCCCTCCCTCCTCCCCCCCCCCTCTCTCTCCTCCTCTCCCTGACTCTAATTGCCTCGCTCTGCCAAACGAGACGCCCGATAGCGCCTCCGGTTAAAGGCTGATGAGGTCTCATCCTCATCCGGGCCCTCGGTGTCGCCGGGCGCGGGAAGGCTAAATAAAGAGAGAGAGAGAGGGGGGAGGGGGGGGGGGGCTGGCGGCTGACAGCACGCCGTCTCGTCGGTGGCGTCCCACGAGAGAATCACTTTCCTGGCAACCCGCGAGCGTCGCGCCAGCGTAGCTTTGGAGGATCGACTGATGTGCGTGTTGTGTACCGAGGGGGGAGAGGGGGGGGGGGGGGAGAGGGGGGGGGAGAGACTGTCTGCACGAGTCAAAACTAAATTAAAAAAAACGGCAACAAATGCACCCGACTCAAACGGTATGGGAAACTTTGCTGAAGGGTAAAACGCAGAGGACGCCGTTTGACATCGTTCAAGGCGCCTCGCTGAAATGCAGGAGGAAGAGGAGGAGGAAGAGGAGGCCGCGTGATAAACAACGGCGAGCTGCTCCCAGCATCGCGCCTCCCGTATGCTCGGCTTCTGGCAGGAAGCAAAACACGCTTCACTGTCGGGCCGCCGCTCCGCCAGGTGAGGGGCGCCGATTACCAGAGCGCTGATTGTGTTAGTGCTGCTGTTGTTGTTGTTGCTGTTGTTGTTGTTGTTGTTGTTGAAATGAGAAGAAATCTGCTATTAAAACATCGTGTTCGCAAAGCTAATCAAATCAAAAGGTGAACGATGACTTCCAGTCGTTTACCTCAAACCCCGATGCAGCAACACGTCTCTAACTCTCTGGTAGAGACACCTGTCAATCACCCTAAGCCCCGCCCCTAAAGCGTCCCCTGCTTTTATGTCCTAAATGATGACATCATGCTGTATAGAAGAAGACTTGAAACTAGAGACTGAGACATAAACTCATGTTTACAATGTTTACTGAGGGAATACATCAAGAGAAGTAGAGTCACTATAAATACTTCTATACAACCAGAGGAGCCCCCTAGTGGTCAGGAGAGAGAATGCAGCTTTAACACATGAAGCATATACTTCTATACAACCAGAATAATCGCCCCTGGTGGTTAAGAGAGAGAATGCAGCTTCAACACATGAAGCATAGACTTATATACAACCAGAGGAGTCGCCCCCTGGTGGACATTTGAGAGAATGCAGGGTTAAGGCAATTGGACATTGACACGTTTGAGGCCTATTTGACAGTTTTATGTGGTACCCCCAATCCCCCCAAAACCCTCCCCAAGAATTACCCATAATGCAACTCACTCTGATGCGGTTTCCTGTTAACTTTAAACTGAATAAATAAAAATAAAAAAATCAACCGTGTTCAAATATATGGATTTAATTAATAAAAATCAATAATTAAGTTAAATGGTCAGCTATGATACGACTAATGATAGTAAACTTTTAATTTCATTGTTTGTTACAAGTAAAGAAACTTAAGTTTATTTAACTATGAATTTAAATATTTCCATATATTGTAATGGTTATTATAAAGTGGTCTTTAGATCCGCTCGCCCACCTCGCCCCGCGGAGGTCACCTCCGTTACACGAAGTTTGACCGACTCCGACAGGAAGACGGCGAGCGCCTCGCCGAGTGTTCCTTCCTCTCGGGTCGGTCAAAGACGAACGCGCACAGGGTTTGAAGATCCTCCTACATTTGTTCTTTTGATCTGTTCATCAGGCGGAGGACGATGTAGAAATGTGAGAGAGAGAGGATCAACTTCATGTTTTAGAATCCTTAAAACATGGAGACCTTTCCGTGGGTGGGGACGAGTCGTGAGGTTCTGAAACACTCGGCAGCGAGACCTTCCAACGCGGCTCGAACCTGAGAGACGACCACATCTACATCCATGGCGCCGCCGCCACGCGGGACCGGCAGAACCGGGAGTGTTCCATACACGACCGTTAAGAAGTTTGGGGTCACCCAGACAATGTTGTGTTTTCCATGAAAACTCACACTTTTATTTATTGAATGAATACAAGTTTAATACAAAATATAGTCAAGACATTGACGAGGTTAGAAATAATGATTTTCAGTTTTAGAGCTTCTCTCACCAGCATAACTGTTTTCAGCTGCGCTCACATAAAAAGGGTTTCAATGTCAAGGAATATGTGGAAAATGCTAAATAAAAAGTTATTTAAAAAAAAAAAGGGTTTCAAGGGGGTTCTACCCCTCTGCTAGTCTTCTAAGGCGATAACACAATGTACCACTAGAACATGGAGATGGGCCTCTACACACCTCTGTAGATACATCATTAAACACCAGAGAATAGTCATCTACACATTAACTATGGAGTATGGAGTATTTATGATTAATTTAATGTCATTTTCATTGGAAAAAACAGTGTTTTTTTCTTTTTTCTAAGTGACCCCAAACTTTTGAACGGTAGTGTATATTATAAAATGCCCCGTGGCCTCAGGCAGGGTTCTTACACATGTTGACCAGTGGATTTCCAGGACTTTAAACCAAATGTCCATGACCAAACTGAAATCTCAGTATAAGCATGAACATTTTGAACATGTTGCGTATCGATTGCGTACGGCGGCTGATATTTTGAGCGTCTTTCTTTAAAAAAAACATATAAATTATTTCAAACTCGTCGTAAATGAACATGCGATCATAACAAATTTCCCTGACTTTTCCCAAACTTTTATGATTTTAGTTTTTTTCCATGATTTGTCCAGGCCTGGAAATTCCATGACTTTTCCAGGTTTTCCATGAACCCTGCTCGGCCCGGACGACGTTCCGGAGCCCTGACCGGTACCGCGAGAGAGAAGCTGGATCCTGGGAGGCGGCCAGAGGAACCCGATTGGATCCGCCTGACTCCTCCCGTGGGTTTGAAACCGGAGTCTCGTGTCTCGCAATTTCAATTCAATACATTTAATTTCGCCCCAAAGACACGATACACACGTCTGTACACGCACACACGCGTCATCCAACGAAGCCACAGTGGGAATTAAAATCCATCCGAGGACCGACTCTTTAAAATGAAGAATGAGCTTTCCTTTTCCTCATTCCTCATTCCTCCGTCATACGTGTGCGATATGAACACGTGATACACAAACATACATATGAGCATGTATATATGTATAGATACGCCGGGCCGACTCATTCATATCGCCGCCGTACCTCGATGTGAATGTGTCGGGATGTCGCTGCGAGTGCCGTGAATTTAGATTTATGTTGCCATGTGGAGAAGGATGGAGGTGTGTGTGTGTGTGTGTGTGTGGGGGGGGGGGGGTGAGGAGGAGTGGAACACTGATGTGGGGAGACAGGTGAGGCGAGATGATCAGCACAGTGATTATGATTTTATATATATATATTTGTGTGTGTGTGCGTGTGCGTGTGTGTGTGTGTAGTGGGGGTAATGAAACATGATTCACGGAAATATAATCTCCATAATGTCCCTTTTAAGCAGATAAATTCAATAACTCAACAACGCGCTCAAGACGAATTTGTCGTTCTGCTAAAATCCAGCGACGCCCGATTCTGTGCGACTTTAGAGATAATTAAATGGAGTTGTTATTACGACCCGGGGGCGAGCGCCAGAGCAAATCCAGAGAGGGGGGTCGGGGGAGAGAGAGAGAGAGAGAGAGAGAGAGAGAGAGAGAGAGAGAGTATATCTGGGATTTAATCTTTCTGTATGATTTCTAGTCTATAGTCAGAGCACATTTAGTGAGCTCTGGAATCCTAAACAGGGTTCTGAAAACCCGACTATGTGACATGTTGTAGCGCCCGGTCCTTGGACCTGCTTTCTGTCATGATGACCAGCGTCACATAGTCCAGTCCACCTCACAGGGGACTTTTTATTGTCTCCGCTAGGCGACGCGTAGAGACAGAGAGACATGCTGCTGTGGAGACGACCAATAACAGACCTTTAGTTTCATAAAAGAACAAAGACGTCTTTAAGAAAGGGACCTGACATTACTGCTGCTGTCATCTGGAGGAGAGAGAAAGTTACAGGGGGGCGGAGGAGATTATTATTTAACTCAAACTCTAAAGAGCCATATGCGTCACCAGAAGAGCCACATATGGCTCAGAGCCAGAGGTTCACCACACCTGATCTATCATAACTGGGTATTTACGACACTGAAGTACACGTTAAATACCTGAAGGGGGCGCTACAAGGGAAAACTACATTGTGGGGCTTTAAAGAACGTTATAATTATTTCAAACTTGGCGTAAATGACATTATAACACATTTCCATGACTTTTCCCAAACTTTTATGATTTAAGTTTTTTCCATGACTTTTCCAGGTTTTCCATGAGCGTACGAACTCTGCCCAAACAACAGAGAATCCTGCCGAGTTGCGTTTTGCCGGAGCGGAGGCAAAGGGGATCCGAGCGGTTGCCGGTCGTTAAGCCGTAAAAATCCCAGCCGGGCGTGAGAGGATAAATCTCGGGGAGGGACGCGTGAACTCAGTCAAACTCCGCCAAGGCCAGGAATCTCAAATCGATCGAACTAAAGAGAACATCCACGTTCCTGAGAGCCGACGCCTTAAATACATGCGTGTTCACGGATGTTACGGCTGACTACGGTACACAACATACGCATTTACAAATAGACAGACAAGCTAATATTCCCAGCATTAGTTAGCAGGCGAGCTACCAATGAGTCAGCGGTATTAAGGAGGAAAACTAACGAGTCAGTGGTAGTTAGCAGATGAGCTACCAACGAATCAACAGTAGTTAGCAGGCGAGCTAACAATGAGTCAGCGTTAGTTAGCAGACAAGCTAACAATGAGTCATCGGTAGTTAGCAGAGAAGCTAACAATGAGTCAGCGTTAGTTAGCAGACAAGCTAACAATGAGTCAGCGTTAGTTAGCAGACAAGCTAACAATGAGTCAGCGTTAGTTAGCAAGCGAGCTAACAACGAGTCAGACTCCAAATCAATGTGCTGGACCTGTGTTGAGGACCAGTTTCAAAGCCACACAACAGCATTGAGGACATCCAGCACAAAATACCCGCCAGTGGAGGGGCAAGGAGGTCTCTGCCCCCACCCCCCTCCCTTGTGTCGGCCATTGCTCGCTCATAAACCTTTTGCCCAGCGAAGCAATAACGCCGTAAAACACGAGAGGCAGCCGCCACACAAGGGAGCGGGTGAGGGGAGCGTCGTAAACACACAGCGCTCCCCTCAACCTTCCTCCACACCGGCTCACCTCAGCAGTACACAGCCCCCCCCCCCCCCCCCCCCCCCACACACACACACACACACACACCAGGAGCTCACAGTGAGGGCGCCGGGGGACCCGTTGTCAGTTCCAATTGGTTTTCTCTCTGAAGTCCACTAAGGTGGTCCAATCTCGGCCTGCCCGTTTCATTAGGGCCTCAATTAACTGAAGCACATGACATGGGGGGGGGGGGGGGCACTCGCTGTGGACCTGAGGGCTTCAGGTGGAGTTACGGATGGTGGTGGTGTGTGTGTGTGTGTGTGTGTGTCGCGCCACTAAAACCCATTTCACGTTTTTCAATACTCTGGTTGTGACAGTGGACCACCCACCCCCCCTCCCCCCCCCCTCCTCCTCCCCCTCCCCCACCTAAAATGCCCTTCTCTGCACAAAGGGACTGTGTGACGCTCTGGGCAGCGAGAGCAGAATAACTACATGAAGCCGCCGGCTGTGGAACACGAAGCCGGAGAATTACCTCTCTACGCCTGAGAGTCTCTCTCAGGTTTCATTAGTGTGTGTGTGTGTGTGTGTGTGTGTGTGTGTGGGGGGGGGGGGGTAATGAACCCCCCCTTTCTGGTGACATTCAGCCGTTTCCTTAAGTAAATGAAGTGCTAATATTCTCCGCCAATGCATTCAGACACCTTGCCGGGCCCGTTGCCTGGTAACAGAGTTTTAGAGGAGGATGGTTAATCCTGATTCCGCGTGAAGGTGGCGTGGCGGTCTCCATCCACAGACACACCACGAGATAACCGGTAACAGACGGTGGACACGGGATAAATCACCCAGCTGGGATCTTTAGGCTTATTTAAAACGGTATTTTACACCAAAGCTGGAAAACGTTTGTTTTGGACGTTTGGAGCAAGTGAAGAGTTACGAGATGTGAAGCTCTTTACTCTGATGAACCATGTGACCGAAAACTCCTCAATTACACCGGAATAAGACTGAAGACCATCACACAGCACGGGACGCGGTCAAAACACACATTCTGAATGCTTTTACTTTGAAAATCGTGTACAGTCAATGCGACGACCTCACAGTCAAGGATTCATTTATTAAACCAGATCAATTTAGTTTTACTTGAAATGACTTTAAAAACTCATTCAGAACACAGATCATATTTAATTAATTAACATTTAAAAATATTTACACTTTAAAAGGTGGTTATTTAATTAATAGTACAAAATATTTACAATTTAAAAGGTGGTTATTTAATTTATTTAATTAATATTAAAAAATATTTACACTTTAAAAGGTGGTACAACTTTCAAGATGAGCTTTTTTTAGATGAATTAAGCAAAAAACTCAAGTCAGAGTCCCAGTGAAACGGAATATTTGAGCGTTGTAGAGCGATTCAAATAATATTATCCTAGATATTTTATAAAAATAATTTTAAATAGGTGCTGGGGATGTGATCCAAAAGGGTTGAACATCAACCAAATTGAGACTTTTATGATGCTACCGCTGCTGAATTTTTCCTGGGAAGATTGGACCAACTCCCCTTGTCCCATTTTTCCCCTTACTATGCGGTTTTCTGTGTTTCAAAATAAATAAATAATCTTCCCCGTCTCTCCATTGAGGAGAAATCAGAGCTCCTCTTCCCCAGTCTCTCCTCATGACTCTTCATCACGAACCTTTGATGAGAACTCATCTCAGTTTGAATGAAGCCGGCT
>CM070088.1:20499531-20504531 GCA_036178185.1 Liparis tanakae
ACAAAGAGAAACAAACAACCACAAAGAGACTCAAAACAACCACAAAGAGACACAAACAACCACAAAGAGACTCAAAACAACCACAAAGAGACACAAAACAACTACAAAGAGACACAAACAACCACAAAGAGACTCAAAACAACCACAAAGAGACTCAACACAACCACAAAGAGACACAAACAACCACAAAGAGACTCAAAACAACCACAAAGAGACACAAAACAACTACAAAGAGACACAAACAACCACAAAGAGACTCAAAACAACCACAAAGAGACACAAAACAACTACAAAGAGACACACAACAACCACAAAGAGACACACAGCTGTCGACTGCAGGTGGGGAACGGAGACGAGCTAATTGTCGATCCTCTGTGGATCATCTCCGCCACGCATCCAATCACAAAGAATACTACATTCCGTCGCACAACGCTTAATATACTTACGACGGGGAAGGAGTCACTAATAACAAGCATGTGAAGATATCCGTAAAATAAACTCGGCACGTCAACGAGAGAACTTTAAATACAGCCAGCAGGATGACTTATCACGTTGCCATGGTAACCAAATAAGACACGCGCCTACTCCCCATCTTACAGCATGACACACACACACACATGCACACACATGTGCACACACACACACACACACACACACTTCTGAATTTAAGGACGGTTCCACACAGGGCCGTGTAGCTCCGCCCCCTCGCCATCTCGCCCCCCACGCCGTCGTCTGCAATAACAAGTCACGCAGCTTCAAAGCCGGACGAGTGAATAAGGAGAAAGGAATTGTGACAAAGGGAGAGCCGGAGGAGGAGGAGGAGGAGGAGGAGGAGGAGGAGGAGGAGGAGGAGGAGGAGGAGGAGACCTCCCAACTCCTCTTGAAAAGACGCAGCCCGCTGCATCTTTAAGTCGTCTTCCTCGATGTGCCGGGGTCGACCTCCAGGACGACTGCACTCACGCCCGGTCGAGTCGAGTCACTCAGGAAGGATGGGGGTGTGTGTGTGTGTGTGTGTGTGTGTGTGTGTGTGTGTGTGTGTGTTGGGGGATCTCTTTCTATAACACATTTTCCGATATGAGTGTAAATATGCAGGCGATACGGAACAGAACAACATCGTAAACTGGATCTCAGAAGGCGCCGGTTTGCGTCTCTTCATTACGACATGAGGTCATACATCTTCAAGGGGGGGGGGGGGAAGGGGGGGAGCGGGGGGGCTGACGGTGTGAAAACAAATGCTCGGCATTCCTGGGGGTGGGTCCCGAGATAATGAATGGTTAGCACTGTCGTCGGGCGGCAAGGTGGGAGGACTGGGAGGAACACACACACACACACACTGGGAGGATGTCTTTAAGAACACACACACACACACACACACAGTCCACAGCGTTCATTCATATTTTTCTGATTTGAGCCACTTTCAGGAACAGAAGAAAATGAACGGCGCTGGCGAGCGAGAAACGGGCCGATGCGACTTTCTAAAAAAAATGTTGAGTCTCTTTGTGGTTGTTTTGTGTCTCTTTGTAGTTGTTTTGTGTCTCTTTGTAGTTGTTTTGTGTCTCTTTGTAGTTGTTTTGTGTCTCTTTGTAGTCGTTTTGAGTCTTTGTGGTTGTTTGGTGTCTGTAGTTGTTTTGTGTCTCTTTGTAGTTGTTTTGTGTCTCTTTGTAGTTGTTTTGAGTCTTTGTGGTTGTTTTGAGTCTTTGTGGTTGTTTTGAGTCTCTTTGAAGATGTTTGGTGTCACTTGTGTTACGTCTCTTTGTAGTTGTTTTGTGTCTCTTTGTAGTCGTTTTGAGTCTTTGTGGTTGTTTGGTGTCTGTAGTTGTTTTGTGTCTCTTTGTAGTTGTTTTGTGTCTCTTTGTAGTTGTTTTGAGTCTCTTTGTAGTTGTTTTGAGTCTTTGTGGTTGTTTTGAGTCTCTTTGAAGATGTTTGGTGTCACTTGTGTTACGTCTCTTTGTAGTTGTTTTGTGTCTCTTTGTAGTCGTTTTGAGTCTTTGTGGTTGTTTGGTGTCTGTAGTTGTTTTGTGTCTCTTTGTAGTTGTTTTGTGTCTCTTTGTAGTTGTTTTGAGTCTCTTTGTAGTTGTTTTGAGTCTTTGTGGTTGTTTTGAGTCTCTTTGAAGATGTTTGGTGTCACTTGTGTTACGTCTCTTTGTAGTTGCTTTGTTCTGTTTTATTTTGTACGTGTCTTTGTGGTCATGTTACGTGTCTTACTGGCTTCTACCTCTCAATGTGCAAGTGAAGACCATTGGGGCCCCTGACCCTTTGGCCCTGACCCTTTGGCCCTTGACCCTTCGGCCCCTGATTTCATAAACTGGCGTCTGGGTCGCGACCTTTACAGGTTTATGGTTTACTCATAGCGAATCCTCCCGCCCCGAATCCAAACGCCGGTTTCCCCCCGGAGCCGATCGGGTTATTGAGTCTTAATGAATACCCGTCTCTCTCTCCGCGGGGGGTCGGGCTGAGGATCGTCTTTACAGAGCGTTTCATCATCGTTGCCCAGACAGTCAGCGTTATTAGCTGCTTTGAGTTGAGGAAAACTTTCTCCCCTCAAGCGGATAACGATTCATTCTCTCGCCCCGAAAACCGTGGTGACGAGCGAGGAGAGAGAGGGGCGGCCGAGACGCTCAAACTCAGGAAGGCTCGACGTCGGCGAATACGAGTTCTCGTTGAAACCATGACGGTGCTTCTGAGAAGCGGCTCATTGATCGCCGTTCCTGGTCGTCTGTTTGAGAGACTGTGAACACACTTCATTATTCTCTGTTCCACTTTACATATCCCGCTACAGACGTAACGTTATGCTCAGGGAAACATTGCAGGGAGGATTCCTGCAGACCTGATGAGAACTTAAAGTCTATATAATCTATATTTTCTTTAAAAACAATGCAGCAAATAAATGTATGAATATCGTTGCCCCAAAAAAGTGTATTTATGTATTTATAATGTGTTAAACTATGACTTTTTATACATACACTACCATTCAAAAGTTTGGTGTCACTTAGAAATATGTTTTTTTTAATGAAGATAACTCTCATAAATCCTCTCTACATAGTTAATGCGTAGATGACTATTCTCTGGTGTTAATGAAGTCTCTACAGAGGTGTGTAGAGGCCCATCTCCACGTTCTAGTGGTACTTTGTGTTATCGCCTTAGAAGACGAGCAGAGGGGTAAAAAACCCTATTGATATGAGCGCAGCTGAAAACAGTTATGCTGCTGAGAGAGGCTATAGAAATGGCCTTCCTTTGAGCCACAAGAAGAATAACATTAATATTGACAATCAAAATCATTATTTATAATGTTGTCAATGTCTTGAATATATTTTCTATTAATTTTTCAATTAATTTAATAAATACAAGTTTGAGTTTCATATCATATATCATATAATATTTTATAAAATCATATATTATATCATATTACATCATATTTTATAAAATAATATATTCTATCATATTATATTATATCATATATTATATCATATTATATCATATTATATCATATCATATATCACATTATATTATATCATATATTATATCATATTATATCATATCATATTATATCACATTATATTATATAATATATTATATCATATTACATCATATTTTATAAAATCATATATTCTATCATATTATATCATATCATATATTATATCATATCATATAATATTATATTATATCATATATTATATCATATTATATTACATCATATCATATATTATATCACATTATATTTTATCATATATCATAAATGAAACTTAAAGTAAACATTGCCACGCAGCTCCTCTCCTAAACCCTCGTGGTTGTGTCGGTGTCGTTTACGCCAGCTGTCAACAACAACAACAACAACAATAAAAGTGAATTACACCACGTGTTCAAATCCACCAATAACCAGCCGAGCAGCGGGTAAACCAGCCGGTAAACCAGCCGGTAAACCCCGTTAACTCAGAGTTGATCCCGAGGAGGGGCGGAGCAACACGAGGCGTCTGGAGGAGCGTCGTCACCGTCGACTCTCAATGTGCAAATAAAGTTATAACGGTTTATTTTAATGGACTTGTGCTCATAAAACGGAGACATTTCAGATTTCACTTGTAACGAGAGAACTAACTGCACATGACACCGCTCCTTTTATTACAGCGGCGAACAAATACATTAAAAGCTCATTTGACTCCATTCCGCGGTAAATGGCGTTCTAGAATATCATTTTAGAAAGAGACTTAGTTGTTTGGGTGTTTTCTGCGTGTACTTGAACGCCACGCGATACAATGAAGGAGGCATTTGAAACACCTCGGAGGTCGTTACGCCACTTTAAATAAAGGTGAAGCACACGCCTCCCTCGCCATGTACTACCCCCATCTCCCATGACCTTCATGACCTTAACGACCT
Source organism: Liparis tanakae (assembly GCA_036178185.1). Lineage (NCBI taxonomy): Eukaryota > Metazoa > Chordata > Actinopteri > Perciformes > Liparidae > Liparis > Liparis tanakae. The sequence continues at coordinate 20,503,903 of CM070088.1, forward strand.
TCATGACCTTAACAACCTTCATGACCTTCATGACCTTGCGGTGCCGAGTTAGAAGTGAATGAGAAAGATGAAATATGAGATCACGCTCGTTTGACTCTTAGCGCCTGCAGAGCTGCAGAGTTGTCGCACGCCGTTTATCAAACGGCGGAATTAATTTAGAGATTACGAAAAGAAGGAAAAAAAGTTCTAATTGCCGCTTGTGAGCGAGGCCGATCGTCACGGCGACAGTGAAGACACCCGGCGCCGTGGTAACCGTCCCATTAACGGAGAACATCCAATAGACGTCTTACTCACTGGGGACTTCACAGGATGTGGCCACACACACACACTCACACACTCTCACACTCACACACACTCTCACACACACACACACACACTCTCACACTCACACACACACTCACATATACACTCTCTCACACACACACATTCACACATACACACACTCACACTCACACATTCTCTCACACTCTCTCACACACACACACTCTCACATATTCTCTCACAAACACACACACACACACTCACACTCTTACACCTACACTCACACTCTCACACATACACACACTCACACACACACACACACTCACATATTCTCTCACACTCACACACGCACACACACACACTCTCTC
>CM070088.1:20509531-20539531 GCA_036178185.1 Liparis tanakae
TAATAATAGTAATAATAATAATGCATTTATTTATATATGTTTATAATAATACAAAGGAAAACATTTTAATAATAATAATAATACATTTATTTATATATGTTTATAATAATAAGCTGGCGGCTGACAGAACGCCGTCTCGTCGGTGGCGTACCACGAGAGAATCACTTCCCCCCCCCCCCCCCCCCCACACTTTCACTGATCTCGAGGAAGAGAAGAAGTGCATGAATGTCTCTTCAAGCAAAAAGTTCAGGCAACAATGTTGAGAGGGTTTAAAGAGAGAGAGAGAGAGAGAGAGAGAGAGAGAGAGAGAGAGAGAGAGAGAGAGAGAGAGAGCTCCTCCAGTGCCGAGGGGTTTCCCCATCGATCTCCATCTCGCCCTCCATCCTCATTCACTCCATTCTCTCTCTCCGCTGTGAAAAATAATACTGTTCACGTCCTCCTCACCTCCTCACCTCCTCGCCTCCTCGCCTCCTCGCCTCCTCGCCTCCTCGCCCACAATGCGGGAAAAAAATATGCCGACTACCAACTCTTCATCCAGTCTTCATCACTCTGGTATTCATTGAGTTGCTCCTGTGTTTTAATGTGTGTTGTGATTCCTTCTGGTCACATGACATCTGTTGTTCTCTCCATCCTGGAGAGGATCCTCCTCTGTTCTCTCCTTTCTCGTTTCTTCCCTTCTTTCCCCCTGAAGGGTTGTTTGGGAGTTGTTCCTGATCCCATGTGAGGTCAAAGGTCAGGATGTCTATGTGTACAGACTGTAAAGCACTGGGTTCAGCGTCTTGCTCAAGGACACGTCGACTAGGACGGGGGTTGAACCGCAAACCATTCATTCATTTTTCGGAACATTTCTACTTTCTCTTTTCATTTTTATTTGCACGACAACTTGAACATGAAGTGGTCTTTTATTTTTATTTTTTGAATACATGTGACGCACATGAAATAGTCAACATGTGTTTTTCTATTTTTTGTTGGAATTGAATAGAATCATCAACATCCCGTGCTTGAGAAACACAAATTAAAGCCAATGATCTTCTATTCATGCCTCTCCCTGAATAAAATAAATACCATTGTATAAATCAAAGTGTGCACTCCTCATCCTCAGTGGACATCTCTCATTATTATTCCGCCCCATCCAGACACACACATGAACCTGACCTTCACAGCTGATTATCATTTGATCCCCCGCCCTCTAAAGTATGAACACGTGATTATGTGTACGTTCAAACGGTGGGTCTTGGTACGCATGCAACATCTACACGGGGAAAAAGGAAGAAGAAGAAGAAGAAGAAGAAGAAGAAGAAGAAGAAGAAGAAGAAGAAGAAGAAGAAGAACGAGTGAGATGGAGAGAGAGAGAGACGGTCTGACCGGTCCCAAGCCGGACGGAAGGGAAGGGGTTAACGATCCAAGCCTAATATATATTAAATATAATATTATATATATATATATATATATATATATATATATATATATATATATGATATATATTATAATATATATATATATATATTATATAATGTATATTATATTATATATATGATATAATATATATTTAATATAATATATTATATATATATTCTATAATATATACAGGTATATAATATTATATCATATATATATATAATATATGATATATATTATATAATATACTGTATATTATATTATATATATAATATGATATATATCATATATATTAAATAAAATATATTATATAATATACTGTATATTACATTATATATATTATATATATATATGATATATATATCATATATAATATATATGATATATATAATATAATATACTGTATATTACATTATATATATATATATATAATATATATATATATAGAAGAATATAAGAAGAAGGTGGAGTGAGATGGAGAGAGAGACGGTGTGACCGGTCCCAAGCCGATACAGACGGAAGGGAAGGGGTTAACGATCCGACCTGTTCCACTTCCTGTGGATGGAGCGTCCACCCGGGAGACACTTCCAATGCTCAAATCAATCAGGGGGGGGGGGGGATTGGGTGAATCTACAGGGTCTCAATTAGTGGAGACGATGTGTTTCCTCTGTTAAAAGTCTTTGTAATTGAGGCCGCGATTTCTTTAATGAGGCGTGATTTTCAGATTAAAGAGGAGAGGATATAAGCGGCGTGACGTTCCATCAACTCGTCCGTGCGGGTTATGTAACGCGCCGGTCTTCTGGTTATGGGAGAGACGGTTGAGCCGCCCGGCGAGCGGGAGGAGCTACCGGTGGTGATCTGATTAAAACGCCCTCCGGCCCCTTAAACCAACCATCATTTGACAAGCATTTATGTATTTAATTAAGTGCATTCGTTTTTTTATTTTTTTCCAGGCCACGTTATGCGATCATTTGATTTTTCTTTTTTTGGGGGGATTTATTGTTCCCACCGATAAGTTTAAATTCATTTCCCTCATGAGAACACTGAGCCGTAAGTATGATTGTGTAGTAAAATACTGATTTAAAAAGGTCTGATAATGGTGAAAATTAATACAAACTGTGTGTATATATATATATATATATATATATATATATATATATATATATATATAATATATGATATATATATATTATATATGATATATATATAATAATATTATATATATTATATATATAAATATATATTATATAAGATATACAAATTATATATTATATATATTATGTAATATATATATATATATATATATATATATATATATATATATATATATATATATGTATATATATTCTGGTGGATCGGACAAAACACAAGCACATTTTTTAAAGAGATTTTAACGATCCAATATAAATAGAAACAAGTGGGAGTATGTGCATTTAGAAAAGGAAAATGCAGATGCAAAGATCATTTAGTTCTCATTATGAATATATGTATGTATATATTGATATATATAAAGACTTCTTGCAGAGTTCTCGTGCTTCTCTTCTGTTAACCCGTGCCACGCCGCTCTCTGAATGCCAATGTGAAATACGATGTGTGGCGGGAGTGCGGGAGTTAAGACCGAAATGCGTGAGTCTCACGCTCAATGCCTGAGGCTTGAGAGCCCTGCATTAGCGGCGTATCGACGAAAAGATCTGAGGCTGACGCTGTCTACAGGGGTCCAGACAACGGGGTCTCCCATCGCCACCCCCCCGATGGGACGCCTATGGGAGGTAAACGCTGCGTGAGGTAAACCTAGCATCGCCATATTATACAGAAGAGTTCCCGAAAACAGAAGCTTCCCACAAAGAGACTCACTTGGTTATTTGAAGCATCTTTCTGGTTTCACTCGTTAAAAAAAAGAGAAATCCGACATGTTCTGCAACTTCTCTTCTCCACGCCTGTGTAATGAAACCATTTATAGTCCAACTCACGTCTTTATTATCCTGTTTTTGTTAGTTTTACTGTTTTGTTGATTTAGATTACTTCAACTTTACTTCCCTGTTAACATTATTATTATTTTTTCTACGGATGCAGCGACCTAATTGGCCCGCGGTGATCAATAAAGCCACGCATCGAAGAAAGGGGGATTGTTGGGGGATGGGGGGGGGGGGGGGGGCTACATGATTTTATTTGAATGAAACAAAATATATCACGCTGCCCCCATAAAGATAAGACAGTCGATCCGGCTCCGTCTCACACCGCCGTTTAGACCGATCCGTTTTATTTGGCATATAATTCCCAAACCGACGCCGTCCGAATGTGGAAGGATCCCCGTTTTTGAGAAAGTGTCAAACAAACAGACTTTAATATAATCATGAGAGGACCGATGCTGAATTATGCTGATTTGTAGGTTTCACTTCGCCAGCTTTTCATTGTATTTGTCCAAATTCAGCGGCGCAGCTCTAATTGCGGCCCCCCGGGGGATAATAAACCTCTACTCAACATCGTAACTGGATACGACAAAGCTTCTTTTTATTAGCGTGTGTGTTTTCAGCCTTGTGGTGTTAGACATTAATACGTCTGAGGAAGATTAAATAGAAGCTTTATTATAGAAAAAAAGAGAGGAACGGAGTGAAGAACCGGAAAGATGATTGTTCAACTTTTTGTGACTGTTAATATCGCATGAAAAAACTCATTATACCCGTTGGATTCAGCTGGAGATTTTAATCGAAAAGAAACACGTCATGAATATATATTTAATAAAAAAAAGCCGGTTTTCAGCCGTGGACCAAAAACATTCTTTTCCAGGGACCCAATTTAAAAATATGATCATCACAATATGACATGACTCTAAAAAGAGTTCATTGTGTGTCATTGAATGTTCCGGAACATTTCTATTGGCGGTTCTGTCTCGCCGTATTTATATTTGAACCAGACTTTCTGAAGAGATATCCGTTTTTTGCAACACGACTTTGTTTAATGACCAGGTTATTGGTATGCAAAATACATAATGAATAAGTCCAAATGAACGCGTTTATTATGGTTGAACTGTCCTCGTCATACATTATACATACATTCATTTCTGTCTCTACGAGTCGTGTTAACATATATATATATATATACATATATATATGTATATATTATACCTGAACTACGACAATATAACATATATATATGCAGTATATATATACAGTATATATATATATATATATATATATATTATACCTGAATTATGACAATATAATATATATACTTTATATATATGTATATATATACAGTATGTATATATATTATACCTGAATTACAACAATATAATATATATATATACATTATATATATATATATATATATATATATATATATACAGTATATATATTTATTTACTGTTTGGAATTCCAGGTTTCGGAATGAGTATTGTGAAGTTAAACATGTCGTTTGAACATCTCCACTTACTTGTTATTACAGAAGTTTTCACCTCTTCAGACCTTCTCCATACTGAACGACCTCCGCTCCACAATGAATATGATCCCATCCTCCTCTTCTCTTTTTTCTTTTACTCAATAGCAAATTGAAAATAAGACCTCAATCTGGCGTGCGGGGGGGAAGCTGCGATGAGGAAATAAGATTGGTTTGTGGGGTCGTCAGGGGGAAGGGGGGGGGGTAAATCCTCTGCTTTTGATTTCCCTGCCTCTTACCATTACATGTCGTTGCCTGAGGGGAGACTCTTCACCCCCCTTTCTGCTATATGCATGTTGTTTAGTCGCGGTATTAACTTTTTTTTGTAACCTTTGTTCGTTCAAGAAAGCTATTAGTGAGCCTGAATGCTTTAATCCACACCTGAGAGCCACCCGGCGTGTCTCTCTTATTGACCACCCAGTGGGGGGGGGGGGGGGGGGTTCCTGCTCGAGGCCCATTGACAGCAGTTGCTTGGAGAGGGAGAGCAAGAGTCACTCAGTGCGTTTACATGATGGTATCATTAGAATCTTGCTTTAGTCGGACTATGCTATCTTTTGGGGGATCTGCTATTATCCGGATTTACATGGCAGTGAGTAATTCGAATCATTGGCCGAAAGCATGTCACCTCCGATACGACAGGGGGCGCTGTTTTCACTACAACTCGTGGTGATACGGACATTTCCGCTTGCAAAGACTCAAAGACCGGTTCCTAATCCAATTCACCGCTACATGCCACGATAGTCGGAGTATTAACCGGATCGGATCGAGTTTTCCAGGCGTGTTAATCGGATCGTAGTCGGACCGCACATAGTCGAACAAAGGTGTTTACGTGAAATGGATAATTCGATTTCAGTCAGTTTAAGACAGTTATTCGAATGCATGTAAACACGGTCACTCAGTTTTGCATCTGAACGGAAGATTACAGCTGGTTGCTTTTGTTTCAACCAGCGGCTGATGAGGCCTTTGAAGTCTTCTGTTTGATTTTACAATGTGTGTGTGTGTGTGTGTGTGTGTGTGTGTGTGTGGAGAAGACTCGTTGAGGTGTGTAATCGTGTGGAATGTAACCGGTGCTTGTAAACGCTAACGCTCCTCTACGTTAACGAGCCAAACTCTCCGGTTGGAAGAAGAAAAATAAACCCATTCCAACTTCTGCATCAACCTCACGTACATTTCCTGGGATAACATCAGCTGCAACGCCAATTGGTACGTATAGAAGCAGAAGCCACGAAACATCCCTTTGACATGACATCATGCGCACCCTCACATGTCGGGGGTCAAGAGGCCGGATCGACATTCCCGCGCGGCGTTCTGGGCTGCGAGGCTCCTCCGCTCGCTTGTGAAGCTTTTCGAATCAAACGGCGAGCGCCGGCGGCCTCCGGCGTGCCGGGCGGAGCGCCTCGCGAGGCCGCGGAGGGGGAAAGAGATATCTTTTGTTTCGGATTGTTTTCTCTTCTTCTTCATATCACTGTCACACGAACGCACGGCCTTTAGCCATCTTTTGCTCCCGTGGTGACGGGTTACACAACTTGCTGCCGGATCACCATAACAACAAGCTAAAAACGGGGTGTCGAGAGAGGGGGGGGGGGGGGGGGGGGGTCGATGCTCGGAGCGGACGGTGTCGTAACGCCGTGTCTTTCCTCCGCGAGGGATCAACTCGAGAGCGTCGGCGCTGAGCGGAGGAGGATGGAGGCGTCCGACACGAAGTCCAGGGAATTCATGACAAACGTTTGTGAATTTAAATGTTTTTTGTACCTCCAAAAATCTGGCATGTCTCCCAACACACAAACGCTGGAAAAAAACAACTCCCTTGGCTTGTTGTGGTTCCTCGATGTCAGAAACGATATGCTTGAGGTCGTCGATTGGCATCACCACCAACGTCTACGTAGATGTTGGGATTGATACACGATAATTACCCTCCAAATAATACATGTTGAGCCTTTGGTACGATACTTCACCATCGCCAACCTGGCAACCCGGAGCACCTCGCCCACTCAGAACAGGTGAGTCTGTGGGGAGGTGTTTCTGACAGGTACAAAGGCTGTTTGAAATGATTCTTGTGGTATTTTGACCAAAATATGTTACAAACATTACATTAAGACCCAAGGAACCAGATCAACTGGTGGAAAGACGGGCATAATATGTCCCCTTTAAGAAAAGACACTCAGGAGCGCCGATAACAACCCACTCAACGATGTTTTTCCGGCGTGTTCAAACGAGCGTCGGCGACTCACCGCGAGAACGTCATGTTTTGATCTTTTTGTAAATCTCACGCGCCTCGCTCTTTCTCCGTCTGACGGATCTCGAGTCCGGGAGCGCGTCGCTCTGAACATCCACGTCACTCTGGAAATTGCTCCCGGTCAACGTTATCACGCCGTCAGTCGACTCGACATTACCGGTCATTAAAACGTCCAGACCCTGAAATCAGCCCCCGGGGATGTGATTTTCTCCGAGGCGTTCGTCCATAATAACGTACAAGGCGATGTTACTCCATTATAATGTCGCCAAGCCTTCTGCAAATTGACATTTGCGTGTGGCGGTTCAGTAATATCGCTCCGCTTGATTCATTTGCATCGCAGGTGACGCTTCCCAGAATAACCTGCCAACTCTGCCAACAGTTTCTTTTCTGCTTTTTGACAGGATTATTTTCTCAATTATTTATTTTTCCTGTTCTGGAAGAAGACATCGGGAGTCACGTCACTTACCGACGGCCACACGACTTTCTGAGCAGCTGATGATGAGATTATTTTCACTATTTCTTCAAGTTACCAACAAAGTGGTTACGCCGAAGTCCAGTAAATATACCCCCCAAATATTGCCAAATTAACCCTTAAATATCTCTCAGAAACCACTAGACGTAGTAAAATACCTTTTTTTAATTTGTACGAGCCAATTTTTCAAAATAAAAGTTTTTTCTCGACCAATACATGTCTTCCTCAGGGCACTCGATTATTCACCAGAAGACATTTAAATATTTGGGCTTCGAGGTTCCTCCGTGAGAGATGGCGTTTGTGTGACAGGTAATAGTCATTATTATCCTGTCAAAATATGTGTCTAAATATATCTCAATAGCTACCAGTCCTGGCTCTGGAGACATTGGGACATCTTTCTATTTATAAAACATTAGTAGTTATATGTATTTTACTTGTAATTTTATATGTATTTAAAGAAAAAGTGTTGTACTATCTGGATCTTGAGTCTGAAATCTAAATTTGATTATTACGACTAATAGAAATTATGAACGTAAATATCCGTGTAGCCCAAAACTCATCAGAAGCAAACTAAATTTGGAAAGTTTTTAGAGTTTAAACATATTTATTTTTCATATTTAATGTTAAAATTATGGGTTCATCTACAAAGATGTATTTTAATGGTAATATTTAAATAAAAGCATTTGCGTGTATTCTGCTATTGTTAATTAACCTCACTCCTACCGTGGTGTCAATTTCAGGCATTATTTAACAAATCTAATGTGTCAGTGAGACGAGGAAACGTTCATCAGGAAGAAACTGAATTACCAAAGGGGCCAAATGCAAATGAATACTAATTGGATATTTAATTAAATAATGTGCACAAAGATAAGGAAAACAATGATCACTTAGGACAAACTCAAATTGCGTTGCCTTAATGAACGGTGACGGGCGTCTTCTTCGACTTCATCGGTTTCCAATTAGTTGGAGGAAAAAACCCCAAAAGGATGTGGAGGTGATGGAATGTGTTTAAGTTCTTACAGACAGTTTAAGTTCTTACAGACAGTTTAAGGTCTTACAGACTGTTTAAGGTCTTACAGACTGTTTAAGGTCTTACAGACTGTTTAAGGTCTTATATACGTTTTAACTTCTTACAGACAGTTTAAGTTCTTACAGACTGTTTAAGGTCTTACAGACTGTTTAAGGTCTTACAGACTGTTTAAGGTCTTATATACGTTTTAACTTCTTACAGACAGTTTAAGTTCTTACAGACAGTTTAAGTTCTTACAGACAGTTTAAGTTCTTATAGACACTTTAAGTTCTTACAGACAGTTTAAGTTCTTACAGACAGTTTAAGTTCTTACAGACAGTTTAAGTTCTTACAGACAGTTTAAGTTCTTATAGACACTTTAAGTTCTTATAGACACTTTAAGTTCTTACAGACAGTTTAAGTTCTTATAGACAGTTTAAGTTCTTATAGACAGTTTAAGTTCTTACAGACAGTTTAAGTTCTTATAGACAGTTTAAGTTCTTACAGACAGCGGCCGAGTGCAGCCGGAGCTGGGATTTTATATACTCCTCAAATATCTCAAATATTCCAAAAATTCCAAAATAAACTCTTAAATATCTTCGTGGTCAGAAACCACGAGATGTAGTTAAAAACTGTTTAGTGATTTGTGTGAGCCATGCTTCGAAATAAAAGGTTTTTATGACCGCTATATGTTTGAGAACGAAGTCTTCTGATGGCCACCCGACTTCAACGGGAACTCAATCAATTATTCACCCTGAGACGTCTTGATGTCTGAGCTTTGAGGTTCCTTTGCAAGAGGTGAGAGATTCTAATGAAAGGCTCAATGTCAGGGTTCACCACGGGGGAAGGGAGGGACACGTCACCTGGTAGAGAGACAATGGATCCAACATGGGAGGTGAACATTATCACAGACATCAGGCCCTAAACAATCTGAAATTAACTTGTCTGCAGACGGGTTCCGAAGTTGGCGATATAGACGATATATCCAATATAGGCGATGTAGCGATATAGGCGATATAGGCGATATAGTGATATAGTGATATAGGCGATATAGTGATATAGGCAATATAAATGCGATATAGGCTTCCTGTGCTCTTCCGGAGCAAGTAGAAAAAGAAGTAAAAAGGTTGTCTGACCATCGGAGAAAGGAACATGGAGCGAGATCTTCGGGAATTTGCTCCAATTGGACGAGTTTGAACGTTTCTTTGGTGTCAGCTGGTGTTGGTCGTGTTTCATGAGACGGAGACAAAGCAAATGGAAATATAGGAAGATGCCAACGGCAAAAAGCAGCTCATCGGTAACGTGAGCTAAATGCTCGTCATTTAATTTAACTTTTTTACATTGCTATTACTGTCTTTAAAATGCAGGAAACGTGTATGTATTAAACTGTGTGAAGGAAAATAAATACGGTGAGAACATCGAGGGATCATAGATGAATTTGTCCAGAAAAAAAAGTGCAGAGAAGTAGCTTTTTTATTCTCCATCTATCTAGAATATTAAATGCGATGCAGCGAGTGGTATGTTAGCACAGGCACAAGACCTCGCTAACTCTAACACTCATCTATTATTTACAATTGGATGAGTTCTGCTCCAAAAGAGAGGCGATATAACATAATGGATAACTGAAGGCGCGGCCAAGAAGGACAGCCGGCTGCAGAACAGGTGCAACTTGAGAAATAAATGCTGCATACCCAATAATTCATGATATTCCTCCTCACCTTAACGTTGGACCATAACTGGCGGGCGGGCCTGCCGAGGTTACGCAACACCCTGTAAAACACGCGTCCTTCAGATCTCACACAACGATGTGGGCTGGCAGCCGACGACGGGCACGAAGTCGGGAATTCTGCATGAAACGATCAAATAAACGGTCGGCAGGACGGACGCAAATTCACCTCCATTGCACACGACTATGTAGCGTAGCTTTAAAAAGAAGAAGAATCTTCACTATTGTGAATAAAAAAGAGTTTTATCTGATATGAATCCACCAAAAACGACTTTCTCTGCGTTGTTTGAGTACAGCATCATGTCTCTTTGAAAACCACCATCATATCATATTATATCACGTGTAATGTCCAACAATTATACAACAGTTTTGAGACATTTCTAAAAGCGCCATAGATTGAATCGATTGAAATAATGACATATTTGACACTATTCTCATGGTTATCCCTCCTGTTGCCTTCAAATGTAAAACATCTTTTACCCATGGGGTCAATTTGACCACAGCAATTAAAACCTCCAGAAAATTATTAGAATTCATATTGTTTCCCCAGTTTAAGTGTCAGGTACTTTATGTTTATTTGTTGACTTCCTAAATATCCCTTTAAATATATAAAAAGGTGTATATTTCTTATATGTTTTACACAGTGAAAATCAGCCTGGGGTCAAATTGACCCCAAAGAACACCGATGGGTACAAGTTGTGTTCAGGACAGTTGAAAGATATCATCATGTGACTTTGATGTTTTCCCAGTTGTCCCCAAACAATTAGGAAAAGTCATGAAAAACGAAGAAAAAAAATGTTTAATTTTTTTAGAGACGTTAAATATCGAATGAGGTCAAATTGACCCCAAAGGTCACAGGAGGGTTAAAGCCTTCATCCTGAGGCCCAGCTGGGTCGGCGGTTGTACTAAGGCTCAGGACGCAGTAACACGTCGTCATGGAAACCTCGGCCTGCGTCACGGGTACCGAAGAAGAGGCGGTTCAGCGCGAGGCTCCTCCGTCCCTTCGGGATTCAAACTCTGATTGTTTTCCCTCGCCTCAAATGGGGCGTGTAAAAGGAAAACAATTCAAAAGTGACTCGGGGAAAAGATTCACCGCATCTTTATTTAGCGACAAAAAAACAAGCGGTTGGGATTAAATATTCACGAAAAAAAACCCAAAGCGGATGTTTTATTGATTGAGAGCGGAGAACAATAGAGTCTCAGCTTTATTTCTTTATATATTGTTTTATTACACGCCGCCTCCCGCCACGCTGCGACGGCGGAGGTCAGCGCCGCGCCGGGGAGGCTAATGGAACGCACCGGAGATCGCCACTTATGGCGCCGCGCCGCCGGGGGACATATTACGGCTCTGGGTTTGAAAAAGAAAAACGAATGCGAGGCCGAGGAGAACGTTTGTTTGGGGATCAAGCGGCCGAGACAAAGAGAGAGAGCGCGGCGGGGCGAGCGGCGGGTAAGTGGATGCCGCGAGACGTCGGGCGAGCTTTGTTCTCTAATGGAGCTCGCGAGGGCGGAAGAGGCCAGGCTTTTGTTTTCGGTACATTAAACGTGGCATGTGCCCACCTGAGCGACTGTAAATATACTAATGGGTACTTTGCGGGGGGGGGGGGGGGGGGGGGGGGGGGGGAGCTGCTTGGTTTTCACTGAGCTCAGACAGCAGTAACCTCCTCTTGGGGATTATTCACTGCAGGCCTGCAGGTGTCCATCAGAATGGAATTTTTTCCGAGTACTAAGTATCGAGAAGTCCTGAGCATCAGAACTGGCATTGAACGCAACCACATCGCCCTTTTAAAAAGAAAAAATTCTATATATTTTTCTATATATTTTTAATTTTTTTAATTTTTCAATAGTTTTTCTTCTATTTTTCTTTTCAATTTTTGCGGGACGAATAAAGGAAGATCATATCATATCATATCATATTATAATTATGCAGATTCCCGAGGCAAAAAAAGTCGGTCGTGAGAGACGCTCGGTTTCCGGGCGGCGATGACATCATCGTCTTCGTTCGATGGCTCAAGACTCTTTGCCGAACACCCAGAGCTGCAGGTCGCCGGGGATACGGAGCCTCTCCTCCGAGAAGTCGGGTGAACAGTCGCCCCCCCCCCCCCCCTCTCCGCCGCCGTGATGGAACGTGCAAACGGGAGATTAGCCGCCGGCCGGGCGCCTCGGGACAGACGGGAAAATTGAAAGTGAAAGAAGGGACGTGAGGAGGTTCCACCACCTCGGCCCAGAGGAGAGGAATCACAATACTCTGAGAAACAAGGGAACTAGAACCACAGAGGGTTCTTCGGCTTTTCCCCCGAAGGAGAACCCTTTCTTGTGAGTCGACGCCAGAGAAGCCGGCAGCCCTGAATACACGATGAGGAAACCCCGTCTGATGCCCAGCGACCCCACAGGTCACGCCCACACGGTCACGCCCCCTCTCTCTCTCTCTCTCTCTCTCTCTCTGTCTCTCTGTCTCTCTCAGCGCTCTGACGGCACACATTGTTAGATGTATCAACATGTCCACGTTACCAACTCCATCATCCACCTCTTTGTTTACGTGGTTCCAACACGCTGCTTTTTAAATCAAACCAAAACATACCCGGAGTAGAGTGTGTTATTCCACGCCTCGGTGATGAGAGCGCGGGACGCCGCCGTTATGGGATTATTCCGCCTCGTATCGAGTTCTCTCCACACCCGGACGAGAGCTTATCCCCCTCGGTAATGAAAAAATACTGCATTGATAGTGTAAAGAAAGAAAATAAAAGCCCAAAAAACATGGATTATTTGTTATTTTTATACATCTAATCGAGATTATTACATTCTGAATTAACAATTGCCGTTCCCATAATGCTCTGGCTGTGGCAATCAGGAAGTATAATCCATACTTCATGCTTAATGGGGAACAATCAGCAGATTACTTACATCTGTTTGATAAAAACATCGTCAAACTGAAAAGCCCCAAATCTAATATACTAGAAAGCAATAATCAGGGTTTTTATTGGTAAATATCAGAACTAAAAGAGGCTGATGTCGCCTTCAGGAGCCGCTCTCCGTGATGGATTACTAATAATCCAAGGGGAAACGAACACAAGCCTCTCCTCGCTCCTCCATTGTCGTACTAATTGCCTTTTTCCCAGCGCTGGCCTCCCTTTAATCTTCTCTTTCTATGAAGCCATCTTGAATATGACACAACAATTACAGCTCCTCCACCTTCCTCAGTGGAGCAGCTGGTGGATTGTTCCCCGACCTCCGTCGCCCAGAACTTCACCTCCGGATCGATTATGTTTCAGGGACTCGGAGCTAATCTGGGCTGCGTCGCGTTAAGAAACGGGTTGCAGGAGCCGCCGGTCGCCCCGAGATTAACCCGAGAGCCACGGTGCCGAGGGAACAGCTGGAGGTGTCGCGCCCCCTGAAGGGTTGTTTGGGAGTTTTTCCTGATCCGATGTGAGATCAAAGGTCAAAGGTCAGGGATGTCTATGTGTACAGATTGTAAAGCACTCTGAGACAAATTAGTAATTTGTGAAATTGGGCTCTACAAATAAACTGGATTGAACAGTTCAAACAGTAACAGTGCAAACAACGGCAACAATAAGCGCGTTAGTCCACATCGAGCGATGAGCAACACAACTTACTCCCCTCGTTATTTCGACCCGAACGACCTCAACCCAACCGGACAGTTCAACGGTATAAGATCTCGCGTGTTCCTGGACTTTCTTTGAGAAAATGCAAAAAAAATGAATTCCAACGACGTCCGTTGGGCCGCGAGTGAGCATCGTTTGAAGCCACGAGAAAACCACTGACATCATTTCCCCCTCGTTGATGGAGAGAACAACTTCCATGGAACTCGTCTGCGTTCTGTCCGCCGCCCGGCGGCCGTGGGTGGAGCCTTCCTGCCTTCCTGGCCCCTCACAGCAGAGTCTCTCTCGTGTATTTCCGGTACACGGGTAGTTTCCCCGAGACTCCACTGCTTCTCTAAAGCACCATCTGCCTCCGTCCTCTCGGCCGAGGACCGGATCAAAACCTCCCGGTGAGATCGGCCGCTCCATCTGTCGGAGCGGAGGACGAGATTCTTCTGGCCGAAAGGCGGTCCGACACTTAGCGGCCGCGGAGAGGAGGAGGACGCTCCACGCCATTTAAAAACCCTTCTGGAGTTTCTTTGCTTTTTAAGTTGTATTAATCACCCATCTGCCCTTTTTTTTCTTAATCCTCTTATTATTTCCTTCTACCGAAATAAATATCAGCTCCACCTCGTCCTCAAATTCTGTTTCTAAGAAGTGGGAGGCGGCATCAGATCAGAGGTCCGTCGCCAACGGTTACAGACGAGCGATCGTGAGTCCTCCCGCCGTTCGAGCCGTTTTTTAAATCCCGATGTGGCGCGTGTGACTCATTCGTACGCTCGGCGGTCCAGATGTGGCGCTGCGGCGCCGGCAGATGTTCGTCTACAGATGCGTTCGAGGGGGCGGATCTCACGCGCTTGACATTAGCAGGTGTTCTCACGGACGCCGTCTTTTTATGGAGGCGCCAACCGGTGAGCGGCAAAAATTACAGACGCGTGCAAATCGACATCCATCACCCCCCCACCACCACACACACACACACCCACACACACACACACACACACACACACACACACAATTTGACCCCAGCAATTAAAACCTCCAGAAAATTATTAGAATTTATATTGTTTCTTAAGTTTAGGTGTGAGGTACTTTATTTTTGTTTGTTGACTTCCTAAATAGACCTTTAAATGAATAAAAAAGTAGATATTTCTTATGTTTTACACAGTGAAAAACAGCCTGGGGTCAAATTGACCCCAAATACTCCGATGGGTACGTTGTGTTCAGGACAGTGAAAACATATCATCATGTGAATGTTATGTTTTCCCAGTTGTCCAATAAATTAGGAAAAGTCGTGAAATATGAAACAAAAAAAATGATGCAAATAATTATTTCAGAGACGTTAAACATTGAATGGGGGTCGAATTGACCCCAAAGGTCACAGGAGGTTAAATAATTAACTCCTCGTGGGCTTCTACCGTTTTTTTAAAAAGCGCCTCGTGCAGCCGCATCCACACTCATGAAAACAGTCGTTAGTCTCCAGGAACACGACTTTACGGTTTAAGAAGTGAACGAATCTGAAACAAGCTAAGTGGGATTAATGGTAATACTTCGAGGGACGAGCGATTCGTGCGTTAGCGACTCTAATCTTCATTGTGGCCGGATGGCCGTCTCCACCGTCAGACTGAGTCAGGTTGGCGTTCATATTAATGTCCACATTAATCAAAGGGGTGGGGGGGTGGGGGGGCGAAGCCGATTCCATTTAGATCGAAGGAATTTGGCTCCCTTTGCGTCATGAAAGACACATTTTAATCAGGGGTTTGGCAGCTCGCAGGTCTAGACGCTCCGGCTTTAAATTATTTGACCTGCCGGGTCGAGCGCCGCCGCCTGAAACTTAGAGAAACGTCATTTATTCGAACCGAGCACTTTTAGGGCCGTATACATCTTTGCTTTGGAGATGGATGGCGGGCCGTCGGGTTAAATAGAAGACGTCCTGTGGAAATGCTCGGCTACAGTTTAAAAATCAAAAGAGGGATTAAGATGTTGAAGATGGTCACTTTCCTGATTGTATGCCGTCGTCAGTCCTGATCATCTCCGAGCTTCGTAAAGTCTGAGCACGTCCCGATGGAGTGATTGACTCCACACGGCTCTCAACATGGCGACGGCTGAGAATTGAGGGTGAGCTAAATATGCCAACAAAAATTTATAAAATGAAAACTCTTGAAAGGTTTCGCCTCCGTCTTTACGTCTGCTCCTCGCGGCGCTCCGGGCGCCTCAATTTAGGATTCTGGAGCGCTCAGCTGGAGCCAGACGGCTCTGAGAATAAAGGACTCAATTAAAAAAGACGGCCCATCAAATGAAGTGGTTTTAGATATTTTTTTCTTTCAAAAAATGAATAAACACGTTTTTGAATTATCATAATTTCTTTTCCAGCTTTTTGAATCGTCCATAAAAAGAGAGATTTCCACAATGTCGTTCCCGGCTCGGCGGTCCCGCTCTATAAAAGTGGAACTCCTGACGCCGATCCGCCGCCACGAGCCGTGAAGGCGGCGGCGGCGGCGATGAAGGCGATAAAACAAGCGGCGCTGCGTTAAACGGCGACCTCGCTCCTTTAATGTAAAACGGTGTGGACACACACCGCCGCCGTCGAGTTTCTCAAACACGCGTTCGTGAAAACGACCGCGGACCCGGCGACGGGGAGGAGCTGACGACGCTTAAAAATGCCAATTAAACGACGTCACTGGCGAATAAATCACGTTATTTGAGCAGCGCCGGTGTTTTAGTTCACCTGCAGCCGGCCCGCGGGCCCTGAATGCACCGCCGTGCTGGAGGAGGCGGTGTTGCCAAGGGCGACGACAACCGGGGAGAAGCTGTCAGAGAGGTGAACACAGGGGGGCTGTGCACCGCCGGTGAGGAGAAACAAGTAGCATCAGCCACTGTGACAGCTTGAACCAGCACACACAAACAAACAAACAAACAAACACACAAACACACACACACGCACAAACACAAACACACATAGACAGAAAAATAAACAAACACACACACACGAACACACACGCATACCCATGTAAACACACATACACACACACACACACAGACAAACACACACACACACAGACAGAAAAATAAACAAACACAAACACACACACACAAACACAAACACATACATACACAGACATAAACAAACAAACACACGCACACAAACACACACACAGACAGAAAAATAAACAAACACACACACAAACACACACACCCAAACACACATAATTCTACACTAGTTCCCGAGGGGGCATGACGAGGAGCGTGACCCTGAACGCCACGCCGGACCGACCTTCGAGAACGCGACGGGACGGTTCTGTGCATCGGTACCGAGGTTCCTTCTGGCGGACGCACGGCCTCTTGACTCTTTCGAAGGAACCGTAGAGCGTCCCTCATATAGAGCGTCCATTACGTAGAAACACTGAGTTCTTCCAATGAACAACGAGAGGTACTCGACCCCCTCCCGGATGGGGGAGGGGATGGGGGGGGGGGGGGCACTACTCCCCACAATAACACCTGTCTGCTTCTAATGAGTGTGGAAGTGAGGAAGAGGGTGAAGATAACCTGGGGAGAGGGTCCTCCAGACGCTCCTCATGCCAGACGCTCCGGAAAAGACTTTCCGACTTCCTCCAACGGACGGTTTCCAGTCTTTAAGTCACGAGTGTTTTGGGGGATTCTCCGTTAGCTTAGAGCGGAGCCGCCGCGTTGGGAGGCCGAACTGAAGAGAACTGAAATGTGTCGCTTATCGACCTTCGTGCAGCCGATAAACCGTCCGCACACGCGTGGTTTACTGCCGTCAGGCCTCGTGGGGCAAGGTCGGAGTAATCAACCCGAGCACATCACTGGGGGGGGGGGGGGGGGGGGGAATCATATGGACTGTGGCTGATGAGGCCACCAGTTGCCTGATAAGGAGCATCAGGAGGACCACATTGTTCCCAAAGTGCCTCGGGGCTCCCATGAGCCCCTCTCTCTCTTGCTCTCTCTCTCTCTCTTGCTCTCTCTCTCTCTCTCTCTCTCTCTCTCTCTCTCTCTCTCTCTCTCACCCTCTACACACCCTCAGTGCTGCTCAGTGTCATGCTTCTTTGACTCGGAAAAAAAAACACCTCGCTTTTCCCCCCTGACATATTCCCTGGCAGCCACGGACCATTAGGCCACTTTCTCTGGCTTCAACTGGGAGATGGGTGGGGGGGTGGGGGGGTGGGGGGGAGCTCTCCACTGGGGGGGGCGAGGGTCAGAGAACAGTTCATGTCGCGGTGGTGGAGCGGAACTTCCTCCACCCGTGGGTTACGTCACACTGGAGGAAAATATGTGTGAGGGGCCCAGAAAATACTCCGAAATGGACCCGATGGGTCCCGAGGGATTATTACGTACTGAAGGATTATTACGTACTCACACAATCGTGCGAAATGGTCATAATTAGCGTAGTTGCCATTTTGTGAGGTCACGTGACCTCGACACACATTTGAATCAGTTCAATCCTCGAGTCAACGTGGACGTTGGTGCCAAATCTGAAGACATACCCTTCAGAGGTTCCTGAGTTATCGCCTTCATCGGAAAGGGAAACCTTATTTACTTTGTAGTTTGTCTTTTATCTCCTTTTTATTCTATTTTTTTTTCTATACTGTCAATCAAATCCGATTGTTTTACATTTTTAATTCATTCCCATTGAGGTCTGCATCCTCGTCTTTTTTTTATCTTACGAATTCCATATTCTTCCTCTCTTTGATCATTTTGTTCCTTCTTCTTCGCTCGTGAATAAATAAATGTTACGCAGGCACTCGACAACAAGTAAAACATTTCCCACTTTTATTGCGTTTGATCTCTCATTGGTTTGCCGACATGAATCCTGCCAGATTCCCTCTCGTCCTGGCGGTTCACTTTGCGTTTTGAAGTTAAGAAAAAAGGAAAAAGAAAAAAAGAAGTCAGCTTACAGGCGAAAAACTCTCGTTGCATTTTTGATCGGAATGCGTACTTTGGATGTCGGATGTTAGCGAACGAGTGACGAGTCGTGTCTCTTTGTGCCGCTGCCAAACCGCACTTTGCATCTTTTAAGTGAGCAAAGCGTGCGGAGACGGGCATCGCCGTGACGACCGAGGGACATGAAGGTAAAGGAAAGAGTTGAGCGTCATCAAACCTCGGAGAGCGACAGCTCGGACCGACGAGATACACGCAAAATATATAAAATCCACGAGACGCTGTCGTTGCTTTGCGCTCTGTGTGCGTTGAGTGTCTCACTCGTCTGTGTTCGTCATTAAGAAGTAACCGCCATCCATTAGCCGCCACTCAATATTGCATTGCGTCGCTACATGCACTACCACGAAGGAACCACCAGGGGGCGGTTCACCCCTGACCCCCCCCCCCCCACACACACACACACACCCTAGAAACATCTCATTACATCTGAATTTGCTTCTGGAGACCCTTGCATGGCCTTGGTATGAGATATTACATATAACTAACATTCAGCACATTTACATATATATTAGACCCCCCCCCCTAGCCCCTCCCTTCATGATGCAGCAGGACTAGAAGTCACGAGCCCTGGTTTGAACTTTGCACTTCAAAAAGAGAAATATCGGATGTGTCTCTTCTCACGATTTAGGGCTCACCTCCGAGTGTGTAACCACGGCGACGTCGCCATAATTCTGTCACCTTGGTTGCAATTTAGCCCTCTAGGCGTGTAACCCGATCCTTCTGCAGCGCGGTGACGGTGGCGGGCCGACGCGGCATCGCCGAGTAACAGCCGACGGGCAGGAGGCGCTTTTTATCAGAAGGCGGGACTCGAGTTCAGAGCTTCTCTCTGAAGGCCATGAGATCCTTCTGAAGGCGATGAGATGAGATCCTTCTGAAGGCCATGAGATCCTTCTGAAGGCCATGAGATCCTTCTGAAGGCAATGAGATCCTTCTGAAGGCGATGAGATCAGATCCTTCTGAAGGCAATGAGATGCGATCCTTCTGAAGGCAATGAGATGAGATCCTTCTGAAGGCGATGAGATCAGATCCTTCTGAAGGCAATGAGATGCGATCCTTCTGAAGGCAATGAGATGAGATCCTTCTGAAGGCGATGAGATCAGATCCTTCTGAAGGCGATGAGATCAGATCCTTCTGAAGGTAATGAGATCCTTCTGAAGGCGATGAGATCAGATCCTTCTGAAGGCGATGAGATCAGATCCTTCTGAAGGCAATGAGATCCTTCTGAAGGCAATGAGATCCTTCTGAAGGCAATGAGATCCTTCTGAAGGCAATGAGATCCTTCTGAAGGCGATGAGATCCTTCTGAAGGTGATGAGATGAGATCCTTCTTAACTTATTTTGGGAAACTCAGTCAGACTTCTCTGGCGCCGTGTCCCGGGGAAACGTTCCCACATATTTAACTGTAAATGCCAACGGATTACAAATCCTCCAACATCTGCCAACCTCTTCTTCCTCTTCCTCTTCTTCTTCCTCAGCTAGGTGACACTATTGATTGCGTCTCCGCTCACCGCCTCGTGGTTTTAAACTGTAAACATGCTCAGTGGAAAGAATAATCGAAACCCGTATTCATCCGCGGTTGTTTGTGACAAGAGAAAATAACCAGGAGAATAGAGCGATGTCAGTTATTTACTGACAACAGAGGGAGGGAAACCACGGCCTGCTGATGGAATTGATTTGTGCTTGTCAAAAGAAAACTACGTCTGATATGAGAGTGAATCAAGAGAGAAGTCATCTTTATGTAGACTCACAAAGAAGTCATTCATATAGACTTCTATACAACCAGAGGAGTCACCCTTTGTGGTCAGGAGAGGGGATGCAGCTTTAAAACATGAAACATATACTTCTATACAACCAGAGGAGTCGCCCTTTGTGGTCAAAAGAGCGAATGCAGCTTTAACACATGAAGCATATACTTCTATACAACCGGAGTCACCCCTTGGTGGTCAGTAGAGCAAATGCAGCTGTAAGACATGAAACGTATACTTCTATACAACCAGAGGAGTCGCCCCCTGGTTGTCGATAGAGAGAATGCAGCTTTAACATATGAAGCATATACTTCTATACAACCGGAGGACTGGCCCCATGGTGGTCAGTAGAGACACTGCAGCTTTAACACATGAAGCGTATACTTCTATACAAGCAGAGGAGTCGCCCCCTGGTGGTCAGGAGAGAGAAAGCAGCTTTAAGGCACTTCAACATAACCAATGTATGAGAAGTACATTGAACACAGACCTTTAGTATCAGGTATAAATCAGGAGCCACTTTCAACGCCATCATTACGCCAGGTTGATATACTTTACTGGCACATATTTAAAAACACATTTGTACCGTTAATACCTTGTTTGAACATTTATCAGCAGCACTCCAGGCTCTGAGCAACCGGCCATGGGTAAATAAGAGGAATAAAAGTGTGGAAAGTTCTTCTTCTAAAGTCCCGTGTTAAGTCTCTCGTGTTATCGGGGGGGAAAGATGTTGTTGTGCCGGGCGCTCGCGGCTCAACACAACGCCTCATTAATCAATCAAGCAAACAGAACGTGTCCAATCCCCCCCGCCATCTGTCATCGCCGTGTGACTGGCGGCGAGCCGGCTGCCCGACAGGCAGCGGCGCCTCAACTGGACGGAAACACCAACGGCCCGGCGCTCCGGACACGGACATGTTGACGTGACGCCAGAGCATCCAGAGCATCCAGAGCCGGACAGCGGCGCCTCGGCAGATTCCTCTCAGAGACGTCTCAGGAGTTTTTGTGATTTAGTACGGGGTGCAAATATTTTTCTTTTTTTACTATATTTACAATTTTGTACAGGGTGCAAATTTGTTTCTTTTTTCAACCATATTTACGATTTAGTACGGGGTGGAAATAAGTATATATATATATATATATATATATATATATATATATATATATATTTTATATATATATATTAAAAAAAAGTCAATTTAGTGCGGGGTGCAAATCTGTTACTTTTTTAAACCATATTTACGATTTAGTACGGGGTGGAAATAAGTATATATATATATATTTTTTTTTTATATATATATATTAAAAAAAAGTCAATTTAGTACAGGGTGTAAATATGTTCCTTTTTTTCATATTCGCAATTTAGTACAGGGTGTAAATCTGTTCCTTTTTTAAACCATATTTACGATTTAGTACTGGGTGGAAATAAGTATAATAATAAAAAAAATGCAATTTAGTACGGGGTGCAAATTTGTTCCTTTTTTAAACTATATTTACAATTTAGTGTTGGGTGCAAATCTGTTCCTTTTTTTGCGATATTTGCGATTATGAATTTTGTGTAAACACTCCAAACAGTGTCATCGCGTGTCATCTCCTCCCATGTTAAAGCCACAGGACGTGGGACGCCCATTGCAGCGCACACAACGCACACAACACACACAACGCACACAACACACAACGCACAACAGATTAAGTGTGATCCTCGAACGGCACGCAACAAACAACAGGACGTTTATGGAAACGATAATCCGATAATTTGTAGGCGTCAACAACACACATCTATGTATATTCACGTGGACAATTGAACAAATGCACGACTCCCCCCCCCCCCCCCTCCCTCGGTGATGTTATGACCCAAAAAAAACACAACGGGTGAAGAGAGAGAGGCGTCATAATTAAGATTTGGTACCAAGTTGATGCCAACAGTCTAAAACTGAGATGGGTAATATGCAGAAACACAAATATACCAATATATTGATATTGCAACACATGTAACGGGTTGACTTTAAGTGCTTTTAACAAAAATATTTACACAATGAGATTTTTTTTAAGGATGAGAATTAGTATTTGGATAAAGGAACATTTTAATCACTTTACTGTAAATCAGCCTTTATGAGATATTACTATATCCAACATCTGAGTAGTATATATAATATGAGGCACAAATAACTTGTTTGTGTGTTTACCTTAAAATGAAGGTAAGTAGTAACGGTACAGCGAGCAGATTGAGTTAGAACGCCGTTTGATCTAATTGCTTCCACCTCGCGACTCGAGCCGCAAAAAAAAACAATTTTTACCGAGATTTATGTCTTGAAACGTCCATTAACGTTTGAATGACCACATTTGCAGCCGGCCATTCCAGAAGGGCTCTGATGATGTGTGAACCGGGCGATTTGGATATAAACGACAAGATTTTAGAACCGTATAAACTTTGAATTTATTCAAAATGAGACTCGGGGGGGAAAGTGAAGCAGGACATTAAAGAAAGGAAGAAAAGGGAAGCAATGAATCAGGTGTATGGATCCATCATATTTCATCAAACTAAAAAAGATTTGGCTGAAAACGGTCATGATGCAAAAAAATAGTTTTTGCAATAGTACCTGAAATTGTTTTCAGTTACTTAAATAACATTATCTATTTTGCAATTCACTTTTAACATTCTTAACACTTAAAACAAATATTTTAATGAGTTTATTTATATGATTATCTCAGTTTAATAATATCCAGATCCCCCTGCAACTCAAACAAATGGTTTGTCCCGTAAACCATGTGACAGGAAGTCATGTCACGCTCAGTGGCGGCCATTTTGGAAACACTGGCCTCATTTCACGTAAAAACATATCGTCAAGGAATATATAAATTTACCGTTAACTACTTTTCCTGTGAGCTGTTGTTTTCTACAATTCTCTTACAATTCGTATTCAAACACAAAAGTATAAATAAATAAATAAATACATATATATACATATATATATATATATATAAATATATATATACATATATATATATATATATATATATATATATATATATATATATATATATTCAACCAGATATAGAAAACATTTAACCGTTTTGGGCCGTTGAAACTATGGGCAAAAATAAATAAATAAATGCGAATAAATAAATGATGAGTTGGGCCAACTTATTAATAACTAAGAAGAATATCTCTTCCCCTTTAAACAATTGCTCATGTTTAAGTTTCACAATTGTTTTTTAATTAATGTTTTTTTGGGGGGGGGGGGGTAAAACATCTTCAAATTGGCACTGAGACGTTTTCCCGAGGCGTTTTCCTTTCTAAGCCAGCGGTGTCAACAATAAAAACTGTCCATGCTAATTACTTCCCACGGAGAGTCTCTCTATTCCCTCTGCGTTGACTCGCAGGAGGAGGGCGGAGTCGTTCTCCTCGTCTTCCCCCCCCCCCCCCTCCTTTCCATTCAGATGACTCTCCCCTCCACTTCCGCTCCCCCTCCTCCCTCTGGACCTCGTCACGTCTTCTCCTCTCTCTCTAACTTCCTCCATCCATCCATCCCTCCGTCCTTAAAAAAAAGCGACGGAGCGAGGACGTGAGCGGCTCCGCTCCGCCCGACTCTCCTCCGTCAGACTCGTAATAAATGGTCGCTGCTTCTCCTGATACTCGCCCGACGCCTCCGAAAAGTCCCGATACATCACATTAACTACCGTGGTGCGACGGGTGGTGAAGCGGAGAGTGTGTGTGAGTGTGTGTGTGTGTGTACGTGTGTGTGTGTGTGTGTGTGGGTGAGATCTCGGCTGATTGACATCTGGGTAATGAAGTCCTGATGATCTTTCAGGCTGATGGTGGCGCCGCACAGTGGGGATGCAACACGGGGGGGGGGGGAGTGGTACCCGAAGGCATCGTATAGGTGATCGCCATGGCAACCGGGGGAGAACCTGAGCATCCGCTCCTTCCGGTTCGCTCCCACTCCACGGATGGAGGATAATAATCCATCAATGGAAGAAACGCCGCCTCAGCGCATCTTTTGAAACCGGCGTCGACCTCATCACCCGGGATCTGGTTCTGATGGAAATGTTTCCTTTTGTCATTTTGATCATGAGTTACGCGAAAAAAAGAAGAAGAAAATCTCCATCTTCATCTCCATTCACTCTGAAATATGAATAAAAACAATGAATCCATATCTGTGAGCCTCAGACCGGAGAGACGCCTCGGGATCCATACCCACCGCTGTGTGTGTGTGTGTGTGTGTGTGTGTGTGTGTGTGTGGGGGGGGGCTTTCCACCTGTCAATGGGAAAGAAAGCAGCTTCCACAGTTTGAATGGACATGGAATTAATAAAAATGATAATAAATAAGGGATACGATTTCTCCTGAAAAGAGATGTGATGAAACCCTTTGATGTTGTTGTCTTTGTTTATTGTTGTTATGGAACCTTCACGCTCTCTTTACATCAGAGTCACCACACGGTGACTGTTCATCAAAAGCATCTCATCGTTACACTCTAGAGCGGAAGATTATTATTTAACTTATTTATTATTTTTTATTTATGAAATGGGTTTTTTATGCAATCTATTCATTATAATAATGTTCTTCCTCTTCTTCACCATTTGATGTTTATTGTTGTTTGTGTGTTGTTTGTGTGTTGTGTTCTCTGTGGACCGAGACACGCGACTGAAACCAGAATTTAAATTTACATTTATTTTATGTATGAAAATACATAATGTTATGATGTTCAAAAAAACTAAATAAAAATAGTAGAGTAAAAATAAATAAATAATAATAATCTCGTTGAATATTAAGTCAGTGGAGTGATGACATCATCACAACGTCAACGTGAGGAAACCCGTCAGCAGAGGAGGTTTTTTAATGAAAAGCTCATCTAATAAAAGAATAACCGCCTCGGTTCATAAACACCACAGAATCACATCAACACGTTTTGTTTGGAGAAAGTAATAAACAGCTTGTGTGTGTGTGTGTGTGTGTGTGTGTGTGTGTGTGTGTGTGTGAACGCTCTGCTGCTCGCTCGCCGCCTGTTTCTCGTCCCCGTGGATCGGAGTTGAAGCCCCTCCCCCTGAAGCCCCTCCCCCTGAAGCCCCTCCCCCTGAAGCGGCTCGCTCGTCTTCTCACGCTCGATGGTCGCCGTGTCCTCCGGGCCGAGCCTCCGTCACGCCGCTCGCCGCTCGCCGTGACGGCGTGACGGAGGCTTGTATCACGCCACGCTCAATTTACGTGACGGGGAAAGAAGACAGGGAAGGAGACGGGGAAGGAGACGGGGAAGAAGACGGAGAAAGGAGATGGGGAAGGAGACGGGGAAAGAAGATGGGGAAGGAGACGGGGAAAGGAGACGGGGAAGGAGACGGGGAAGGAAGATGGGGAAGGAGACAGGGAAGGAAGATGGGGAAGGAGACGGGGAAAGGAGATGGGGAAGGAGACGGGGAAGGAAGATGGGGAAGGAGACGGGGAAAGGAGACGGGGAAGGAGACGGGGAAGGAAGATGGGGAAGGAGACGGGGAAGGAGACGGGGAAGGAGACGGGGGAAGGAGACGGGGAAGGAAGATGGGGAAGGAGACGGGGAAGGAGACGGGGAAGGAAGATGGGGAAGGAGACGAGGAAAGAAGATGGGGAAGGAGACGGGGTAGGAGACGGGGAAGGAGACGGAGAAAGAAGACGGGGAAGGAGATGGAGAAGGAGATAGGGAAGGAGAAGGAGACGGGGAAAGGAGACGGGGAAGGAGACGGGGAAGGAGACGGAAGGAGAAGGAGACGGGGAAGGAGACGGGGAAGGAGACGGGGAAGGAGAAGGAGACGGGGAAAGGAGACGGGGAAGGAGACGAGGAAGGAGACGGAGAAGGAGACGGGGAAGGAGACGGGGAAGGAGACGGGGAAAGAAGATGGGGAAGGAGACGAGGAAGGAGACGGGGAAGGAGACGAGGAAAGAAGATGGGGAAGGAGACGAGGAAGGAGACGGGGAAGGAGACGGGCAAGGAGACGGGTTGTTGTTTTCTTTTTCCACTGTGACTCAACGTGGCGTTGCTTTACATGAATCCATAGAAACCGTGTTAGCATTAAATCAACAACGATCCACGGCGACGCCATGACGACCAGGAGACTCGGTGATTCCCTCCGCTGACGGAGGAACTTTTCCAAAGTTGGACGTGCAGAGCGGTGACGGTGGAGACGGTGGAGACGGTGGAGACGGTGGAGACGGTGCCGCGGGGTCGCGCTACTTATATACGACTTCTCGGGGCGACCATTACTCACAATTCAATCAGGATGCTTCTCCAATTTCGCTCCGATCAATCAATTTTCCATAAACGAGTTATCCCCCCACCCCGAGGATCCGACGAATCACAGCGCTGTCATCAGAAGATGCAGCACCGGGGCCCGAGGGTCACCCGAGGTCCGCCCGCCGTCACGCGGTCGTGTGTCACGGTTCAGAAAGAGAGTCCATTATGTCATCGTATCGTTATCGAACCACCGTGACACCCTCACTTTCAAATTAGAGAGAAAGATAGCAGAGATGCTCTTCATCCAAACTTCTCCGTCAGGTGTGAAGCATTGAGTTCAAATAATGTGAAGTTAATGGGAGGTGAATAGGGTAGAAAAAAAGAAGAAAAAGATGTATATATATATAAATATATATATAAATATATATATATATATATATATATATATTTTTTTTTATATATATATATATATATATATATATATATAGCACCATTAATACTTATATTACCACTATTAGGTTTTTCCGTTAAACGTTTTCTGAAATTGGATGTGTGAATTAGACGTTGACTTGTTAAATGTGCTCATTGGCTCACATTTACAGAACAGACATTTTAACGTTTGATGGATAAAAGTCGGAGTTTAAAACGATTGTTTTATTTTGTAAATGTTTTTTTATGGAAGGAATTTTGGAAATATCTCTGTGCATCACCGCCAAGAGTCGAGAAAAGTATCGAGGACCTTTTTCTTCATGTTTATAGAAATAAACAGTGATAAAAATAGCAAATAAGACAAAGAAGTCGAATAAATGCTTCTAATGGTGTGAAAAAAGAAGAAAAATAACGTTTGACTTGACATGACGTGGATATAACGCGCGGTGATGTTAGCTTCCCGAGCCGTTAAAAAAAGAAAAAGTTAGTCTGAAACACCGAGACACGAAATACAGTTCAGCCTCCGGCGGCACGCCGCCCTAAATGTATTTAATCGCCCGTTAACCCCGGGATGCGTTTGTCTTGATGAGCGTGAGTAAACACCAGCGGCGGGCGAGAGAGAGAGAGAGAGAGAGAGAGAGAGAGAGAGAGAGAGAGAGAGAGAGAGGATACTTAATTGCTTGAAGATCCCGGGGAAGGTCATTCACCATCTGTAGGCCATTTTTTTTCCTGCACCGCCTCATTTGCCATCTTTTTTATTCGGGTTGCGAAAAAACACCAATTAGCATTATGCAACGCAACGTCCCCGGTACACGGAACACGCCGCGAATAACTAACGAGACGCCGGAGGGATAACGAGCCGCCAGAACAGCCTCGCGGAGGGACGGCGCTCACAGGGCGCCAAAAGACACGCGGCGCGGCGGCGCTCGTCTCCGTGACGACGTGGCCCGGCGGTGGAGATTGGGGAGGTGGGGCTTAAAGAACCCGTGGGCCCGAAATCACTGCCCGACATAGAACTCTGATGATGATGATGATCTGGTCTTAAGTTAGACAAATAATTCCCCGTCTCTCTCTCTCTCTCTCTCTCTCTCCCTCACTCTCTACAAATAAACGCCACATTCGAGTATATACCTTCTCCCCCCCCATCTGTCTGCCCCCCCCCACTCTGTCGGGGTCACCCCGGATCCAGACAAAGACCTGACCCGCCCACCCAACTGACCGCCGCCGCCCGTCAGCTGCGACGCGTATCGGGCCGCCAACACGCGGCGCCGCCGGAGCGTCAGCGTAACGAGAGCAGACAGCGCCGCTCGCCACGCCGCCTTTTGTCCGTGTTCATCCGTGGCAGCGTTCCCACCCCGCGCCGCCGCCTCTTCACCCGCTTTTCTTTCTGCGTCCAGGATATCGCTAATCGCTCACAAAGGAGGGATTAGCGGGGCCGAGGACAATGGGGGGGGGGGGGGGGTCTAATGTCAGAGCCCAGCACCTGCCTGTTGAAGCCCCCCCCCCCCTCTGTTGGACAACAGCCAATGCTGCTGGTTGATAACGCCGTGGAGTGGAAGGGGGCGGGGCTAGAAGGCCCCCAGAGAGGTCCTACTTTCTAAATGAGGACTTGAAGCTGAAGACCTCCGGGTTTCGTTTCCTTCATAAAGGTTTCGGTATCAGAGGAGACGGTAACGTAAAACAAGACAAACATCAATCCCTTGGTTTCGTTGACGTGAGTCGTCTGTTGTTTTTTGGGGCTGGGCGGGGAAATGCACAAGCTTTCCCTAAATCTCGTCACGGGCGAAATTTAAACTCTGGAAAAGATCAAGCCTTCCATATTCAATATTCTGAGGAGGCGTTTAACTGTCGGTGAGTCGAGAGATTTTCAGGAGAGGCAAATAAATATTTCTTCCAAAACAAGACTTTAAGGATTTCTCTCTATTCTTACAGCCTTTAAACTCTCCACGGATCCCAAGAGTTTAGCTCGAGTCAAAGTAGAAACCTGACGTGTTTTCTAAAATGAAAAGAGGTCTGAATCCACAATGGACCGTGAGACCAGAGAGGGAAAGACCTCTGGATAGTTCAACCTGATCCAGAACCAGAGGAGAGAAACCATCATCAGCATCATCCTCCATCCAATCAGCCGATGGACGACGTCATCCAATCAGCCATCGGGGTCCGAGACGCATCGAGACGGGACCCGGACCCGGACCTGCACAACGAGACTCGACTAGACCGGATGAGACCGGATCTGGTCCCTTCCGGACCTCGCATACAACCCAAGGGACCGGTGAAGACCGTGATGATGTAACCTGAAGGCGGCGATACGACCTCGTGCCGAAGGGACCTTCGCCCGAATGTCTAGACGTTGTTTCGCTACCTACCCTCTTTATTCTATGTATTCTCCTGGCTCTCTCTCTCTCTCTCTCTCTCGGTCTCATCTTTTTGCCGATGCTCCATTAATTTGCGGCCTTGCCACCAGCCAAACATAAACACAACACTCGAGGGACCCGAGGCAGCAGAATGCCGCTCGGTGTCGCCGGTTCAGAAGGAAAGAAACCGATCGACTCACAATAGCCGACTCTCAGTAGATTCGTCAAGGGCGAAGCGGTTCTGGAGAAATATTTAATTCAGTGCTTTTTTTACAAACTTGCAGCAGAGGGCCGAGCGGCTTCTGCCTTCAAAGATGCCGCACTTCGGTTTTTCCTTCTCTTCGTTTTCCTGCATAAATCTCTTGAAAGACGTCCGGCATTTTTGCCCCCGACGCAAGAATTTCTCACCGATCTGGGGCGCTCTGAATTTCCTCGCCCTCTCCGCTT